>OY720153.1:40737881-41337881 GCA_963082725.1 Pedicia rivosa
TTTTTTTTTGACTATTTTTTTTTTTTTAATTTTTGGTTCACTTTAGCGCACGTGATTTTGAGTTCCTGTTTTATTTTTATTTGTTTTTTTTTTTTTTGTTCTCATTTTTATACTTAACATTATAAGATTATAATTTTTTTTATTTATTTTAAACTTAAATATTTTTAAAGTCATTCGTTTGTTCTTTTTTGTTTGTCAATTTGTCCTTATTTTTGCGGTTTTTTGCGGTTTTTGCATTTTGATAACTTTTTTTTTCTGGTTTTTATTTTAATTTTTTTTTAACCATGAATTTAATTTTATCTGACTTTTTATTCTTGTTATAAATATTTTTTAAAACATTTACCCAAAAACAAAAATATAGAAAAAAAATTAGAAAAAATTTAGAAACACAAATTCCTATTCCTACTTTGTGAATTTAATTTACGTTTAAATATAATTGAACGAGATTTGGTTAAATAATTAAATATTCACATAAAGTTTTTCTATATTTTTCTCCAAATCAAAACCAAATTTAAAAAAAAAAACCTCTTCGAAAAGTAAACAAAGTAAATGAATTATTTTTGGTTTTAATTGAAAATTAATCTCTTGTTTTAATTTTAATTCTGATAAAAAATAATTAAAAACAATTCAAATAATAATTTCTATTTCTATAATTTCTTTATCATAATAAATATAGTTTTCTTTTTTTTTTTGTATTCTTATTAATCTTAATTACTAATTCTTTTAATCTTAATAACTTAAAATTAAATTAAATTTACACTTTTTACAATTTTTATTGAAATTTTAACATTTTTTCATTTCATTTTTCATTTTTTAAAATTTAATTTAATATTTAATAAATTTATTGAAATAAAACGAAAATTAAATAATTAATTAATTTTTTCTAACGAGTTAAATAATTAAATATTTTTTCATTAATTTTTCATTTATTAAATCTACGTGTTAATTGTGTTGATTAGTGTGAGTCCTAGCGCGCGCGTCTTCTTTTACTTTTATATTTTCTTCTTCTTCTTCATTTTTTTTTTGGTATTTTTTTTTAATTCTTGCGCCTAGCATTTTTTTTTTTTTTATCTACATTTTTTTTTCTCTTTTGATATAATTTTTCTCTTCTTAAATATAAATATTTCTCTTCTATATGATTTAACATTTTTTTTTTTTTCTTAAATTTCTTCTTTAATTTTTTTAATAAATAATTCTTTTGGTTATTGCTTGATTTTTTTTTTTTTTCATATTTTTCTCTTTAATTTTCTTCTTATTTTTTTTTGTCCTAATTCTTAAGTTTCTAAATTTTTTTAAATATATTTTTTTTCTTTTCGTTTTAAATTTTAAAATTTCTCTTTAAATTTATTACATTTATTTTTTTGTATATTAATTTGAAAATTTTAAATAAATAAGATTACGGATCTGTGTGTGACATCCCCAAAATATTCAAGAATGTAACATAATTTTGTATGTGACCTTTTTCTACAAGAACAACAACAACAGATAATAGAAGAAGAGAAGCGGCTTAATATTCAATTGGTCCAATTTAATCAAATTGTATGATTTAGTAAAACGACGTCACACTGTCCAAACAGTTTTTGTATCGTTAATAAAGATCAAACAAAATGTTTAGAATTAGAGAGGCAATAGAATATTAACCCCTTTATCCTTTCTTTTTTTTTGTTGTTATTGTAAATGTAAAAGTAAAAATATCCTGGACAAAATTATGTACATGCGATGTCCCTTTTTGTTTGGGTTCTTGAACTTTCAATGATTAAAATAAAAATAATATGATGAATGAAATTAAGGATTTCTATATATAATGTTTATTTTAGGCTTAAGGAACATATACTATAGATCATCATGCATAAGGGTTCTTCAGAATTCAAATAAACGGATTAAATAACTTTATTTCTATTTACAAAAATATAAATGAATTTTTAATATCAACTGTTGTAATTTTTGTTTATCGTGAAAACCTTTATAAATGGACCATTTAACCTTCCATAAGAAATTTCACATCTAGTTTTATAAAGTTTCTTACGAGACCCAGAATCAAATCACTTAAGGTGATTAATTTGAAGAGATGTTAGAGTTCCTTTTTGATACTCGGAATCAGATCACTGAAGGTGAGACGTTCCCCTTATAAAGATTTCACTGTATTTTATTGCAAATAAAATCAAATAAAATAAATCAATCAATAACACGCAATCTACATTCAATAATTTTTTATATCTTAACAATACTATTTTATGTTACTTCTTTATATTTATGTTCAACTTATCAATCTATTGATTAAAATATTTATCATCTGAAACAATTTACAATTAATTTATAAATTTGAATTTTCTAAATTACGTTAAAAACAAAAATATTCAATTTCATGTCAAATGTTTTTTCCCCTCCCCTTTCTTCACTTATTGATTGTTGAATAAAAATTTAATGATTTTCAATTTTTCTTTGTTGTTGCTGTTGTTGTTGTTGTTATGTGTACTTTTAACTGTGTGCTTTTTTTTTGTCAGCTTTCTAAAGGAAAAAAACGAAGGTGAAAAACCAGAATCATGTCATTGCCATTATTGTTTTAAACGTAATTTTTCTCTTTTCAAATGTTTTTATTTTTAAACTTAAGGTTATATTTTTTTTTTCTTTTTTAAATATACGCGGCGGTTTTCTTGATAATTACACTGTTTTTCTTCTTCTTCTTTTTCTTCCTTTATTTTTTTTTTCTTCTTCTTCATCGTCGTCTTTTTTCATTTTGTAAAATATACTTTTTTTTTTCTTTCTTTTATTTTCTTTTATTTTGTTAATTATTTTTTCTTTACGTAATTTTAATTTTCTATTTATACTTTATACTTATGTACTACTTATAAATTAATGTTATCTAAATATATATATACCTACTAATTAATTCTATATATATTTAATAAATATACCTATAGTTTAATACAATTCATAAAATACATAATATGTATAATAAATAAGGGGGGTGGCGGGTGTAGGGTGTCTATAGAAATATATTATCGCTTGATTAGTGATTCAATTTCCTCCTTATACAAATATATATATATTAATATTTTTTATGTTTTATGTAATATCACTTTGGTAATAATCAGGCGAGCCTAAACTCTGATATGTATCGTTACCTTGGTTGTGTCTTATGTTTGTTTTTTTTTTTTTTTTAAAAAGTTTTTGTTTGATACAAAAACAATAAAAACAAATTAACAAAAAAAATATTCTTCTTAAACTTTTTAACGAAATATTTCCAAGTCAAAATTTTAAAATAAAAAAAAAACATCAACAACAAAATACACAAAACGATCAATTTTATTGTTTGTTTTTTTTTTGTTTAACAAAAAAAAAAATTTGGAGAAATTCGTTTAAAAGTTAAAGAGAGAAAAATCTTTGTCTTTTTTTTTGTTTTTAAATATTTTTGTATCAAAAAAAATAATAAAATATAAAACTGAAATAATATGCCATTGAAAATGTTTTTTTTGTATAAATCCATACATTACACCTAAGATTAGTCACATAAGTTTCTTTTCTTCTTTTGATATGTATATGATACTGATGTAATGTTAGAAATAACAATACAAATCAAATGACTTCTTACATTACTAAATTATTAAATTAATTGTTTTTTTTCTTTTTTTTTTTCACTTATTTATAATTACAGACTAATAATAATGATTAAGGGAGGAGTGATGGTCATTCGATATATAATTATCTATTTTATTTTATTTTATTTTTATTGACTTTTTCTTTATTTTTGTTTTTTTTTTTGTTGTTGTTGTTGACAAATAAATATTTTTGAGTTTGTTTTGTAACACTTCAAAAATATTATTCTGGTTTGGTATTAATGTTAGTCATGATGATAATTTCTAATGACCATTTAACTCAACTCGATATAATTCATATATTTTGTAAATATTAATATTTGTTTTTTTTTTTACTTTTACTTTTACTTTTCTTGGTTTTTCCAATATACAACAATTTTCTTCTTTACAGTTTTTTCTTTTATATATATTTTTTTTTTTTTGATATTTACAATTTTTTTGATTTGTTGTAATTATATGTTCAACCCAAAAGAAATACAAAACATATACAAATAATTTGTTTACATAAAATAAAATAAAAGTTTACTTGAATATAAATAGAAAGCTTTGTCCCTTTTCCAATTTCCTTTTCCTTTTTTTCTCTTTTCATTTTTTTTTTTAACAAAAATTTCTTAATTAATTAAAATAAAATAAATTATTTCAGATTAAAATAATTTTGATAATGAATTTATTCGTTTGCATTTCTCTAATGCCACCAAAAGTGAATGAAGTTAATGAAAAATTACTTAATAAAATTAGAAAATACAAAATAGATTATTATCAAAAAAAGGAAAATATATTTAATGTGTGTATGATTTTGACATCAAGTCAAATAATTATATAAAGAAATGAAAAGGAAAAGGAAAAAGAATTTCCTTTTTTGTAGCATTTTTATATTAAATAGAAACGTCACCCTTTTTACATTGGCATTCACAATAATTTCATCTCTTTTAATTTTCCTAATCAAGTTCATGTTTCGATTATTTTCTTTGATAAAAAGAAAAAAAAAAAAAACAGAAACTAAATAAAATGTAAACGTACAAAAATATTATACCTGAATTTGAAGTTGATTAAAAAAATTTTTGCATGAGGAAAATGTGAATGTTTGGTTTTATAAAACCAAAAAAAAAAAAATGAGAAATAAAGGGGATGTTTGACTCTCTGAATTGAAAATGAACCCTTCGTTTGCTCCCAATTACATTTAATGATGTCGAATTCTGGAGTTTGTTTTTATTCAAGCACAATATTTTATTCCTTTTAATTTAATTTTTCTTTCTTTCTTTTTGTTTTTGTTTTGTTTTTTTTTCTTTTTTGGTTTGTACGGTTTCAAGTTACATATCGGTGTGCTGTATCAGAATATTATTTATATTTTTCATCATAAGTGATACACACAAAACAGACATTCTAGTACAATAAATAAATAGAAAATACATGATACATAATATATGATGATGGTTCAATGTATTTGATAGATTATATTACAACATATTCCATATCAAATTTAATTTCAAAGTCAAATGAGAGAGAGAGAGAACAAATACGTTATGAACGTATACATTCAATTATAAATTTGATTGGCGTCGATGTTTTATAAATTAATAATCTCTTTATAATTTTGCAATATAAAAAATTTATATAGAATCATCATCGTAATTATATTATATAATTTGTATTCTATATTCATCGCGTGAATGGTAAAATGTAAAATTCAACGTATTTCTATTTATATAAAAATGCAATTGTGAAAATTATATCTTTTCAATTATTAATTTAAATTATTGCTATTCGGACAAAGAAAATGTTTGAATAAAATAAAATAAAAAATATATAACAATTAAATTTGCAAATGATATTGATTTAAAATCCTTGTCTAAATGGATTGGATACTTTTCCAGGTTGTGGTGTACCCATTGGTTGCTGTTGTGGTGGCTGCTGTTGTTGCTGAGGCTGTTGTTGATATTGTTGTTGTTGTTGCTGCTGTTGTTGTTCTGCCTGTCGAAAGGGATTTGCCACCGGTTGTTGTGGCAATTGTCTTTGTTGTCCTGGTGGTGGTGGTCTTTCTGGATGTCTTTTGTAGCTACCACCTTGTTCTTGATAGCCAGGCTGATAGCTTTGTTGATAACCTTGTTGATAACCACCTTCATATTGTGTTTGATTACCATTTCCATTACCATTACTATATATATTCTGTTCATTATCAATATTTGTTTCTTGCATGCCTTCCTCTTCAATTCTACCATATTCCAAGTGATTTTTATATTCACCAGAAACAGGCTGTTGATCTTGTAATGTATACGTTTGGTATTCTTTATTTGGTGGATCACCCATCAATATATTTGCTTCATTTTCAAATGGTTTAAAGTTGTAAATATTTCTTAAATAATACAAAACTGGAGCATAAAGTAAATTAGAGAATGCAATGCCAAAGTTTAATGCTGTGAAACCTATTGCTTCTACAACACCTCCAGCGATAATTGGTCCGACGGCATACGCAACTGAATAAGATATGTCGGCAATTGCATAAATACTACCATACACTGAAACGTATCGAACATCAACTAGATATCCAAGTGTTGGTAATAGGGCTGTATCAATTAATGCAATACCAAAGCAAATGCCACAGATTGGAATCATTAAGACCTTATAAGTGGAAGAAAATGGAATCATGAAACAACATAATCCTTCCAGTGCTAATCCAACAGCTGCCATTAGCCATTGATATTGTGGATATTGTTTTGCCATTTTAACAGTTATTATTACACCAAACACATGTGGGAAAAATGCTGGTAACCAAATCATACCCATTTTCCAATTATCTGTTGTTAAATTATCTTCCATCCATAATGATATTGTCGGTTCTAAGAATGCCAATGCAACATTAGACATCATAAGAGCACCTGCACAAACGGCAATATAAGGATCCATTAGGAGTCTCCAGATTGGAATTGAATCAGGTCTTGACATTGAACGTTCTCTTAATTGTTCTTTAATTGGTTTCATAACTAAGAGTAACATAAGTCCATCCAATAATGATACTAAGGCAAGAATCAAAAATGGTACTTCTTTTCCGGCAAATTGATATAATGCACCTCCAAATGGTGGAGCCACTAAACATCCAAAACTAATGAAGGCCAAGGCAATACCTAGTGCTTTTGATCTTTCATTCTCTTCAGTAAATCTATCTGCAATCATAGCTAATCCAGCTGTATCTGCAAATGCTGACCCAGCACCTTGTAGTGATCTTGCAAAGAATAATACACTATAACTTCTGCCACAGGCAAATACTGCCGTTGAAAAGAACATAATTGTTAATCCAATCATCATTGGGATATCATAACCAATTCTATCAATGAGTGCACCAGAAAATGGATTAACCATTAATTGTACTATTGCTTTAGATGCAAATAAAAGTCCTGTTGCTGAATCTTGACCATGATGTGTATGTACCGTTGGAATACTCAAATTAACTGGTGGAGCATCATCATCAAGTGAATCAATATATCTAAGGTAATCAGGTATAATTGGTACAATAACCATATATAACATATTATCCAATAACAATGCTATCGATACAATAACCAAAATTAATTTTCTTTGTGTTGTTGGCTCTTGAATTTTATTCCATACAATTTCTTTAACCTCGGCAACCTCGAGGTTAATCACTGGTATTGTGTAACCCATTTTAATTTTGTTTTCTTTCACTTGTTGTATCTATTTTTTAATTTTCTATTTTTTTCTCGTCTGAATTAATTTCCGATAAAATGAGTTCTTGTATTTTCTTTTTAGTACTTACAATTTTTACTAAACATCTCGGAAGATTTAATTATACAACTTGAAGAAATTTACTTTTGCTGATAGTATTTTGTTGTTGTATTCATAATAATTTAAGGCATCCTTTTTTATTCTGTATTAGTTGGTTGTCTATTGTTGTTGTTGTTGTTGTTATTGTTGTTGTTGTTGATGTAGTTGTTTTGTCTTGTCTGTATTGCACGACGACAAAGCACCTTCAATGATGTCCAAAAGGGCAACCTTTAACACACAGAAACAATATTTTTCGTTAATTTTTTTTTTGTTTTTTCTTTTTAATTTTTTTTACTAAAAAAATATTTAGAAAATAATTTTGAGAATTAAGAAAAAATAAAACCGACTTTTTTTAATTGCGCTTCTTTTATAATTAATATTTTTTTTTTTTTAAATAATTTATTATTATTTTATGATTGAAATGTTGTTTCTGTGGTTAAAGGGATAAAAAAAAGGGTTAAAGGTGGATATATGTTTTTTTTTTTCTTTAATTTTTTATTTTTTTTTTAAGGAACTTAATTTAGATTTAAAAAAAAAAAATATTTTTAAAATTATACAATTTAAATTATTGCTTTTGCTAACAAACACACATTTCAATCATATAATATTTATATAAAAAAAAAAAATAAAGAAAACAACAACAAAAAAATAAAGATAAACAACAGAGAGTGAGAGAGAGAGACAATTTATAAGTTTACCTATAGTGCTTGGTTTTTAAAGGACCTTATTATTCTACAAATGGGGAATTTATATAAATAATGTATTATATAAAACAACAACAAAGAAGTAATAAGAAGAATAAAAATAATAAGTAAGAAGAAAAAAAAAACGAAAGGAAATTTTCAATTATTTATTTTTTCAATTTCATTTTCATCACGAATCAATGTACGTCTTTTAACAACAACAAAATGATGATATAAAAAGGGAATAGAGAGTAAAAAAAAAAAATTAAATGAAATGAAAACACAGAAGAACAGGAACATTTCTCTTTTAGAAAAAGAAAAGGAAAAAAGGGGAAAAAATATTGTACAAAAGAAAAAAGTTCCTATGACTTTTATATTATTATTTATTTTTGCGCGTTGAAATAAATTGTACGTTTTTCACGGAATCACACACAGATTTTCTTTATACTTTCTTTCTTATATATTTTTTTTTAATCTTTTATCAAATGCTCTTAATAAAAAAAAAGTGTATATTTTCTTAAGCTATACATAAAAAATTGTGTACCTGATGCAACAAATAAAATTCGATAAAAAGAAAAACTTCAACATTTTTCCTTTTTCTAAAATAGGAAGAAAAAAAACGTTTACCATTTTCCTTTTTCTCTCTTTCTAGCTAAAAGATGATTACAAGATTACTTTCCTATTAGAATTATTTTAATGGAAATTAAATAGAATAATGCATTGAACATTCGTTAAGGTGGAAAATGAATGGATTGTGGATCCGTTTTGTAGTAATAAAAAAAAAGAAGGAAGTTAAAGAAAATTCAGTTTTTTTTTTCCAAATAATATAATAAAAATTTAATAAATGACATTTAGATGGATTCTTGAAGAAAATGTGAGTGAGAACAAAAAAGAAAAAAAAATAAAAGGACAGAGAAGAATAGAAAGGATGAATGAATTGAATGGATAAGAAAAGAAAAAAAATAAAAAGTGTTTTGTGTGAAAAATAAAAAGCGCAAATCCTACATCAAATGAATAGGATTATTATCCATAGAGAGTGAAAAAAAAAGGGAAAGTATGTGATTGTGTGTGTGTGTGTGTTGGTCTCTTAAGAATTGACATAAAAACAGATAATAAGACATAAAAAGAAAAGGTTTTTTTTTTTGTTTTTGGTTTTAGCCAAAAATTGAAAAGGGTTTTTTTTTTCTTCGGGATTATTCCGTAAAATATAACACTTAATTGACAGGTTTTAGTTTCAATTTAAACGAAAGGGGTTTCAGATTTTTTTTGGGTAAAAACGATAATCGTGAATATTTTGTGTTTTTTTACGAAAACGAATAAATTTAGAGAAAAAATAGAAAATCCGAATAATTTTCAAATTTAAGAACAAAGATCATATATTTCCATTTCAGATTTCACTCCTCTATTTTGTGTGTAACCAGAATCCAAATGTAAAAAAAAAAAAAAATGTTCTAGTTCATTGATAAAGTCAAAAGAAAAAATTTATTTATGTGATGAAGGAAAATTCACTGTACGCCTCTTAATAGGAACATATGTTACAAAGATTATTCATCGTATTATTCTATTCTATAGATTGTATTGTTGTTGGAAAGAAAGGAAAAAAAGAAAAAGAAGAAGAAAAAAATTGGGTACGAGTATAAGGTCTATTATGGCTTCATAATTCTTAACAAGTGGGGATTATTTTGATCGTTTTTTTTTCTCTCTTGTGTTATGAAGAAAAGTAAAGGGTGTTTAATGAGATGGAAGTGTTTTTATTGATATTGATGTTCAATTTGATTGTATACATTTTATAGTTATTTATTTCTGTATTATGATTTAGTACATGATTTTCTTTCTATTTTTCATTCTATAATTACCCCCATTTAATTATTATACAATTTAAATATTTTACACTTTTGTGCTTATAAAATAATTGCAACAATTATGATTAATGTTGAAAAAAAAATAGCACAACGTAATTTTGTAAATTATGAATGTTCAAGAATTTTTCTTTTTTGTTCTAACCGCATTTATTTATTATTTATTATGTAAAAGGAAGAATATTGTTAATTTTCATTTAACAGAAATGAAAAGATCATTAAAAGTAAAAATCCTGAGTGAACAAAATAAGAAAAAACAACAAACTTCTACAACATTTGTAGTTTTATTATACTGCAATATTTTTACACCAAAAAAAAATAGTAAAAAAGAGGAAAAATATAAAATTACTTAGAAGACTTTGTTGTTGGTTAAGATAAACAAAAATTGATAAGAGAATGGTGTGAGTAATGATAAAGTATATATTGTGGGTGTGTGCGAGAAGTTTCTATTTTGTTGTTGTTTTTTTTTTCTCTTTTGTTTATTATTTTTGGGAAGGTTTAAGGGTACTTTACTTTTGAAATGGTGTATGCTTTATTTGTATAGAATATAGAAAGTGGATACTTGCCCCTTACCCTTTTTAATATTTATATCCTTAACTACACTAAATTTATAAGAATAAAAAAAAAAAATTATTAACGACTTTTAGACACGCTACAGTCAAAACACGCAATCGCCTTTTTCTTTCAACATTTTCTTCTTTTCTTTCTTTCTTCTTATATCGATTATTTCCTTTTTCCTTTTTAATATATATATTTTTTTTTTACCTTCGTCACTGAGGAAGACACAAATAATAAAAAGAAAACAGAAAACTTCAATATCCAAAATAGAAATAAAAAAAGACAGAAGGATCTTAGAAAGACAAAAAAACAATATCTGTCTAACAAAAAAGGAAAAACAATTTCCCTTTGTAATTGTTAATGGAAATTAAAAATTTAAATCATTTTTCGGTTTTTTTTTCTGTTTGTTGTTTCTATATATATATTTTTTTTTTGCTTCTCCTGCTTATTAAAGCTGCCATCATCGTTATTTATTTATGTGAAAGAAAAATAGAATATAAACGTATGGGTAGGTTACAACAGTGTATAGTGACATAATCCTCTCTACACATTGAAAAAGAAAAGCTCATTATTATTAAAGAAAGAGAATAGAATTTTGTGTGTGTGTGTGTGTATCTGTTTATTTTTATCTTCACATGTTTCAACTTCTTCTTATTTTTTTTTTTTGAATCTATTTAAAAATTCATAACCATTTAAGCTTTTTTCTCTTTCTTTGGTTCTTCCTTTTTTTCTTGTGTATTTAAGCTTAAACATTCTATTACGTTACACATATTCGCACCCTTATTATTATTATTATTATTAGGAGGTTAGCATTATTGTTTGTGCTTGGGGGTTTTTGTTATGTAGTTTTGTTGTTTTTTATTTATTTATGTTTTATTTATGTTTTTTATTTATGTTTTGTTTATGTTTTTATTATTATTTTTATTAATATTTCAAAATAATTCCATCTTATAATTTCATTTTTTAACAACTAAACTTCTAAATATATATGTGTGTGTGTGTGTGTGTGTGTGTATTTTGTCTTTATGTTTTGTTTTTTTTTTTTAATCTAGACTCAATTGAAAATTATTTATTTATATAAAAAAAGATGCAAGAAAATTGTACATTGATAAAAACTTATAGAAATTTAATAAGAAATTTTGTTTCTTAAAAAATTTCTTTCAACATTTCTATAAATTTTTCTACACTAAATGAACTTATCGTCTAGTTTTAAAACTTTGAAACTTTTCTCGTTTATATATACGTATCGACCAACAATTGTAACAACAACAACAACTAATGATAAAGAAAATAGAAAATATTTTGAAATTTAAACGATTCAATTTCCACAATTCATAAAAAAAATATATTTTCGTTTAGTTTTCATAATTTATTTAATCAAAAACGAAAAAAAAAGAAATTTGGAAAATATTTTTCAACCATTTGAACTTTGGTAAAAATAATGTAAGTCTCAGACACGTATTTCTCTTTCATCAAAAAGAAAACAAAAAAACTGTTAGCGTGTTAATTTTTATAAAGGAAAAAAAAAGGGAAAATTTAATCAACCACAATCCACAAGATGGAATCAAGAAAAAGTTTAAGGAAAGAAAGAAAAAAAAAAAATTAACAAAACAAAATTCATCCCAATAATTCATTATAGAAAGTTTCAACTTTTTTTTTATGAAACGTGAATACGTGAAAAATATTTTTTCATGTCAAAATCTCATCAAAATTTTCTTCTTTTTTTTTTTTTTTTTTGGAACAGAAAAATATTTATTCACAAAATAAAATAAATTTCAATATTTGAATTATACTTTTTTTTTTTGTTTTTGTTGTTGTTTCATTCCTCATTTTAGCCCCCTCTTTCATAACGCTGTTGTTGTTCTTTGTTGTATTTGTGTTATAAATATTTGATATTAAAAAAATATTTATATAAATAAAATACAAGAAAAAAGAATAAACTAAAAATATGGTGAGGGCAAATCTTTAACCACCACCCAACGTCTGTTACCTCATAAAATATTCACACGAAATGTTACTAAATAATTCATGATAAATATTGTATAGAGACGAGAGGGGAAGCGAAACAAAAAAAAAACTTCAGGGTTCAATTTTTCCTGTCCAAAGAACGAAGGGGAAAAAACTGACGAAGAGGAATTATTTTTTGAAGAATAAAAATATCGACATTGATGTCTGACACTGAAGAATCATAAATTTTTATTCTATCATCTAATAATTCACTATTTTCTGAATTACAATTTTACAACTTTCTTATTCTATCAATGTTAACGTTTTTTTTTCCATCCTTCAAGCTTCAAGGTAAAATAGGATGAAATTATATACCAGTGACAGTTGAGTTTTTTTTTTTGTCAATGTAGAATGACAATGTAGATGATTGATATTGATCATATTTTTTTTTGTGTTGGAAGAAAAGAGATTTGTTAAAAACAAACTTAAAGGATTAAAGTGATTACATCAGTGAAGAGAAGAAAAATTTAAAAAGTTAAGATTATTAAACGATTTCCATTAAATTTAGTTTAGTTTCTTTATTTTATTTTTTTTTGTCTTGATCAAAATGGATAACTCCCTCACGTACGACGCTACTGATACACAAATGGAATTGGATAGATATTTTGAAAATGATGTAACTGGTAACATTGGATATAAATCAAATAGGGTAGATTGTGACGGTGACGGTGACAGTGCAGATAATATTGATCGAATCTTCTATTTATATATGAAATGTCATGTTACAAATTTAAGAACAAATTGAATGTTATGAATGAAGTTATAGAACTACATTAAATTTATTTTCTATCTGCAAACAACCAGAAGAAAGCGAAACAAAAAAAAAAAAAAAAAAAGAAACTGTGGATATAAAAACAAAAGGTAGAATTTAATGGATTTAAAATTACAAAAATAAATTACTATTGATATGAGATTGAGGGGAATTTCAGTTAGGGATAATGGATTGTATAGGTAATTTTTTTTCTTTTCAGGTTTTTCCATTTTCTCATATAATTTTTTTTTGTTTCTATTTTCACCCTCAATAATAATACATGTGTGTGAAGTTTCTTTCAGTTTTTTTTTGTTCTTGTCTTCATAATTTTCTATCCAAACGCAAGAGAAAAAAAAAATAGAAAAAAATAAGAAACTGTAAAGGAAATGAAAATGCTGAACCATCAGAAGCAATATAACACCATAGAGAAACATTATATTTTTCTTCGTCTTTTATAATACAAAAATTTATTACTGAATTTAATTAAATGATTCCTGGAAACCAGAGTAATGGTTTTATATTATATATCCTACATGTATGTACATCTACCTACATTACCTTTTACATACATTACGACATATATACCATATTCTATACTGTATCTGTAAGTATATAATAATAATAAAAAAAAAGCATACATAGAGAAATACAGTTTTATATACAAGATCTATCGATGGATATAAACAGAACAAATCATGCCCCTGGGGTTTTAGAAAACATTTGCTGTTCTATCAAACCAGTCATCTGTCTGTATAGTTTTTATTTCTATACATATATAAAGACTTCAGACTTATACACGCTTAAAAAAAAGCATAAAATTTATATAAATGTGTGTGTGTGTGTGTGTGTAAATTTTAGGGTGAGCTTAAGAAAGATCCTTGGCTTCGGTACTTTTGTTGTTAAAAATATATAGAATAGCCTCGGGTATCTCGTGGGACTTTTGTTCATTCTATGGATAAGTGGTAAAATTGTATAAAGTATATTTAGACGATATAAAAAAAAGAAAAGGAAAAGAACGTAAAAGAAAGAATGGAAAAAGGAAAACAACAAACGAACAAAACAAAACAAAAAAGAAAAAGTTTTACTTTTTTTGCTTTAATGTCAAAAACAGGATAATGCTTAAATTACTATCGGAAATATATTCTTCTTTTTTTTTTTTTTACTTTATTCTGTTATTATTTGACAGATACGATGAAATAAGTTGTTAATGTTTTACTTTGTTTTTATTTTCATTACATAACAAAAGAAACTTAGTTTTTTACCATGAAAATTATCTTCACTAGAACAACAAGAAAAATTCTTATACCAAAAAATAGAAAGAAAAAATTAAACAAAAATAAATAAAATGATAAATTCTTCTCACATAATTTTAATAAACAATTTAATATTTTTGTTTTTATAAAACGAAAGGAAAAAAAAAATGGTAATAATATCAAGAGATTAAAAACGTTGACTTAGACCCCCTCTATTTATCATCACGTACTCATCTTATCAAAGTCAACGTATAGAAGGAAAAAAAAAAAATAGAAGACTTTATTTTATCACAAGAAAAAAAAACAACACACAAATAAAAATTCCGACAACATCCCGCTTGTCACTTCAACACAAACAATACAAAAGAGAGAAGAAAAAAAAACAATGCGAAGTATAGAAGAAGAGGATATCACGAAGATACTTAATTCAAAATGCAAATCTTTGTACCAACTAAAAAAAAAAAAACTTTACATTCATTCCCCTTTATTCTTTCTATCTCTCTCTCTCTCTCTCTCTCTCTCTCTTTCTACTGATTGTGACTTCCACCTTCAACAACTTTATTATGTAAAGGTTTCAGTTCCATATAAAAGTACTGATTTCGATGTGGAAACTGAAAACTTTACAAAAAAAAATAAAAATGTTTCGTTCCAGGAGGAAAAAGAAAAGGTGAGACAAAACTAATTTTCCTTTATTTTTCTTTTTTTTTTTACTTTATTTAACTTTTTTTTTTCATCATTCGGCAATTTTTTTTTTTGTTTTATTCTGTAGAAGCATAAAAGAAAAGAAAACTTCTTTTATTTGTTCTTATGAGATTAAAATTTTCTTTCTTGGGAAATAAAAAGAAAATGTAAAAGTAAAAATGTGAAGACAGAGAAGAAAGTGTAAAGAAAGTTAAACGTATGAATCAAACCTAATACACACGCCTGTGAACTTTACTCTTTGTTCTCATCTGCTAAGCATATCACCCTCATCCCTTTTGTTTTGACAACAGTATATATATATATATATATTCGCGTATATCTATCTATACATATCCAAAACAATTGGGTTGTTTTACAAGCCCATCGTTTGGTTTGGTAAAGATAAATTGAAGGCAAGGAAGAAATAACAAAAATATAACAAAGACAACAACAACAATAACAAGATAAATAATTTAGGGGAAGGCAATTTCTTCTTGTTTCTTCTTCTTCTTCTTCTATTTTTGTTTTGTTTTGTTTTTTCTCTTACGGATAATTTTTTATATAAACAATAGTGAAAATTTTTTACGTGTTCTGTATTTTACGAAGAGAATTCTAAAACGTTTGTATAAAAATTTGTATTTTTCTTTTTCACTTTAATTGAATTAAGGTTTTTCTTTTTTTACTTTATTTTATTTCTCTGATGAAATTTTATAAGAAAAACATTATTCACATTTTCTTATAAGAAATTCGAGAATTAACAGATGGAATAAGAATGTTGTACCAAATAAAGAAAGAAAGCGGTAAATTGAATTAAATTCAAACCTAAATTAATTATAAGAAATTTTCTAAGAATTATTATTTAAATAAATAAACTTATAAGAAATATTAATGAAGTGAACTAACTAACTACAAAATGAAAATTTCTCAAACAATTCAACGTTATTTTCTTACTCATCTTAAAATTCTCTTGAATTACGTAATATCAGATTACTTAACAACAACAAAATGTTCAAACATTCTTCTTTCTATTCTAATAGACGAAGAATTTACTTTACTTTTTACTTTTGTTTGTCACTTTATTAGAAGGATATGCCAATGTTAATTTATTAGAATAGACTGAAAGAAAAAGAATAAATAGAGTAGAGTTTACACTCTCAGAAGATTTCAAGATTTTATGTACACGAAAATTTTTTGTCCTTGGAATTTCTTAAAATATTTGCTGTTGTTGTTGTTTTGTTATTTTTTTTTGCGTTTTGTATCAAATTCTATGAGAGACACGTACTTATTTCAACTTTAACATAAGAATGTAAATATAAATTCTAAGAAAACAAGAATACAAAAAAGAAGACGAAATAAATAAATAATAAGAAAAAATGTATAGAAGTTAATTGTCATATAAAGTTACATTAATTCGACAAAAGTGAGATTGTTTTTTTTCTATTGGCTTTTTACATTCTTGTGTACTCTTGTTCAATTTTGTTTTTTTGGATTAACGTTAAATGTATAATGTTACGACATGAAAAAGCAATGAAAATATTTGTGTGTAGGCCGTGTTAATGTTCAACAATAATAACATAAATTTAGAAATAGAATTAAATAAAAAAATGAGTTTTAAGTTAATTGAGGTAGTTAAGAATAAATCCAATTACATTGTAACCATTACAAGTTTAACACTTTGAATACAATAGATAATTCCCATTAAAAACAAATTCAATTAAATCAAAATTATCTATCTGAATATACAAAAAATTATTTTTTAACATAAATGTTGAATCTCTATACAATAGATGGATTAGTGATTAAGATAAGTCCTCTCATCTATAAAGACTTAACAAATTGATCGTTTTATACACAAATTTTGTAAATTTTCTATAGAATAAATTTCACCCTAAAAAATTAAGAAGAAGAACAACCAAAATCTAATAAAAATTAAGTAAAATAATGAAACAATTTCGATGGTAATTTGTCAATTAAATTCTAATCAAATTACTGGAGAGACATTAAATTCATAAGGGATAAATTGTATTTCTCTTGTGGGAATATTCAGAGGACGACACAAAATTTTTTTATTTTACATTAATGTTTATGGAATCTATGACAAAATGTTACCGTCAACAAAAATGTATGACATCTTCAATTAATATCAGTTTAAAAAAATTTATAAGAACCAAAAAAAAAATTTAATAGAATTGAAAAATTAAAATGAATTTTGTTGTCATTTTGTAAATCATTTTTTGAAGTTTATTTGATGAAATTCAATTAAGTCAAATTATATATGAATGAGGAGAGTGTCAAATGTGACTTCATTAAAAAGAAAACAAAAGAAAAAGAAAATGTTGTCTTATTGATGAGTAAAGTTGAAAATTAAAATTAATTGTTTGCAACGGGGAAATTAGAATGAACGACAATTTAAGGAAAATGTACAAGAAAATGTTTATAGGGCACAATAATAAGAATATCAAATTTTCATTTGTACCTTACCAGAAAATTTTCAATTAGAAGTTATTTAATTAGAGTTGGTTGTTTAACTTAAATTTATTTCATTTTTGAAAATGTTTTAAAGAACAATTTTTTTTCCGTAACGAAATAAAATAATAAAATTGTCATTTTGTTTTTTATTCTCTGACTTGAATTCCCTTTATTGTATTTTACGGTACCTAATTTGATTTATGAGGATACATTTTACTGGTTTATATTAGTTTTAATACATTCCTTTATTACGTAATCTGACGACGCCATTTTGATTTGTGTTGGGTTTTAGGTGAAAAAGGAAAAAGAAAAATTATAAATTCTAAATTTTTCCGGTTTAAAAAGGTTTTTTTTTTCCTGTTTCTTAAGTGAAATTTTCAAAATGTCCATAATTTATTTGTACATAAAATAAGTTTATTTCTGATCTTACGTTTTATTTTGAAATTCATTAAATTTAATATAAAATAAAAAAAAAGTGATAGCTTACCTGTATCTGGTATTGAGCTAGGTAATCGATTCGCAAGAAACCCACGGATATTAGTAACAACTCTTTGGGGTGAATTTGGACCCCCAAAGAAAGCACCCCCTAATTTTGAGAACAGGGTGGATTCTCCCCCACTGGGTTCCTCCGAAGACGCCACGGTCTCTAAATCTCAATTATCAAATTCCAAAAAAATAAATAATCAAAAAAAATCAGAACTTTTTTATATTCCAAAAAAATTATTTTTTTCACACGATTTTCTTCACAACTTTCTTTTTTTCTCTCACACTTTTTTCACCTTTTTTCTTTTTTTTTAATTTACTTTAATTTTTAAATCACACGCACTAATTTTTTCATCGATTTTAGATAACTTCCTCTATTTTTTTTTTTGTATACTTTTGATTAATTGAGATTAACAAAAATAAAAACAACACCAGATACTTTGAATTATTTATTACAAATTTTCTTTTCGTTAATTTTATTGTTTTAAATTTTTTTCTTATTGTTGCTCTTACTTTTTCTTGTTGGTTTGCTTATTTTCTGGAGGGCTACCGTTTTTTTTTTCTTTTATTTTTGATTCTATTGTTGTAAATTAATCTTGCAGTGCCGAGCGGTCCACTCGACCTGGCCGTAGCAAAGGTAGCTTCTATCTGCCGGGTTAACTGTTAACACCCCCCGCAAATAGCTAACTACACTTCACCCCTTACCTGAATATACGCGCGCATGTTTCTACCCACAATTTTTCAATTGGATGAAAAATTTTCTATGACGTCATCAAGTCATTCCTTGATATACATATATATGTGTGTATATACAAGAATTGTATGTTTGTACAAATACAAATGGTGGGTAAAACAAAAAGACAGAAGAAGGAAATTCTTGTATAAAAATTATATATTCTCTCTTTCTCTTTAAGAACATTTCTAATGATTTTTGCTTATATTTTTTTTTTGTGTATATTTTTTGTTTCTGTTGTTGTTGTTTTTTCCTGTTTCTTTTTGCTTTTTAACACAAAATGAAAGATGGATCGATTTTTATTTGTGTGTGTGGGTGTGTGTGTGTGTGTTTTTTCCAAAATTTATTATTAGAAAAAAAAAATTGTTGGTTGTAACATTTTATTTGCAAATATGAAAAGGTAATCAATAGAATTTTCTTTTTGTATTTTTGTTCTTCTTAGAAACATTATTTGTTGTTGTTTTTGCTGTTCGTTTAAACCTAAATTATATTTTCAATTTTTCAATTTTTTTTTTTTTTTCGTTTGGTGTAAATTAACCCTTAATATAAACCGTAATAAATTTTCTGTAATGAATATTTTATTTAATTTTTTTTATCGATTAAAAAATTTACGTCAGAAAAATTAATCAATTTTTCTGAAAATAATTTTTAACTGATATTCTAGAGTTTTTGTCTCCCAATTAAAAAAATAATAATATAGAAGAAGAAAAAAAAAAGGTTGAACCATAAAATATTGTGTAATTAAATATAAACTTGAAATAAAAATATCTAAAAATATAAGCAAAAGTGGAGGCGCCCGATTTTTGAAGCTCCATGATTTTAAATTATCTTTTTCTTCTTCTTCTTTTTTTTTTTTTTTACTAAGAATTAATCTTTTTTTTTTTTGCACAGAAAATATTTTTATCTTATTTTCCAATCAATATTTTCTTTTAGGATTTGTTGGTAGAAAGTAAATTATAGCGAATATTCTATAATTAGTATTGATTAGTTTTGCTGTTTTTTTTTGGCATAATTAAATACAAAAAATAAAAAACAAAATAAAAATAGGTCGACATGTGATATAAAAATAAAAGTTTTGCAATTATGAAAAATAAAAATAAAAATAGAAAAAAAAAAACAAAAAAAAACAGAGAAATCTTTACACGAATAAACATTGAACTTTATAGAGAGGAAAAAAAAAACAACAACAACAACTAAACATTAAAATTCACAAAATACACGAACGTATATTTACGTTATGAATTTTTTATAAACAAAGAACAAAAAAAAAAAAAATACTAACATTCCTTCCTTAACACTGGGGATGTCCTGTCTCTGTTTTGTTGTTGTTGTTGTTGTTGTTATTGTTGTTGTCATTTTCTTCTTCCTGTCTTTCGGCATTTTTTTTTTTTTTCTTTCAAAATTTTTATTATTTGAAATATGAAACTCATTAAATCTTTAAAGAAATTGGAGTAAAATAAGAGTAAGTATTTAATGGTTGATCTTTATGCTTCACAACAAAGAAACAGATGATGTTCAATTTGAAAAGGTTAAAAACAAAAAAGGATGAAGAAATCTAAGATCAAATAACATTTACACTTTTAACTTTTTAATCCCTTTTTTTTTTTTATTGTTTGTTAATTTAAATCGAAATAATTTTCGCTTTTTTCAAAGTCGAAATCTTGTCCTAAAATGTTTGCCTTTTTTTTTCTTTTGCCCCAGAAACATAGCAAGTTATGCCTGATTATCCTTTTAGCAAGTTCCTTCTTTTATCTTTGTTGTCTTTTTATCTTATTCATACTTTTTCTTTTGGTTACTCTGCAAATTTGATCAACGATACTCTGAATGAATTTTAAAATCCAAAACAGAATGAAAAAAAAATAAACAGAAACAAGAAACGGAAAACTTGTTTCTGTAAAAAAATTCAATCGAAATAAAAATGAATGGGAAAAAAAATTATATGTTGGGGTATAAGGAAAAGAAGTAAGAAAAAAAGGAAGAAGAAAGGGTATAGATGTTCGTGTTAGTTGTAGAGGGCCAATGTTTGTTTTTAAATTCATATTTATTTAGTTTCCCCTCGTGATGGTCGTTATTTTTGTGATATTCATGCATAATAAATTGGTTGAATCGATTTGGTATAACTCCCCTCTTTAAAACAGTTTGCCTAACATCAACCACCACCCACCCACAAAATGCCGCGTGTATTTATTTATTTTATTTTATTTTCTACAGAAAATTTCATTTTAACATTTTTTTATTTTTTTTTTTTGTGTTTCCTTTGAATTTCAAATTCAAAATATAAAACAACATGCATAATTTTTTTTTCTATTTTTTTTTGTTTCTTTCTATTCTATATTTTTTTATATTCAATTTACTTAAGCCCTTGAATATATGACACGTGTTTCCTATGAAACTGTAATTATTCTTATATTGTATTATATTATGATTTTACCTTACGTAGGTACTTCAAGTTAATATACGTTACGGTTGGTCTATATAAAATTTTTGATGTACTTATTAGATATAATTTGATTTATTAGATTATTGTTTCGTTTTATTTTACAAATTTTTAATTTTGCAGCAATTGACATTATTCTAGTTAGTAGGACATACTCAACGAATTAATAAATAAATTGAAGTGAAATATTTATGTATTGACGTTAGTTGAAAGTTTTTTTTTTTTATTATTTGTTAAATGGAAATTAGAAATTGATTGGATTTTATTATGTTATGTAGATTTGTTCAGGTTGAACTTCCTAGAATTTCAAATGGTGTAATTGTTGTTGTTGTTTTTCTTTTCTTTTTATTACAATTTCTCAATTCCGAATTAAATTGTATGATGAACGAGAGTCCTGTAAATATTAAAGACTTTTACACAACATAGAAAGAAAAAAAAAATCAATTAAATTCTACGAGAAAATTATGTGTTGCCACATTTTCACATTTTCACCTTTTACTTTCTTTTTTTTTTTCCTTTCTCCTTTTTCGTTGAATAAAAATGAGAAAGTTGACACATTTATTTTTTGTTTTGTTGTTGTTGTTGTCATGACTAATTTAATTTAATGTTGATAAGGTATATTAGTTGTGCTCTCACTTTCAAAATAAAATCTACTGACAAAAAATCCAAAAGAAAACAGAAAACAGAAAACAGAAAAAAAACAGAACTGATCTAATTTGCTTTTTTTTTATGTGTAAGCAAAAAAAGAAGAAAAAAGAAGACGAAGAAGAAGAAGAGGACAAAAAAAGGGATGGGTCCATGTTCTTCTTTTCATGCAATCGGATATATGATAATAAAACCATAATAGCATTTGGTGTTAAGATTAAGATTATAATCATTGATAACATTTTATATCATCTCGCCGCTCCTCTCTACATACGGGAAAGAAAAAAAAAATAAATAGGAGGAATACAAAAAAAAAAACGGACTAATATCAGAATTTATATAGAGAAATAAAATACATACAGTATCACATTGATCTCCCCCTCTATTAATCCATTTATATATAATAACGTATAAGTAATTGACGTGGGTAAGTGCGATTTTGTGGAAAATCATCGTCTTATCTCATCACAAATTTTATTAATTTTTTTCCGAACAATTTTTTTTTCCCATTTATTCTCAATGGAAAAATATTTCAAAAGGATCATAATATAGAAAGGTTTTTCCGTACACATATAACCACACGGTTATTGTAGGATTGTACGCACCCTTATACGCACAAATATATGATTTAATACTTTTGTCTTTATGTTTTCATTTTTTTATTAGGGTTTACCCCCTTTTACCCCTTTTTCACCAATAATTCTTTTTTTTTTTTAAATTATAATATTTTTTTTGTTTTTTTTTTTATATAAAGTGATGATACAAAGGATGTAACAATATAAAAACAGACAGAGTAAAAACAATAAAAGTGATTTGATGGAAAAACTGAACAAAAAAAAAAAACGAAAAATAAAAACAAACCAAATCGCTTTAAATTTTTTTGTTTTTGTTTTTTTGCTGATTCAAGAATGAGTTTTGATTGTATTTTACTTGAACCAACAATATCCTTAGGGTAATGAAACAAAAAAAAAAAAAAAAAGTAGAATACAAAAAACAAAACGACCTTTCCCTTTTTTTCTTCACGTAATAAATATAAATACACGCAGCAGTACTGAAGTACTGTATTGTGTCATACAGACGGCAACCCCTTTGACTTGCACTTGATCCCTAAGGTAATACAGAAATATAAATATACGGGTATATTGTTTTTGTTTGATAAATTATAAATTCAATGAATGAATAAAAATATTAAAAAAAAAACAAAAAACAAAACAACTCAATAAATAAAACTCGACGATTTTATACATTTTTTTTTTTTTAATTATTTTTCACTTAAAATTATTTCCATCAAAGAAAGAAAAAATGAAAAAATGTTTTATTTATTCAGAATGAATCATTTATTAAATATTGAAATAAATGCACTTAAAATGTCTACATGAAGATATGATTTTTTTGGCCAATTAATGAAAAAAAATAATGTAAGAATTTTGTTAATAAAATGTTGGCAGGCAGGACTAACGTTCATGCAAAATCATTTACAAAAAAAAAGAAAAACTTCAAATTAAACCAATTTTCAAAAGTCATTCGTAATGTTACAAAATAAATTTTCAAAGAGATTTTCAAAATAATGTTGTGTGTTCTACATATTCACGTAATTAGTTTACAAATCTACATATTTTTTATGTTTCCTTAAAATAAAAATAAGAAAAATTCAATTTTCACATTTTTTTTCTTTATTTTGATCAAAAAAAAAAACAACAAAAAATTCAACATTTTCTTCTTTTCTTTCATTTTTCTGTTTTTCTGTTTTATATATTTTTTTTTTATATTTTCGAGAGGAAGAAAAGTAAAATGTAATAAATCTTTCAATTTTACATTTTACATTTAATAATACAGAAAGTAAAATCTTCATAAAAGTTCAAAAGAATTCAGACAAAATAATTTTAAACAGAATGAGCAACTCCACAAACAACAAACGAAAATCATAATTGAACTCAACAAATAACAAAAGAAAAATAATAACTAAAATGGGAAATAAAGGAACCATGGTTAAATTTCTTGTTATATTTTTTTTTTTTGTTACTGACAGCAAAAAAATTTATTTAGTCATCGTATCATGTTAAATTTTTTCCACCCCACCATTCCCAAATAAATTTTCGGTAACATTTTATTCACTTGTTTATTTCGGATTATGTCTGATGTCCGATAATTTTTCAATTTTTATAAATAAACAAAAAAATCTCCATTTTTCATTTGTTACAACTTTTAGAAATTTTTCTTCTTTGGTTTTTTTTTTTCCTTTTTCTGACCCTTGCTGGATTCTGTACAAATTTTTTCGTTCATGTTTTGTTTATTTCTTTGGTCATTTTCAAACCAAATAAATAAATCGTATAAGAATGATGATGGAAAGAGAGAACACATTGGTTGTATATATATATAAGAAAACACATGTTCAACTTTACCTCATCATATAATATTTGTCTTCATTTTATTTTAGTTAAGTCATTTATCATTATTATATATGGTCTACCATATTTATCTTTAGTAAACTTACCTCTGGTATATGTTTGTTATATGAAAAAGTAACAAAGAAAAAAAAAACAAGTAAATTGTTGACATAATTCCATTGTATAAGATTAATTGGCATGAACTTATCAAATTTCTTTAGTTTTTATACTTTTATATATTTTTTCTGCTTTAAATGCTTTTGTCTGAATCTTTATCTTGTCGGTTGTTTTTGGTGTTCATTCTCATCATCAAAAATTAATCTGTTTTTTTATTTCTTTTTTATTAACAAAAAAAAAAAAAAACATTATGAAATATTAGAAAAGTTTTTGTTTTTGTGTTACCCCGCATTTCATAATTATTTATTATTTTCTGGCCAATTGAGAGGACAAAAAGACAAAATCAAAAAACAAGAACAAAAATTCAAACTCAATTCCTGAACAGAATAAAATCATTACATTATTACCCAAAGGTAAACTAAAACCAAAAATTATTACTTTTTAAACACTTTTTTTTTTTGGTGGAAAATGTCACGTTTTATATACCGTGGGCTTTAGTTTAAAATTGTTCCTTTCACACATTGTTAATTGTTGTTGTCATTCTAATGTTTGAACAAACTGTCAGGAAGAAGGAAAAAAATAAAGTTTTATTATATAAAAAGGACATAAAATAAAAGTTCTTACCAACAGAAACACGAAAATTTATATACAAAATAGAAACCCACACAAATCTTTTAGAACGTCAAGAAATGACCATTCGTGATTTATACTGTCACGTTACATTTGACCTGTTTCATATAAATTTTCCGTACATTTTATGTTTCATTTTATTTTATAATAAAACAACAACTACAACAAAAGAAGTGAAAGAAAAAAAAAAGCTTCATTTATTTTTGGGTCAAAATTAATTTCCCAACCGCCAACATTAAAATTTATTTTCACATAGAAAATTCTCTGCTTTTTGTCACTTTTTTTTTTTTTTTTTGCTGGTGCCACTTAAAGCCACAAATTATAAATTATTTATTGAATCTACGTTACCTATTTTGGTTTTTGTTTCTTTCTTTCTCTTCATCTTCATACCAAAGTAATAGAAATTAATTTCCATAATTTTTTATAATTTCAGTAGAAAAAAAATTATTTCACAAAAAATTATTGCAGTATTCTTGGTGTGTGTGTGTGTATGGTCTTTGAACTCAAACGCATTTCAATTACATGTTACTTTGTCTCAGTGTAATCAATTACCGTCTGTTTATTATAATTACCATAAAAAAATATTTTATTTACATTTAAATTATTTCTAACTAAAAATACATTTTTCCCATCACCCCCCATTTCCCCCGATACATTTTGCAATAATTTTAAGTAAAATGTATGAAAAAAAAAGGCAAATAATGTTTGAAGATTTTTTTCGGTTGTGAAACAATTAATAATTTTTATTCATTGTATAATTCTGTGTTGCCTTCTATCTTAATGTGTCTACGTAGATAATATTACAATCCAATCCATCTATTATTAGTCTTCTTTATGTTACATAAAGATAGATTATTTTTACCACTAACAACTCAGTACTTAACTAATGATCGAAATTTAATTGAATTTTCATGATGATGAAAAAAAAATATAGAGAAACGTAACGATTTGTGTCATTGCAGTAAAATAAAAATATTATGTTTGAGTTTGTTTTTTTAAAGTTTTATTAAAGAAACATTAATATTAGAACTAACCATAATATTTTCTGTCAACTTCTGTTTCTTTCTTTTCTTTTTTGTTGTCATGAAAAAGCTTCACGTGTATTACTTTTTGTTGTTCTTTTGCTCTATTTTTAAGACAGTAAAAACTACAGAATAAAAAACAACAACAACAACAACTAAATCGATTGAAATTTTTTTCTTTTTCTTTCACTGTGCTAAAAGAAACTTCACCATTTGTGGTAGTTTTGTGTTTTTTTTTTATGTTTCATTTTGGTTGGCACAAAATAAATGGAAATATTATTTTTATTCATCGATTTCAGATTAAAATAGGAAAAAAAGAAACACAAGAAAAAAAAGAAACGAAAGAAAAGGAATCATTTAATAATGATAAATTTGCGTTTGTTATTTTTTTTCTTGTATTTTTAGGGTAGAATTTTTTGTGTCGTTATATTTTCTTCTTTTTTTTTTCTGACGGTATATCGAGGTACTAACGCACGTTCAAGTTTTTACTTAATTTGACTTTTATTGAACAGTGAACAGTGAGAAGAAGAAAAAGAAGAAAATGAAGAAGAAAATGAAGAAGAAGAAGAAGAAGAAGAAGTTGGAAAAAATCATTTAATAATTATTTTTTTTCCAATAAAAATAATAATAATAATAAATATTATTTTTGTCTTGTGTTGAATAATTCATGAGTTAATATATTTTTGGTTTTCTGATTTTTTTATATATATTCTTCTAAGGAAAATATGATCCTTCTTCATATAAAATATTATTTAGAAAAAAAATTTCCTTTTGCATAAAGTTCAATTATCATCAATCATTTTTATTCGGATAAAAAAAACAACAACAACAACAACAACAACAACATAAAAATTGAAGATTTTTCCTTTTCCTTCTTCTTCTACTTCTTCTTGTTCTTCTTTCCTTTTTTATTTTCTCTTTTTGGTTTAGTGAAAAATATTAAATAAAAGAATGAAAAATCATCTTTTTCTATCAACTAAAAAAAAAAAAAAAATTGTAGAAGAAAAGAAGAAATTCAAAAAGAAGACGAAGAAGAAGAAATTCTTTACAATGAATTTTAAAGAAAAAAAAAAAAAGAAGAAATTCTTTAGAATGAATTTTAAAAGAATTTTTGTCCTGTTTCTTGTTCACTTGATAGAATTAAAAGGAAAAAAAAATATTGATGGAAAATTAAGTGAAAAAAAAAAATAAAATATTTTCCATTTTCAGTCATTGACGCAAAAATTATTTTTGTATTATTGGACGAAAAAATAGGATGGCACAGACACAAATAAACAAAAAAAAAAAAAATATCCCATGTTTTAAAAATGGAAAATATTTTTTTACTATAATTTTGTGTCAGCCCTTTTTTTTTTTTTTTATTCGGAGTGTGAGCTTTTTATGTAATATTTATTACTCTGATGATGACGATATTATTATTATATTATATGGATAAAATATTATATTATAACTGAAAAGACTGTATTGATAAAAATAAACACATACACACACACACATACTCATATACATACACGCAAACTTATACAATCAAACTAACTTACTTTCAGCCAAACATAAACACAAATTTTTTTTTTTATCTTCTGAATAAAAATATTTCTCTGAAAAAAAAATGGGAAAAAATCGTTTTCTTGATTTAGATATTGTTGTTGTTGTTGTTGTTTTTGTTGTTGTTGTTGTTGTTGTTGTTGTTGTTGTTGTTGTTGTTGTTCTTGGTATACTCTACTGAATAGTCAATGACTTTTTCATGACCTCTAAAAAAAAAGGAAAAAACAGAAAAAATTATGTAGAGAAAAAATGGTAAAAACGGAAAAAAAAAAAACGAAAAGTTCGATCGAAAAGCATATTATATCAAAGTAAGGAAAGCATGGCTGCGAGGGTGTGGTTTTAATAAATACAAAAGAGAAAAAGAAAAGAAAAAACAAAACTAAATAAAAGAAGAGAGGAAACAGGCGTGGCTTTTGAATTTGAATCAAAATACAAAAGCTTTACAATAATTTCGATCAATACTTTTGCCTCTCTTTGGCACATTATCTCTCTCTCTCTCTCTCTTTTTGTAAATCTCTTTCACATCAGAAATTATTCTATATAGAACCTAGAACCTACAACAACAACACATATACAGTCATTTTGTTTCTCTGGTGCTGGCTGCTCTGAATTATTAAAAAGCTTCAGTTTTTTTTTTCCCACAATACATAAAATGTCTCTCGCAGACATCACAAAGTAACACAATTGTAATACAAGTACATCAATGTAACTATATATGAATGGATATTTCTCTACAGCTACACGCACATACCTACAAACACACACACACAAACACACATTAATACACAACAACACACAATATACGCAAACACCTTGAAGCAGGTGTTTTGTACTTTGATATATTCTGTCATGTTTATATGACGTCACAAAGCTTTTTCAATTGTGTCTTGTTTTCTATCAAATGTTGTTTTTTTCTGCTTTGTTGTTTTTTCTGCTTTAATCCAAGAACAAAAAAAAAATTTATACTTTTTTTTATTAAGAATAATAAAGTTGGCGTGACTAAAAAAGAGCTTTTGCTTCTTTTGCACATCAACAACAAAAATAAAATTATGTATTGTGATTTTAATTATTTTTTTTTTTTACAAATAAATTTTATTATTATTTTATTCAAAGAACAAACTAAATGAAAAAAAAGTTCAACAAAAAAAAAGCGATGAAAGGGAAAATATTAGAAAAAAAAAAAGAGACAACAAGCTCAAATTTTTTCAGTAATACGTGAATGTAACAAGCGGACACAATTCTATTACGTCATCATATGTGAGTGATGTGTAAACGAAAAATAAATGTATGTCTAGATTTACAAACACCGTTATATCAGCGCTTATGAATAGAAAAGTTTAATTGAATTAAAACAATCGAAATAAATAAATTGAGAATGGGTCGTGTTTTTTTTTTCTATTATTGTGTCACTTGTTGATTTCCGTTTTCTCATATTTTTAATTAGTTTTAGTTTTTGTTTTTCTTGTTTAATAATTCATATTTTTTGGATTTAGAATAATTTTTTCCAATAAAATTAACAACAGGAAAAAATGAATTGAGTTTTTACTTTTTTTTTTTGTTTTGTAAAATAAATTACCATTTTTTGTTGTTGTTCTTTTATTTATACAGAGTTGAGTTAAAGTCTGTGGTTTTGTTTGAATTGTTAAAGTTGTGAATAAATTAGAACTTTTAGTTGTAACAATTTTTAAATTAATTCAAAAAAATAATTGAAACAAAATAAAAGAAAATCTCTAACATTTGAATAGAAAAATTTGGACGGTTCCACTTTTAAATTTCCGTCACAAATGAATTCTGAAATTATTATAATAAATTTTAAGGGCCGTATTATTGTGAAGCCTGTAACCATCATCTGTGGTTTAGAGAAGCGCAAACAAACAAATATTTATTGGTTTGGAATTTACAACAAACAAAAATTATTTTAGTTCAAAACGATGTTTAAGAAGTGAAACTTTAAAAATTGTTCCATTGATTAATTAATTTTATATCCATATTAATGAATTTCTAAGGTATTGCTCCTTTCCATTGGCTTTATTTATTTTATTTAGGTTAAAACATTCTATTCCTGAGGACAGTTCATTTGGATGATTAAAAGATCGTATAGTACAATATTGACAATTTTTAACCTTTTTTCAAACAAAGAATTCAAGTGAACTTCAATTATGAAAATCTTCAGTTAATCATAGTCTCAGTTTAATGTTTCTTTTTGTATTTAATTTCTGTTTATTTTTTCTTTTTATTACAAAATCTATAAATTATTACTGATCGTGACTATAATCATTTAATGTGACTAATTTGATAATATTGAATTTTAATTAATAATTAAAATCAGTTAAACATTAAAAGAAAAAACCATTATTTTGTTACCGTTTATGCCTTTTTTTTTATATTTATCTATCTTTAATATTTAATTAAATTTTTAAAACATTAAACATACCGGATTTAAAAGAAGCAATTAAAAAAAAAATGATCTTAAGAAAAATATGCACACACACACAATTGTACAATGAAACAAAAAAAAAAGGTATTAAAATAAAAAGATGCGAAACTAACTAATAATTTGTTTTAAAAAAGGTGATGAAAGATGAGAGGATGGATGATTGACAGCCTTGAATAAAAAATATAACAAATGGGTATTTATCGTTATTATTAGAATGTTTTGTCAATAAATCTAAGATCTAAAAACTAAAAATGAGAAAAAAAATAAGTGACTTTGAAGTTTCTTCTTCTTCTTCTTTTTCATCATTTTTTTTTTCTTTGTAAAGTCTATAGGTAACATCCACTAATCAACTATAACTATATTGTACAAGTACAGTAGAATACAAGTAGGTATATTTAAGTAAGTAATAGATTAGAGAAGAAGAAGAAGAAGAAGAAAAGAAAAAAATCTATGTAAAGTAAAAATCCTTCAAAATAAAATAAAACTAGGCCACTTAAGTCCGACAAAGATCTTTTAAAAAAATTAGTTACTATTAAATTTATCATCTAACATTTATTTATTCTTTCTTTATACAAAAAATAATAGATTCATTGTTTTAATTTTTCTTTCTTCTTCTAAATCTTCTGTATTATTTTTTTTTTTCTTCTTCTTCTTCTTCTTTTTCTCTAAACAATTTTCAACTTTTGTATGTTTAATTTTTTTTTTTCCTCATTTTTTCTCTATTTTTCTTTTCTTGTTTGTTTTTTATTTTGTTGTCTATTCAATTGCATCTTCAATAAGTTCTTCAATCATATTTGAATTATACTATAAGTAATATATAGATGAAAACGTTCAAGACCTTTACATTCAAATAATGCCCACAAACATAATAATATTTTATTTGGTTTTCCACTTTATTGTGTTTCTTGTGTGTCCCTTTTTTTTCTTTCTTTAAGAAACAAGGTTAAATAAAACAACAAATATTCAAACTTGACTTCATATATATTAATTTATGCATTTATAATTATATAACTTACTTCGTTTCATTTGAAAATCGTTTTGTCAAAAAAAAAACAAAACAAAACAAAACAAAACAAATAAAGAAATAAACAAATCTTACAAATAAAAAAAAAAACAACAACAGTACTTTGATGATGGTGATCACCATGGAAAATCATAAAATATTAACTTATGATTATTGACTTATTTAATAATTTATAGCCTTGATTTACTTTCATTTGTTATAATTTAATTTATTCTAATTTTTCCTATCACTTAATAAACTCATATATTTTGTTGAACAAATGTAAATAATAATTTGTAATCTTTTATATAACACGCATCATCATTATTATTAATAATATTTGTACAAAGTGATCGCATTTTACTTGGTGATCGCGTACATTAAAATTTATTTCTACAATAATAATATTTTTTTTTTGTTATTTCTCTTCCTTTCATGTACATTTGTTTTTTGTTTTTGTTTTTTGTTTTTGCTGAAACAGATTAATAATGAATTGTATTGCATTATAATGTATGAATCGTGAATTTGTTGACATGACTAGAAAAAAATTTATAGATAAAATTTTAATACATATTGGATATTAATGATGATCATCATCCTATTTCTTGTTATTTTATGCTGAATTATGAATATTTTTTTCAATTCTCATAATCTTCTTCATTTTATTATAAATAATCTGAAAGCATACACACACATTATATGCTATGTATGTGTGTGTGTATGTGTGTTTATCTGTTTGTTAGTTAATTTCGTAATAAAAAATATTTATTTTTATGATTTAACTGAATTAATGTGAAGTGCGGCGATCTCTATTTTATTATTTTGAAGGATATTTGTGAAAAAAAATTACACATCACATAAAGTAAAGGTACAAAAATTAAAATTAAAATAAAAGAATGAAAAACAAAAACAAATTCAAAAGCAAAAGTAAAACAGCAAAAACTAAAAACCAAAAACAAAATGTTGAATGTAATTAGTTTTGATATGTAAATGTAAATCCATTTATTAAAATTGATTATTGTGATTATTGCTTTGAAAAATAATTAAATAAAATTGTACGTTTTTATATTTTATTTATTTTTAATGAAAAATAAAAAAAATTCAATGGACAATTTTAATATTCAAAGTAAAAGCTTTTTACTTTATTTTTGTTTTGTTGTTATTGTACCTACTTGTTGTTGTTGTTGTTGCACCTAGTTGTTATTGTTTTAATACTTTTGTTGTTGTTTTTTCCGTTTATTTGTTAAAGAAAAAATATTATCTTCATACATGCTGTGTGTGTGTGTAATTTTTTTTGTTCTTTGAAAATTTTTGTAATAATTAAGGAAGTTAAAAATTTATTTTTTTCTCCTTTCTTTTTCCTCATATTTTATAAGCTGAACATAATATGGTGAAAAAAAAGGGTTGAATTATGGATTGTGTAATAAAGAAAGGTTTTTTTTTTCATAATTTTTAGAATGTAGGATAAATAAATTAATGGATGAAGATACGGAGAGAGAGAGAGAGAGAAAGAAAATAAGGTTCACATAAATATTATTTTCATATTTATTACAATTCCAATTACGAAGACATTTTGCCTGTAGAGATTAAATAAATTTGTTATGAAATATTAGAAAAATTGTAAATAATTTGTTTTTAATTGCGTTAATTAAATATTGCGTTTAAATTTTTCTGAAAGATTTCCTTAATACAAATTCAATATGATTTATTTGTATTTTATGTGCAGCATCGTCTCTTTAATTTGTTTTGGAGTCTCTCGATATTTCCCTTTTAATTTAGATAAATAAAACTATGATCGAACAGTAAAGTTAGCTACTGTGCCAAAATTCACATGACATGCAATATACAATTTGACAAGCTTACTCTTTTTTTTATTTCTTTCGATTTTTTATTCACAAAAATAAAACAATGACTTTTAAAATTTTTTTTCATTATTTTATTTGGTAGTTTTTCTTTTTTTTCTTAATAATTTATTTGATGGAATATTAATTATGTCTAAAGATAGATCATGCTCATCAAAGACTAAGAAGAAGAAGAAGGAAAAAAATGATTGTGGTGTGATGCATGAATAATGTCTTAAAAATCACCAATAGTAATTGATGATAGGAAAAAAAAATAAATAAATACAAAATAGTTATTTGTAGTGAATAATTTAATTTTAATTTTATAACCAATAAATCGATGGATAGATGAAACTTGTATGAGAAAAAAAAAACACAGCGATCATAATTTACAAAATGTACTTGTGTTTGTTTCTTTTCAACTCGATTGATGATTAAACAAACACATGAAAAAAGAACTTCAATTATCAATGATAATAATATACCTTTAGTCTGATATAAATTTATACCTTTACAATAACGAAATGAAATTATTATTTTACATTTTTTTTTTCTCTATCAAAAGTTTTTAGTTCCGCTTAGAACTTTGTCCCTGGAACAGTTTTTTTGTGTTTTTTGATTTTTTTTTGTCTTTCAACAATTTTTTTTGCATTCGAATTGGCTTAATCTTCAATTTCAATTGATGAACAAAATCTTTTAATCTTAAATTTTTTTCTCTCTCTCTCTCCCGCTTTCTGTCTTACGCTTTTGTAGTTTAATTGCTCTTTCAGAAAATTATTTCTTCTTCTTTTTATTCATTTTTCTCTTCTATAAAAATTCCGGAGGATGATATAATTTATAGTAAAATATTTACAAACGACCATTAAAATAGTTAAATAATACAATTATAATTTTTATAAAATAAGATTTATTATCATCATCATCAACTGATGTATTTCTGCGTAACATTATGATGATAAGTAATTGCCATCAAATCAAAAGATTTCAATATAAACATAAATATATTTTTAATGTTTCTATCTAAAAGAAAATAACATTATTATTGTCTTAAATTAATCTTCAATTTTATTTAAACCCATTCTACATTTTTCTGTTTTTATTTCTGTCCTTAGGATTGATGATTATATGCTTCAGACTATATTTTAATGGTACCAATTATTTTCGTCCATTAACAATTGCAAGAAGGTTTGTATAATTGTTCCTGTGTTCAATTGAATAAAATCATAAGAAATTATTATAAAATGTGCACGTGGTTACTGAGTGAAAAAGACATCCAGCTCTTATAGAAAATGCTTTAGCACGTTATTCAATATCCAATATCGCACAAAACATACAGTGTAGAGCGGCCTTTAGTTAAATTAAATGTACAATTTACCTTATGGGTATTTTTCTTCATATTATTTGTGTAATCTATTTTTTACTTATTACAATTTCTTATATTCAAAACATTCAAAACATATTTAACAAGATATATTTAACAAAGTCTATCACAACATAACAATAATAAATTTATTTGTGACTGTTACAGCAGAAATAAAATAACATAAAAAAATAAAACACTATTTAATGTGAAATATTTTGTTATGCAAAAAATATATATATAGAAAATCGTGTTGAATCCTTTTTTATTATTATTATTCCTCTTCCCACTAATATCATCAACAATAAACGAACCACATTTTTATACATTTTTTCTTTTTCTATTCTTTCAATTCGTTTGGTGTAATAAGTTTGAGGAATATTTTTCCTCTCTGTTTGTTGAATAAATTATAGAAAATACATAAAGATTCTAAACTCTTAAATAAATTATAGAAGAAGAAGTAAAGAAATAAAATCAAATTGACTTTTTTTTATCTTACATTTTCCCCTCTACACAATTTAAAAAAAAATTAAAGTGATGAATTTAAAAAGTCTTCGTTTTTTTTCTTCTTCTTTTTTTTCTTCATTTTTTTTTTTTATAAAAATAAAAATAAGTAGGTATAGTTAGTTACCTACTTTTTATATTATTACATCAAAACAACAATTACTTATACAGAAAATGATTTTGTTTTGTTTTTTCTTCTTTATTTTTTGTTTTGTTTTGTTTTTTTTTCTTTCTTTCAGTAATTTTTTTTTCTTTATTTTCCTTTCGAAAAAAAAAATGAACTGTGTTGTAGAAGAAATAATAGCAACAACTTTGAAGAAATAATAATAAGTAAATAAATTGCATCAACTTCATTAGCATAAAATTCAATTTTTTCAATAATTTTACGTTAAAAGTGAAAAAAGAAATCCAACACAAAAAAAAAACTTAGAAACGAAACAATTTTTGTATGAAATTTTGTTCTTTTTCTGCAGAAATATTTTTAAATAATTTTTAAATTCAAGAGCACACAAGAAATTTTTTTATAAAAATTAAAGACAAAAAATTAAATTGTCTTCTGAATTGGTAATTTTTTTTTTCTTCATCAATCAAAAAATTAAAATCTTGAAAATTTTAATTTAATTGGAAAGAATTAAAACAATTATAGGTTTAGAATTTTTCTTTATTCTAGATAATTGTTTCTCTGACATTTTCTTCGGATCGTCTTTTTGACAAGTAATAATCAATTTTTCTAATAATAATCGGAGTTCTAAATAAATTAATCGGAGTTCTAAATAAATTAATGATTAATTGAATTTCGTTTGAAGTTCAGACATCTTTAAGTTGATATGCTGTCACTGTATTATGACATTGGATTTAATTTAAATCAAGAATCTTGATAAAGGATTTTAAAATATTATTTATGCGGTTGACATCATTAGATATTTATTTTCTTTTGATTTTTCCCTCCTTTGGATTGATTGAAATTAGACAAAAAAAAATGATGCAAATAAAGAAGCAACAAAAACAACAATAGTTAAAAATAGAAATATTTCACATTATTTAATTATTTAAAAGAAGAAGAAGAAGAAGAATAGCAAGAAGTCAAAGAAATAAAAACAGCAACAACTATTAACAACAACAACCACAAATTAACAATTATAAAATGAAATAAAAAATATTTCTTAATTTTTTTTTGTTTATAAAAAGAAACAAAATAAAAAGTAAGAAGAAATATGAATAAAAAAATACGCTAATTTACTCAACGAAATCTTAATTAATTAATGTCTATCTTACCTCTGTTTGTTGTTATTTTATGTTGTGATTTGTTGGTTGCTATTATTGTTGCATCGTCAATTGCATTAAACTTAGGTAAAGAAAAACAAAAAAAAAAAAAAACAAAACACAAAATTTTAAATACAAAAAAATGAAAGACAAGAAGAAAAAATGAAAGAAACAAAAATTAAAGTATAAAGTCTCACTATATTTTTAACGTTGTCTTATTTTGTTTTCTATAATTTAATTATACAAAAGAAAAAAATAGAAAAATTCTTTATATTGTCATGATTGAACAATAAAGAAACAGAATGAAAAGAAGAAAAAAAAAAGATTTTTTTTTGCTCTAAATTTAATAACTGCATCCAGAAGTAATTTGAATAAAAATGCATATTGCATAATTTTACTTTATGCAAAAATTAAAAAAAAAAGAAAAAAGAACAATGATAGTGAAGACATTCACATAAAAATAAAAATAAAGAAGTTTTACACTTAAGAGATGTTTTCAGTCATATTCTCATTTTTTTTTTCTTCACTTTACCTTTTAAAAAATGGGCAAATGTGCGATAAAAAAAAATCATACCTACCATAACGTACTTACGTATGTATGTGTGTGTGTGTGTGTCTGAAAGAATTGAATGGAAAATTTATAATTGTAATAGAATAAAAAATGCACATATATGAAGGTTCCGATGTGCATTCAGTTTGTAACAGACAAAAAAAAAAATTAAACAGTTTTTTTGTTGATAATTTTTTTTTTTTTGTACAATTGTCGCTTCTTACTTTTTTATGTTTTGTTCATTCAAAAAAACAACAAAAAGAATATACCTAATCAAGTCATTATTTAATAAAATTAAAAATTACACAATTCATATTCAAATTCAAAGTTAAATTGAAAAGAAAATACAAAAAAAAAAAAGACAAAAAAAATTATCTTCGTTATTCTTGTTGTTGTTGTTGTTGTTGTTTGATGTTAGTTATTGTTGTTGTTGTTTTTGTTGTTGTTTAATATTGTTGTGTATCTGTTTGCCTACTAATTTCTTATTAAACAGTAAGATAAATAATATTTTTTAATGGTTCATTCAAAAAAAAAAAAAAAAAGGTGTGAGAGATAAATTTTAATCAAATTAGAGTTTACCTTCTTCTTCAGATGTTTAACTTTGATGAATACAAAACAAAACAAAAAACAAAAAAAGTGTATGAATGAAAAAAATACAACAACAAAAACAGAAGAAGAAAATTAATTTAATGTTTTTGGCCTTCTCTTCTTCAACTGCTTCTTCTTATTCTTCATTTTACATACATCAACCGATGATGGTTATGATTTATTGAAGTGAAAATTGTTTTTGTATTTTGTAACAATTTTTTTTCTTCTTCTTCTTATTAGTTTGATATCTTTGCCGGTGTATGTGTATGTGTGTGTGTGTAAGTATGCTATTTTTATAAATATTTTAGATGGAAATTTATTAATGAAGGACATCTGTAAAGATCTGTACAGATCATTTATTTAGTTCTTTACCAGATGAGTTGATAAGAAATTGAACGTAGAAAAAAAAAACATCCATATAAATAAACCAAAATAAAAATCAATATTTTTTTTTGAAAGGCGCAAAGAGAAAAAGAAAAACAAACAAACAAACGAACAAAATTTAGCAAAGTCAAGAATTAATAATGATTGTAATGAGATGACAGAATAAATTTCCTGAAACAAGTACAGAATTTTGTTTGGAAAAAATGAGTTATGCGAGAAATATGAACTTCTAAGAAACGCACAAATCGATCATCTTTTTATAGAATTTTTAGTTTTGTTTTTTTTTTTTCTTCATTTCGTTTCTTCTAAATTTTATTCATATTTTTTTTTTTTTTCTGCTTTCCCCCTTCCCATCAGATTCTGTTAGTTAAAAGCATTTAATTATTATTATTTTTGCCCATCCGGATGACTTTATCAGTGTTGTATATATGATGATATCAGAACATCAAATCCATTAGGCGCATACTTTAAATTCAAGGTTAATGTTTCACATTTTAGACTTTTTTTTTTATTATTATTTTTGTTCACTTTTCATCTCTACTTCCAACGTTAAATAATTTTTATTGTTTACGTTAAAAAATAAATTAATAATACGGCCTAAAAAAAAAAAATAAGAAAAAGAAAAAAGAAAACCAAACAGAATTAAAGAAGATAAAAAAAAATTTGGCGGCGTTAAACGTTTGTATTTTAGGCCTTTGACCTAACAAAAAAAAAACAACAACAACTCACACACACACACAGACACACAACAAAACACCTTTATTTATATTTATTGTATTAATTTGTTTTATTTTGATTGCTTACTGTCAGCACAGTAGTATTTATTATATTATTGTTTGTTTTTGTCACACACACACAAACACACACACTGTCAAATTCAATCAGTATATTGGATAATCGTGTATTTAGCATTTATTTATTTCTTAAATTAAAGTTTTAAGGTGACAACAACAACAACAACAATAAATATATGTTAACGCATTTATTGTCAAAGTGAATGCATAATAAAAAAATAAAAAACAAGATAAAAAGTCAAATACAAAAAAAAATACAAAAAAAAAAATGTAAAATTTAGATTTATTAAGTTAATACACAACATAACTATATTGATGCAATCCAATATTACACATACAATAATTGTGTATGTAAAGACGATAATGTCTCGTTTAATCATTTGTGATAATATAATTATTATTCTGATTATGACTCTTTTTTTGTGTTGGAAACTTATAATGAAAGAAAGAAAGAAAGAAAGATGAAAAAAAAATGAGAGAAACCAAAAGAAAAAAAAAAGTCTTTAACATTTTTTTAACTTTTGATTTTTGTTTTTGTTTTTTTTTTGTTGATTATTTTCTTTCCGTATTTATTTTTATTTACTTTAAATTTTTTTTGTGTTTTTTGTTTTTAATGTTTGTTATTTTTTATTATTATTAATATTATTTTCATGTTATGTTATGTTTGTATGTTTCTGTTTATGTCTTTATAATAGTTAGTTAATTACAAACACAGTTATACACACACACAATATATCGCGTAACACTTAAATTAAAAAATAAACACGACACACGATAATAGAAGAAGATGTTGTTGTTGTTGTTGCTGCTGATTTTTATTTTCATTTAATTTCGGAAGGACAACCAAAAAAAAAAAACACCCAAAAAATAATTATTTTTTTTTTATTATGCTTAGAAAAATATTTCGCGCTCATTTTTATTAAAAGATAAACATTTTGATTTGTTTCTTCTTCTTTTTCTTCTTCTTCTTCTTCTTCTTTAATTTCTATTATGCATTTAAATAATTTTCACTGTCAATAATTAAATGAAGTCGCAACATGGCAAATGGAAAAAGCGCGAAAACGAAAGTTTTGTGTTTTTTATTTTTTTTCTTGCCAATTTCGTTTTTTTATTTTGAAGATATTTTTATTTGTCTATTTTTTTTTGTCTTTCTTTCTTATAAATAATAATAATTAAGTTAATATTTGATTATTATAAATTTAAGTAAAAAATCTTGCACCTAATGTACGTCTACCACTGATTACATTATTAAATAAAAAGTAGAAGAAGAAGAAGAAGAAGAAGAAATGAAAAAATAGACAATAATGTTCGTTGCTTTCCAATTACACAATATTATATTCATAAATGTTTTTAATGTGACAAAATGCACAATTTTATTTTGGACAACCAAAAAAAAAAAAGAAAAATTGTTTAAAAATTTAATAATAATTGAGGTTGAATAATTGAACGACGGATCACACTTGACGTAAATCGTAAAGCAAGTTCTTTTGTTGTACATTTTTTTTGGTTTTTGTTTTTGGTTTTTGTTTTTTTTTTTTTCGGGGTAAAATCGTAACAGAATTTTTTCTTTTTTGTTTTGTTTTGTTTTATTTTGAAGGTAAACACTGTGATGTATTTTTTTTTTTTCAAGGTTTACATGTTGTGTGCGTTTTTGATTGTATATAAAACTTAAAAAGTTACCAATTACCAATAATTATAAAAATAGCATAATTCTTTTACGTCTTTTTTTTTTATTTGTTTTTTCCAACCCATTTATTATTATTCATTAATTATTTTTGTTAAACAAAAATGCAAAATATAAAGAATGTTATATAAAAAACATAAAATACAAATAACAAATAATTATTCCATTCGGAAACTAAAGTAAAGAAGAACAAGAAGAAGAAGACGACAAAAGAAGAGGAAGAAGACAATGAAGAAGAAGAAATATATTTCACATTTTACTTTTAAATAAAATAAAATTATTGGGAAAAAAAAATTTGGTTCGTTTTCTTATAATTTATGATTACTTCTTTCTATTACTTTACGTATTTGTGTAGATTGTACATTTTGTTTTTTTTTTTTCGTTTCTTTAAATTGAACCACGATTACAAAATTTAATGGTTTTTCTTATAAGAAGATCTGTCTTATGCCTTCTGTGTATACAATTATTTATTACTTTCAGAGTGAACACAAAGGAATGATAACACAATTTTTTGATCATTGACTTTTAGTAATAAATAAATTGAAAACCCGATTCTTTGTAATTTGTTATTTTTGTGTGAATTTTTCCTTCCCTCAATTTTTATATGATCTGAATTTTTTTTTTTTTTTGCTCCCCTCCAGTTTTTCTTTACAAAATCTTCAGTTGCTTTTATTGTAATTGCGTTGTTGTTTTTTTCTTTTCTGTGTGCAGTTTATTTTTGAATTGTGGAAACAAAATCTTTCAAATTTAGATAAATTGTTCATCTTTTAAATTCAATTAGAGCGTAAAATTATTCATACAAAAATATATAATTTAATTTCGAATATTTCCTATATACCAAAAAACCTAATAATATTTTTTGTATAAAAAATTTGTAGACAATTTACACTGGAATTTATAAATTTTTGTGTAAAGGAAATACCCCCAAAAAAAAATAGACTTTCTTTTCAATCTATTTCTGATAAAAGACCCAAACAAAAAGAGAAAAAGAAAAATTTAGAAAAATTCAATAATGTACAAAAAAAACTAAATTCATTTGTTTATTTTGAATGAATGTGAAATGAGTTTATTTTACTTTTAATTAAACTTTATTATAAAAATTTAATTATATATTTTATTTGAACATTAAAATAAAAAAAATGGTATTGTTCATGTGCACAAAATACAAACAAAAAAAAGCACAAACAACAAACAACAAACTTAAACCATTTTTTTATGTTTTCTTATACGAAGTAAAATTGTGTCTTATAATTATTTTCATTGCGTCTCATTTATTATACAAATTTTCATAAATTAACAAGAAATTAAAAAAAAAAATAAAAAGTTTATTTTCACGAGTTCACATCTAAACACCAAAAGACACAAAAAGCATTTTTTTTATTTTTGTTTTCTTAAAATTTAAATTAATTAAAATTCACACACAGGAAAATAATTAGACTTTGCGACATAAATTAAATTATTTTCTAGATGAAAATATTGGATGTGAAGTAGAATAAAAATTATATTGTCTAAATGGATTCTGGTTAATTTCTTATACTGAAGACTAACAAAGTAGGAAATTGATTGAACTTCTTTTTTTTTTTTTAATCATGATTGATTGAATTATAAATTATCTCGACTAGACTGTAATCACGATCACTCAAAATATAAAAAATCTGTCATATTTTTTTGGCTCAATTTTGATTTTGACGGATTCCAATTCATATATGGGCTCATCTGAACCATCTAAAACATCTAAACCAAATCTATATAATTAAATTAGAGTAAAAGAAAAACGGTACAAGTAATTCAAGGTTATAATCAAGAAACAAAAACGATTAATTTAACGAACGGACTTTATCGTTCTTGAATTTCGAAGGTATTATTACCTTTTCTGAAGATCATACTTACAACTTATACATTACAAATCTTTTTCCTTTATGTTTGTTGTGTCATCCCCTTAAACTAATTTATTTAAATAAATTGCTTCACGTATATATAAATAATGGAAAGTAACAAAGATCATAAGTTTATGGTGTTACAATTTTTTATTATCATTTGCCTTGTTCACATAAGATTTTATGTGAATAGATTCTCCACTCTAAATAATTTTAGTTGCAATAATTTACATAAAATCACTTTTTCTTTATTTTTATTTTTATTTTTTTTGAACAAAAATAAGCAATTTAAATGCAAAATTTTTAAGAGTTATGCAAATTAATATAAATGATCATTTAAATTAATCATTCCACAACTGCCCTTACCTTAAACAATATAAAATATTTTTATGTGACTCCTGTTAATGAATTTTATTAAATTCTGGCAAATTTCATTTCATTTAATTTTTTTTTTCTTGTCATTTTTTTTTTTATGAAATAAAATTAAATTTTGTATTTTTTCTTTTTCTTCCTATAATTTGAATTAAAAATTCAAATAATTAAGTTTATTATTAATTTTTTTTTTTTGCTCAGAAAAAAAAAGGCAGCTAAATTTGTGAAAAAAAAAAAAAATGATAATTTTTTAGGAGGTGGAAAAAAAATTTGTCTAATTAATTTTTCATTTGCATTTTATTTTTACTTTTAATTTTGCTTTTTATTTTCAACTTCAGTTTATTTTTTGTGTCTGTAATTTGTTTTTCTTACCTATTCTTTTCTTATATCACGTTTAATCAGATATTTGTATTGTTAGTAATTCTTATCATAAATTTCATTTCACCATTCTATTGATTTTCTATTTACCCATGAAATAATACAAAAATTATTTCATCCGTTCACGAATCTTTTGTAGAAGACTTTTTTTTGGTTCTCGCATGATTGTTTAAATGAGTTTCTGTTTTTTTTTTTTTTTTTTAGAAATATCCAACACCAGACATTTTATTATTATTTATTATTTTATTATTATGAATTTTTCTCAATGAATGAGAAGAAGAAACGAAGAATAATAAAATGAAGATGGTACCTACTTCATATAAAAACGAAGAACAACAACAACAACAACAAAAATGTGTTGTTGTTTTTGCTAATTTACTTTCACTGAAATTATGTGAATTATTGTCATTTTTTTTTTACTTCTTACATTTTGTTGTTGTTGATTTTTTTTTTTACCTTCTTCTGTTTGGTTTTTAATTTGCGCAGACAATTTTTTTTTTTTGTTTTTTTTCTTCTTTCTTTATGCGAACGCACTTAATTAATGCACATAAATAATTAATTTTTATGTACCGAAAATAACAACAACAACACCAACAAGAAAAACTCTTGCACCAACAACAACAACAACAACTCTTGGATTATGAAGTAAAATAACAACAACAGCAACAAAAAAGATTTATAATAAGTCCAATGAAACCAAAAGGAAAATACAGAAAAAAAAAAAAACTTAATGAACGACATTTTTTATTTTATAAAACTTCAAATATTTATGCAGTAAAAGAAGACAACAACAACAACAACAAAAAAAAGTAAAATAAATTTAAGCACAAAATTATTCAGAACCACGAACTTTTGATGATGAGTTTTGATTATGAGATCATATGCTAAATAACTTCTTCAATTTTTTTTTTTTTAACTTTACTTTAACTTTAATTTGTAATGCAATGAATATAAAATATTATTACTCGTATACAGCAATGGAACACAACATACCAAACACAACATACCAAACACAACATACTTACCCACAACTTAATATAAATTTTATTTTATATTCATTTTTTTTTTACTGATCTTATTAAAAATTCTACTCATGATTTACTCTTTTGTTTCAATTTCAAACAGAAATTTTCCCGAAAATTGTTATATCGTCGTTGTTGTTGTTGTTTTTTTTTTTGTTTTTATTTGGCGTTATGATTAAATTGAATTTTTTAAATTTTTTGTTGATTTTATTAAAAAACAAAAAAATTTCTACTCATCTCTAGACAACGAGATAAGCACACGTCCTTGCGTTAAAAATACAAGAAAAAAATGTATATGAAAAGATTGAAGATTGAAAAAAAAAAGAAGAAGAAGAAGAAAAAAATGTAAAATAAAGAAAATAGCAAAAATAACAACAACTGCAACAAGAAAAATAGCATTATTGCTTCATACTAATTTTTTTTTCATCTTCTTCTTCTTCTTCTTCTCTTTCGGAAATAAGAGAAGAAAGAAAAAAATATCAAATAGAAAAATCTTATCTTCTCGCATAGTTGGGATATATTTTTATTTTTTTTTTACTTTTCTAATGAAAAAATTATGTTGAAATGATTGCATATAGTGAATTACATTGCAATCATCTCATATTATTATTATTATTATCTATTTATTTCTTCTTCTTCCTTTTTTATATATGCAAGGCACTAAAGCACGAATCTTTCTATAATGTTACCTACTTACTATTGAAAACTTTAAATTATGTTAAGTTTAAACTAAACCGATAGTCTCGTTTTGTTTTTTTTTTTTTTAGCTGTCTCTTTATTTTGTAAATTTTTGTTGTTGTTCATTCTTTTTTTTTTTTTTTGTTTTTTATTGTTAAACTATAATATTTATTACCACCACCATAAACGTCATCATCATCGTATTGTAGTGATTATTACCATCACTTAAATATTTTTACTATGAGGGTTCTTTCCTCTTCTTTAAATTTAATATCAAATCTTATTAAATTGTACACTCTCATTGAAATTTCTTTGTTTTTTTTTTCTTCTTCTTCATTTTACATCTTCCTCCTTCTATACTTCTTACTTCTTCTTCTTCTTCTTACATCTTCCTCCTTCTTGTTTCTTCTTTACTGTTTCTTTTTTTTTTTGCAATAAACTTTTACTTAAAACTGAAAAGAACAACAACAACAACAACAATAAAAATAATAATAACAACAAAAATACAACTACAACTACAACTACAACAGCAACAACAACAACAACAGCAACAACAAAACTATATTCATAGACTGTATAATAACGTAAAATATACGAAAAATCGCGACTCATTTGTGGGTATATAAAAGTGATGTTATTTTTGTTTTGAATCATTCAGTTTATTTTGTACGTTTAGACAAGACACAGTTTTAAGTTTACAAATTTAATTTTGTAGTTTTAAAAATTAATAAAAAAATTTTCCTTAAATTACAAACAGTGAAAAAAAAAAAACAAAACAAAAGAAGAAACCAAATAAGTTTTCTTCTTTTAAATAAAATTTTTAATTAATTAAAAAACAAAAAATCAAAGGAATTTACGGTTTGTTATTAAAAGATTTTTTTGTTAAAAAAACTTTAATTAGAAATGTAATTTAATTGTAACGGATTCCAGTGATTTAATTTATTATTATTATTATTTTGTGTAAAATTTTGTTTTGTTTTTAATTTTTAATTTTCATTTTTTATTTTTCAAAAAAAACGAATAAAAAAAACAGAAAACAGAAAAAGTGCTTCAACAAATAATAAATACAAAATTTGTCTATTTATTTCGTTTCGTTTCTTCTTCTTCTTCTTCTTTTATTGAAAGTGATTTTTATTTGTGAAATTAATTGAATTCATATTCGATACATTTTTAATTACATCCGGATAATTTGCACTGTAAACTATTTTTGCCCAATTTTAACCAAAAAAAAAATAAGTTTACTAAAACGTTGCAAATAAATCTAAGAGTCGGCATTTCAATTGAGTCAAGAATAAAATTATTGGAATAATGAAAATTATGAAAAATTTCATTTAATTGAAAAAAATAAAGATAAAAGATTTCAACGGAAATTAAAATCTTAAAAAATAAATTCTTTACTAAAGTACAAAAAAATCCCATAATCATTCCCATTATTTGATTAAAGTTTGATGATCTGTCATCCTTTCATCTCTATTGTCATTTTTTTAAAGTAAAATATATACAATGGAATAATTTTGATAGTCTATTGTTTTGTATTGTCTAAGAAAAAAATAATATACAAAATATTTGCATAAAAAAGTAATCTTAACAAAAATAGAGAAACATAAAAAAAAAATGTTCTCATGTTTAAATTTTACGGATTTTAATCATAGACCTAATGAAGTTGTACCATAATTGAAATATTCATTACCTGTTTTTATTATTTCCATAATCCTAAACTATTAATTAATTTAAAACAAAAAGTATGAAATTAGGACAATTATACTTTTGTATTTAGTAAAATAATAGAGAGCCATAGAGATAAACAGATCTTTTACCTTCAGTATTTTTTTTATTAAAGTATACAAGGCTCCAAAGGAAATTCAATGTTATATTTTCTAAGAATTCATAACAATTTGTTTAGAAATAGAAAATGGGAACAACAAAATTATAATCATAATAATAAAAATGAAATAATCTAATCAAAATAAGAATAGATGAAGAAAAAACTTTTTGTTTTTACGATTTTCTTCTATTTCCTCTTATTTACCTTCAATTATATCGATAAAATAAAAGTTTCTAAAATAAGACTAGAATTTGTCTATTTCCTCTCTTTCTTTCTTTTTATTTCTGTTTTTTATTTATTGATTTAATTTATATAATCCAATAAAGATTTCCTTCTTCTTCATCATACCTCATCATTTTTCACCATTCTACTTAAGAACAATTTGATTGATTCAATGTAATTAAATTTAACTTTTGTAAATCTCATTTTTGTTTACCACTTTTTATATATTCATGAATATGACTGTAATTATCTTCATATTTTATATAAAAATGATTATGAAAAATAATAATAAAAACGCCAACGGATGAAAATTAATTCATTTCTTTTGTTTTAAAATTTGAAAACTGAAAACTGAAAACTGAGAAGAAAAAAAAAGAAATAAAAATAATTGAGAGAAAAAGAAAAAATATTCATAATAATTTATTGTTCCGACAACCTACAATTTCGTATCATCTTCAATTTAAAAAACGATAAAAATAAAGAAACACTTTAAAATAAAAAAACAGAAAAAAAAAACTGACGAAGAAAATTCACTTTCCCTTTTTTTTTTTCTTTACAATAAAAAAAAAAAATCTTTTCAATTTTAATGCGTACATTTTTCTCTTTCTTGCAAAAAAAAAAGAAGATTTTATAATAATTGTCCAAGTTGCATATTCTTTTTTTGTTTTGTTTTTGGATAAAACAAATATTATCCAATTTTCACAAACTCCACTTCATCTTCTTCTTCTTCTTCTTCTTCTTCTTTATCTTCTTCTTCTTTATCTTCTTGTAACGACGTCTTCTGTGTTTTTTTTACTTTAACTTAAACTTTACAAAAGTTATATAAAAAATTTATTTAATAAATATTTAATGAGAAGAGACAAATACAAATAATTTGTATATTTATGTCAAATTTATATCGAAATAGGCAAACCATTTATAATATTTTTTTTCTTCTTGGCTTTGAGCGTAGTTAAATATTTATATAATGTATAAAAACAACAACAATAACAACAATGTAAATAAATTCACTAATAAATTTGCTGTTTTTTTTTTTTTTTTCAAATAGAAATTCAATAATTTCAAACATATTTGTATTGTCATTATTTGTAAAATAATTGTTGAAGAAGGTTCTTATAATTTTATTTATTTGTCACCTTTTATCAAAAATCTATATTTAACTAATCCAATTTGTACGTAGTTAATTTATTTCCAAACATTAATTTAACAACTTTGTGTGTTTTTTTTTTCTTCTTTTTCTATAGGGTACTTTTTTCTAATTATCATAAAATGGGGGTGCACATCAAATCAGTAAGTACAAATAAATTATTTAATTTAAAATAGAAACGCAAAAAAAAAAAAATAAAAAATAAATTATAACAAATTTAAATTTATGTTTTGATATTTGCAAAGTTACACACACACACTGATAATTTATTACAGAAATATAGATTTATTTGGTCCTCATCAATTTTTATTTTTTTTTTTTTTTGTGGAAAAAAACTCATTTAATGTAATATGTTCACATTGATACAATCCAATCAATCAATCATAATGTAATAAAAGTTTTTGATTAGATTTCCAGATTTTTATGTCGTAAAAATGTTAGATTTCAATTTTTGTAATTTATTTATTTGATTTTTTCTTCTTTTTTTTTTGCAGAGCGTTCTATTACTGTGCTGTATTCTAGGCAGTTCATTTGCTGGAGGATTAATTAAGCGTGAAGGTAAATGTTTTGAAACTTTTATAATAATTTAAATTTAAATGGAAATGAGAGAGGATTTTATTTAAACTTGTAGCGCCTTTACCATCAAACGGATATCTCCCACCATCATCTAGCTACGGAGCTCCTGGGGGAGGATTCGGCGGTGGACACGGAGGAGGATCTTCAGGAGGTTTCGGCGGTGGACACGGGGGAGGTTCTTCAGGAGGTTTCGGTGGAGGTCATGGAGGTCATGGTGGCTCCTCAGGTGGTTTCGGTGGTGGACATGGAGGAGGTTCTTCAGGAGGTTTCGGTGGAGGCCATGGTGGATCTTCTGGATTTAGTGGTGGTCATGGAGGTGGTGGAGGAGGAGGATTTGGTGGTGCTCCATCATCAACTTATGGCGCTCCATCTCGTCCATCTTCATCTTATGGTGCTCCATCATCAGGTCCACCATCTTCTTCATATGGTGCACCATCTCGTCCATCATCTTCTTATGGCGCTCCTTCCTCAGGTCCACCATCTTCTTCATATGGTGCTCCATCTCGTCCATCATCTTCTTATGGAGCTCCTTCATCAGGTCCACCGTCTTCTTCATATGGTGCCCCATCTCGTCCATCATCTTCATATGGAGCTCCTTCATCAGGCCCACCATCTTCATCATATGGTGCCCCATCTCGTCCATCATCTTCATACGGTGCACCTCAACAGCGTCCACCATCTTCCTCATATGGCGCTCCATCATCTGGACCTCCAGCTACAAGTTATGGCGTTCCTGCTGCTCCTTCTTCAAGCTATGGTGCTCCTTCATCTTTCGGTGGTTCAGGAGGTGGCGGATTTGGTGGCGGACATTCAGGTGGAGGTCATTCATCAGGCGGTGGTCATTCATCAGGTGGTGGACATTCTTCAGGAGGTGGTCATTCATCAGGTGGTGGTCATTCATCTAGCTTCGGAGGTTCCAGTTTTGGATCATCCAGTTTCGGTTCATCAGGTCCATCCAGTTCATACGGTGCTCCAGCTGCACGTGCCCCATCATCCAGTTATGGTGCTCCATCATCTCCATCTTCCAGCTATGGTGCTCCATCCGCTCCATCTTCCAGCTACGGTGCTCCATCAAGCGGTGGAAGCTTTGGTGGTGGACACTCATCTGGAGGAAGCTTTGGTGGAGGACACTCATCTGGAGGAAGCTTTGGTGGTGGACACTCATCAGGTGGACACTCATCAGGCGGACACTCTTCAGGCGGCGGTGGTGGTGGATACTCATCAGGCGGCGGAGGTGGTGGTGGATACTCATCAGGAGGAAGTGGTGGCGGATATCCATCACGTAGTGTTCCCGAAACAATTCCCCAAGGTTACGCTTCAAACGGTGGATACTCTTATTAAATACACAAAATATTATGAAACAGAATACGGTCAAATCGCGCAACATCCAACATTTATTATATTCAAAAAGTGCCTTACGTTAACGCATAAATTCATTCCATTGCTATCCTTTTTTTTTTTGTGAAATAATTGAGTGTAAATTAAATTATAAATTATTATAAATTAATGTATTATGTTAATTAATTAATTATTATTAGTTAATTAAGTTTCTAGTTTTATATTGTTCTAATATCAAATTATTTTTTTTATATAAGGACCCGTCTAATATTTATCTATTTTTTCATAATACAAAATTATTATTCTTTTGTTGTTTTTCAAATTGAAACACAAGAAAAAAAAAAGAAAAAAGTTAATTTGCATTGTATAATATATTACACCGACTTTAATATTCCTTGGTCGGAAAAGGAACCTTTTTCTACATAAAAAAAAAAATACCTTAAAATAAACAACGTTGCCAAGTGAACAAAAAAAAAATAAAAGTAAAAAAATTATAAATTAAAATACTCAACAAAATATGTTAATTAAAAATTACAATTTACAATTTAATTATTTGTCTTATTTTCATCTATTTCATCTCTATATCCTTCCTTTTCTTCTTCTAAATAACAATTTCGTTTTTCATTAACAAACTTCTATCTTCTGTCTGTCCATATTGTAATCGTTTTTATATAAATAATATTTAAAAATAATTATCTATTAAAACACAGAAGAAAATTCGTAATCTCAACACACACATCAAAATTTTGTAATTAGAAATTTTTTCGATTTTGTAAAAATTAAATTATATTTTTTAAGCAAAATAAAAAGAAAATTAATGAAAAAATCTTTTTTTATTTTTTATCCTTCTTCTTCTTATTTTCTTCTTTTTTTTTATAATTTTTTTCCCTTTATTTTACATTTTACATTTTACATTTTACATTTTACATTTAACATTTTTCTTTTCTCTAACTAACTAAATTTTTTGTATATAACTTTAGTTTCTTACATTTTTTGTTTTGTTTTAAACAACAACAATAAACTACATTATTATTCATTAATATTTATGCAGTTTTAAATTTGATTTTACGTTCAAATATACAGTGTCCTTTATAGTCCTTTTTGTATTTTTTTTGAATAATAACAGTGATAAATTATTTCACATAAAGATAAAATAAATATCTAATGATTTCTATAATTCTGTGTTCATAATTTACTGTGAAAAAATAACAACAATAATTTTTTGTTTTTCCCTTTAGATTCTTGTAAAAAATAATTAATCAAGATTCATCCTTTCCTTTTTCATTTAATTCCCTCAAATCCTCTTTCATTAATAAACAAACATAAATAGTCCACTTTGGTAATAATTTATGTTAAAGAGACTTAAATTAAAAAGGGAAGTACGATTGTCTATAATACAAAAATCTTGTAATCATGTTAATAAATATTTTTTCTTTTGAAATCTTCATTTATAAGGCTGATTTTTAGTTTAGGAAAATTTTTAACATAAAAATAAAATAAAAATAATCTGACAACGCGTTTTTTTTTTCCTTTCGTATCGTCGGCCATATTCTTTGGTAAGCCTGAATAAAATAATAAAACAAATAATAAATGATGAGCAATTTTACCGAAATCCTTTAAATGTAAAGTAAAAAAAGAAAAACCAAAAATAAAACGAAAATCTTACATAATTTTATAAATAATAAAAAAAAGGGAAAGAGCTTTTTTGTTGTTGTTGTTGTTTTTAAATAAAAAATACACAAAAAAAAAAAATAAAAAATAAACATCGCCCACGAATTTTATCGATTTATCTATAAAAGCAAAAAAAAAAAAAAAAACAGAACCTACTCTCTGCTTTTTTTTAAACAACCTACCTACCATCTACCACCTACCCTTCAAACGAAAGTAGGTCAAACATCAATTTCGAAATTTAAACCTAACAATATAACATAAAAAAAATTCAGATAAAGAGAAAGAGAGAAAGAGAGAGAGAGAGAGAGAGAGAGAGAGTGTAGGAGAGATAAAAAAAGAATATGAATAAAAAAAAAAAACAAAATCAAATTAGATAAAGGTCAACGTTATAATAAAATGAAGAACTTGACCGCAACAATAATTCACACACACACACACACACAGAAATACACACGCACACTTCACTCACCGTATATTTGACGTAAACGATCTAATTATAAAGATATAATTTTATTTTTATTTCTTTCCATTTTGACCGTTGTTTCCTCTTTCAGTGTTTTTTTCTGCATTAATCATTTAATAATTTATATCTTTCGTTCTTTCGTCTTTAACATTAAAGACCCAAACAACAACAAAAAAAAAATACAAGAATTAAAATAAAAAAAAACAAAAATTAACGGATAAGAAAAAATTAATCGCGAATTAAAAAACAAAAGTATTTTTTTTTTTTTACACACGTTTCGTAATTCCCGACATTTCTGGAATATTGCTTTTTTTTTAATATTTTTTTTTTTTTTGTTTAAGAAAATTATTTTTATACAATTCGATGGACAAATAAAGATATAGAAGAGAAAGAGGAGAAAGATATCCTAATGACTTTTGTTTTTTCTTTTTTGTTATAGCTGCGCGATGATTAATTTTTCTCTGTAATACTTAAACCATACACACAAAACATAGTCACACAAGTAGACACACACACACACATTATCATTTTGTTGATAATAAAAATCTTACTTTTTCCCATCAAATTCATAAGACATAAATCTCGTTTATTTCTACCTTCCACTTGTTTGTTCGTTTGTTTGTTTGTTTGTATTTGTTTGTTTGTTATTGACCTAATGTTTACTTTGTGGCTTAAATAAATAATTTAATTTAATTAAATTAAACAAAAATAATAATAATTGAATATTCGTTACAAATTTATTACTGATTGATAATGATTTTGGTTTTTATTAAACAACAACAACAACAACAACAACAATAACAACAACAACAACAGCAAACAAACAAAAAAATTATTTTTAAACAAATTTTCATGATTTTTCAATATCAAAAGAACTTTCCCTATGATTATATTTTTGTCTCTTTATTATTATTCTTTTTTCTTTCTTTCATTCTTTCATTTTAAATTTCAATACCACGAATATCACGTGTTTCAGTTTATTTTCTTCTTCTTCTTCTTCTTCTTCTCATCTTTCTTTCATTAATAAAATAAAATAAGATATTATTTAGCTTAAGCAGAATATATACCTACCTCACTTTCATACTTTTTCTTTTCAATTTTTTATTTTTTTATTTTCATTTTCATTTCATTCTCTACTAAATTGTTGTTGTTGTTGTTGTTGTTTATTCTTTTGGTTTTTTTTATCAAATGAACTAATGTAAACTTTTCTATGACCCTGGCATTTTGTATTCTGCATTACCGTTCATATTTCTCTTTACTTTCAAGTTTATTAAAGATAAAAAGATGACAATGATAAAATACTCTTAATCTATGAATAGGATAAGAAGTTAAGAGAATGATTAAATTTGTTTAAAGTTAAGACGTCATCATTAAGAAAAATTTTTAAAAGACACAACAAGAAAATAATAATAATAATAATAATAATAATAAAGTCGTGATATTAACTGTCAAATCATTTTTAAAAAGAAAAATACGCGTGACACAAACTTAACAATTTTAACAAAAAAAAAAAAACAACAACAATTTTCACTCATTTCTTTCTTTCTTTCTTTCTATTTTGTCTTTTTGTTATTTTCAATTTCATTATGAAATAATTTTTGTATTTCCTGTGAGAAATGATTCTTGTTTAATGATCGTTGTTGTTATTGTTGTTGTTGTTATTGTTGTTGTTGTTGTTATTGTTTTTTTTTTGTCTTTAATAAAAACGCGACAATAAAAGAAAAGAAACAATAATTCTTTTATAATTTGTGTAATGAATAATAATGATATTGTCGCATCAAATGGCCATGCATTGTGATTTCTGTTTATTATTAAGAATATAAAAGTGGAGTACAAAATAAAGTGAATTATGTTCAACAATTAAAAAAAAACAGTTTTAAAAAGAAAAAAGAAAAAAAAATTACAAAATAAAAATTGAAATAAAAATTGAAACCTCGGAAAATTTTTAATAATCGTAGAATAATTTTCAATGAGTGAAAAATAAAAATTAGTCAATTTATTGTTCTTGTTTCCATGAAATTTACATGTTGGTTGGTAACTTCCATTTATTATTTAATTAAATCTAATGTTCCAGAAAAACTAATCAAAAGTCATAAAGTTCCTATTAAAATTTGAGTTCAAATCTCGATGACATAATTAATTTATTTTCTGTGTTATACGATTTCTTCTCTATAAATAAATCAAACGTTACAAACTTAAGACTTTTATCTACTACAGGTAAAGTTCATATTATTTTTTTTTTTACCAATACCAATTACATAGAATTTTATTTCATTATAAAATAAGTAATCTTTCGTGTTTAACATTTCTTTAATTAAAGTAATTAAAGCACGTAAATAATATACATCAATTAATTTAATCAAATCATGTTGAAAATAATCGGAGAACATAAACCACTTTTAATTTGATATACCGGATTAGTTTTTTGTGTTCAAATCCAAAATAAAGCTACTCTACAAGAAAACTAAAAGAAAAATATAGAAACAAGTAATTTCCGATTAAATTTTATATTTATGAATATTTATTAAAATTAATTAAAGACGGAGAAGAAGAAGAAGTGGTAAACGAGGGAAACATAAATTGTAGAATGAAGAACAACAAACAAATGAATAAATAAATAAATGAAAAAAAAAAAAACTACTTGCGTTCACATCACGTTTTGTGTGTTACTTAATCGGAAATTTTCGCTTTCGTTGACCTTACCTTGTGCACGCATTTTATTACTTTATTATTATTTAGTTAGTATGTAGTTTGTTCGCGTATTCACATATAAATAATAATTAAAGTACACACACACACACACACATACAGTACATTTACCACAAGTGTAAAGACAAAATACAATAAGACCAAAAATAGACTAACAAAACAATAACAACAAATAAATTCTTAATGTATTTGTATTTGTTTATAAAGAAACAAACAAACTGTATATAAATTAAGATATAATCGTGTGTGTGTGTGTGTACATGTATGTGGGTTCGTGTATGAGAGATCGCGATGATATTTTTTTATTTATCATTCTTTTTTATAAATAAATAAAAAATAAAACAATTTCACGGTCAATAACTTACTTTCTTCGTATATTTGATTTATAAAATAAATGAAAGAATGAAAAAGTTAATTTCGTGTAGACTTTTAATTTTTGCTTCTTATTCCTTCTGTTCGGTTTTTATATTTATCTTTGCATCTTGCATCTTGAATTGCATTTTGATTCTATTATATATTTTATATAAGAAGAAGACAAATTATGAGAAGAGAAAAGAAAGATTTACCATTTTTAATTTAATTTCTTTTATACTTTCATTGTTTTGTTTTTGTTTGTTTTAAAATTAACAAAAAATAAAAACAAAATTAAAAATTCTGTTAAAAGAAGAATTGTGAGAAAATTTGTTATGAATTTTCCTTTAAAGTTTTCTATTTTTTATTGTTTTTATAATTTTAATAAGATGATCATAAATGACATCGTCTCGATTATTTAATCTTCGTCTTACATTTTATTTAGAATTATGTGCGCGTGAATTTTGTTTCTGTTAATAAATTTTCGCCATGAAATTCAAAGTTAAAAACAAAAAAAAAAAAAAAACGAGACTAAAGTTTATTTAATATTATTTTTTATTAAAAACGGAAACAAACAGAAAAATGTATGGTGCGATTAATAAAACCCTTGAGGCGATTTCAATCATGTTTTTTTTTTTATGACGTCGTTTTTAGTTAATTATTATTTTTTCACTGGATTTTATTTATTTGGATTTTCAATTGTTTTATATTTTTTTTTTATTTTGAGGTAGGTAAAAAAAAAAATATTCAATTAATTAAAAGTAGTTGTGTTTCCCTTCTTCTTCTTCTTCTTCTTCTTCTTCTTCTTCTTCTTCTTCTTGTTCTGTTTCTTTAAATTACACCTTTTCGTTTTTTAATGCGGGATGTGGTGGCGACATTTGTAACCTTTTTATTTTAGGTTTTGTTTTCGTCTTAATTAATAAACTTTTTTTATTTTTTATTTTTTAACTAATTGGTTCCAATAACAGCCAATTAAAAATATTACAATGGAATCGTTAATATTCTCTTCTGTTGTTGTTTTTTTTTTCATCATTCAACACCTAAGACATTAAATTTTTGATTGTGTATTTTTTTTTTCATTCCCTTTTATATTTTTTTTCTTTAATTTTTTGTTTGTTTTAAAATTTCAATTTAATTAATTTATTTATATTTATTACTTTTTAATTCTTGTAACTAACTAAAGTAATTTGCATTTATTGCCTGTCATTTATTGTTGTTGTTATTGTTTTTTTAAAAAACTCAATAAATTAAAGTTAAATTATAAAAATTTGTTTGTCTTTTTTCTTGGGAAAATTTCAAATTTTTGTCTTTCCTTAAAATTATTTCCTAATTTTTTTAACTTGACCTTTATTCAATTTTGTTTCAAAAATTAATCCCTAAAATGTTTGTCTCCTAAATTTCTCTTAAATGCTAAAAACTTGAAGATTTTAAAAGTTAAAAAAATTGAAATTCAAATTGTGATTGCCGCCAACATTAAATTCTACAGTCAGTCCACATAAATTAGTTCCACTTTTTTTCTTTAAATTAACGAAAATGTAAATTAATTCAATTCCAAACTATTTGTCACCAAATTTAAAACATAAATAAAATTGTCTTCTTGAGGGAGAATAATTAAAGAAAACAACAACAACCATAATAATCAATCAATCAATCAAACAAACATCTAATCAGTCATTCAATCATTGAATCAATCAATCATTTTTCTTTCACTTTAAAATTTAATTTCTTGTTGTAATTATTTTCTTTTTGTCTTTTTCTGTTTTGTTTCTTTTAAAAATAGATTTCTTTTTTTTTTAATTGATTTTCAAACGAATAAAACAACCAACAAATAATAATACAAAAAATAGAAGAAGAAAAAAATTGAAAATTTTGTTATTGAAAATTTGGTGAGAATTTTAAGAAAATTTTTAATTTTTAAAAGAAAAATTGAATTTCAGATAGAAAATTTTCAATATTCACGCATTTTGTGCATTTTGAATTTAATTTTTTGGTTAGGAATCAATAATGTCGGTTTAAGGCAAAAATAAACAAAATTCGTTAATATAAAATTTCAAATGAATTTTCTCTGTGCGGAATCTATTTTTTTTTTCTTTGTTGCGTCTGTTCACTTTATTTTATTTTTCATCAATTAAAATTAAAATTATTTTATTTTTGTTATTTTGTTACGTTGATAGAATTTTTCTCTTCTTAGGAAATTTTCACAATGACTAAAAATAAAGTTAACTCTTTTTCTTATCCATTTTTTTTTTCGCTTATTTTGTTTCCAAATAAATTATTTTTTTTCTTCTTATTTTTGTTTTTGTTTTTTTTTTTTTTTATTCATTTTCTTAATTTTTTCTTTTTCTTTTTATTTTATTTATATTTTTCACACCAAGATACGTTTTTTTTTTTTACATTTAATTAATTTAACTTTTTCTTCTTCTTATTCATCTTCTTCTTCTTATTCTTCGTCCTTTTTTTATTTATTTATATTTTGTAAATTTTTAACTTTTCATGAATTGCGTTTTAACTTTTGTTTCTTTTTATGAATTTTTATTAAATGAAGAAGAGAAAAAACAACATTCAGACATTTCCAATTAATTTTTTTTTTTAAACATTTTCTTTTTATTTTTGTTTCAATAAATTTTCTAATAAGAAAAACCAAAAACAGGGCAAGAAAAAAAAATGGGAAAAAAACAAAATTTGGAACAAGACTGAAATAATAATCGAGATTTATTCAACCGAAAGAAAAAAAAAAGGATAAGGAAAGAGAGAGGAGTGAGAGAGAGAAAGAGAGAGAGAAAAAAAAATGTAAAGAATATTTATATGACATTTGGGAATCTAATCATTTTCCTCTTCTTTTCACATCTTCCTTTCTCTCTTGTTCACCATAATTCTTGTTCATTTTCAGATAAGAAATTGTAATTTATATTCTATGAATGAATGAAAATGAAATAAAAACAAATAATAATAAAAAATATTTCTTAAATATGATTTTTTTTGTTCGGTGAATTTTTATCCAATTCCCATTCACATTTCCCGTACTGATTTAATTTCATTCTATTCCATTCCACTTTTATGTTTTGGGTTGAATTAATTTCTATTGGTTCATTCTTATTATTTAATTTTTTTTTTGTAACTTGTTTATTTTCTCTTTCTTCCATTTTGTGATTACATAAAATTATTGTTGTTCTATAAGGAAGTGTCAAAGGGATTGGGAAGGTATAAGGAAGTGTTACAGGATTAACAAAATATTCTATTACAGTCTACATAAATACGCAGTATAATATTTTATTTTTTTTGTCATTTAAGAACAACAGAAAAAATGAAAGAAAATAAATAAACAGAATAAACTTTTCTATTTACAATATTTATATAGATTTATATGTTTTAAATTAAAAATAAGATCGTCCATTTAATAATTATTTATTAGTTTTTTTTTTTACTGCAATCTGCAATCACCTATAATATTTTTATTATTATTATTTTTTTTCAATGTGTTTTCATTATTCATTTAATAATTATACGTTTAATAATTTTTTATCTATAAATATTCATTTTTATTTATTTTTGTTTAGAACCATTTTAGTATAATACACAACGGTGATAATCTTAATTCTTATCATCATCAATTAAACAGAAAAAAATAAAACAAAAGTGTAACTTAAGTATGACTGAAGTAACGACTTAAGGTTAAGTCAAAATATAATTCTTTCTTATTTTTTGTTGTTGTTGTTGTCTCCTTTAATAAAATACATCAACATTTGTATATATATATATATATTTATGATATGTAGGTAAGGTTTACGTATAATTATTAATAATCTTACTTGAACAGATCTTATTTTTAAATATACTCGTTTTTTTTTTCTTCCTTTTTTTTTTCATTTTCATTTTTTTGCTTTATACTTTTTTTTTTTAACGGATTACTTTACTTTGAAATAATTTATACTTTCAAACCGTTTCCCACTAAAACACGTAAAACTCTAACATTATTTTATTTTATTCTTTTTATTTTTTGCTTCAATAATTCAATAATATTTATTTATATTTATTTTTTCTTTAAATAAGTTTTTTCTTCTTCTTTTGTTAAATTTATATTTATTTTTTTTTTTTTGCATTTTGTAATTTCATATTTTCATTTAAAGTTTTTCTCTTTTCTTCTTCTTCTTCTTCTTCTTGATCATCATAATTTTTTGTTTTTATTAATTTAATTATTTTATTAAAAATAATATTTAGGTAAATATTTTTCACATTTTAATTTATTTTATAAATATATTTTTGGAAGGACACCATTGATATGTATTCATTTTTCATTTAATTATTTATTTTTAATTTCTTTTTTTACTTTCAATTTATTTAACTTTACTTCTTTCATTCTTTATTTTTTTGACTTAACTTCTTTCATTCTTTATTTTTTTGTACCTTGACTTCATTTATTTAACTTTTTTTTTTTTACCTTTTTTCAAATTTCAATAATTATTTTCTTCTTCTTCTTCCTGTTCTTCTTCCTCCTCTGTTTCTTCTTCATTTTAATTTAATTTATTTTTACATTAAACAATTTACTTTATTTAATTTTTATTTTATATAATTTAAATATTTTTTTTTCTCAGTTCTATTCAAGCATTTTCATGAGTTCAGTTTTTTATTTCTTCTTTTATTTATATTTAATTGAAATTTTTTCTTTTGTTAAATGGAGAAGAAATTTAGAAAATGTTTAACGTGAAAATGAAAATGTAAGGAGGATAAAATTAATAACATAAAACAGAAATAATCCATCAACTTGTATACTTTTAATCGTTTATGTTTGATAAAGAGAGATGATCTCGATTTTGGGTCTGAAACCACGCTTTGATCTTGTTTACATCTTAAATTCATACAAATAAAATTAAATACTTTCTGCCTTTTATTAATTTGTTTCGTTTGTTCGTTTTCATTTATATAAATATTATTTTTGCTTAAGAAATATTGAAACCGATTTATAAATTGATTTAAATAATAATGAAAGCTTTTCATTCTACGTCCAATTAATTAATTAAAATAAATTTAATCCTTTATTGGATTAGCAAAAAAAAAATTTTTTGATTTAGGAAAATGTACAGATATTTCGACATTTTAAAAATTTAACTCCTTCTCATGAACGTAACAAAATAAAAATAAATGTAAACTAAGTTTTTAATCCTTCGTCAATCCTTTTGAACAAAAATTATAAAAAAAAAATAAAACAAAAATTAAAGAAAAAAATCAACAAATTAAAATAAAAACGTCAATTTTTCCATTTAACTTTTTGGAATGACTTTTTTTTCTTCAATCTTTTTTTTAATTACTTTTTTTTAGCACCCATTTGTTTTTTTTTTTCTTTTTAGTTTTCATTTTTTACCCTTGACGACTGACTCTTTTATTCAGTTTTAATTTTAATTCACGTTTAAATTACAACAAACTCAACGAACCTATAATTTTCTTTTATTCTCTTAAATTTATTGCTATTTTTTATTTTTCTCTTTCTAATCAAAAAACAAAAAAACAAAAAAACAAAAAACTAAAGACGAAATAAAAAAATATAAATCCAATTTATATGAAAATATATCCGAGAAAAAAATAATAACAAGACATCATCTAATTTTCTTCCTTTATTTCGTTTAAAGCTTTTTTCTTTATCCTTTTCCATTAAATTTAAACAGAAATTAAATCAAAAATCACAAATCCAAAATCAAAAATAAAAATCAAAAAAACAAAATAGAAAAAGAAAAAAAAAATGGGAAAGGGAAAAGAAACAAATAAAGGGACAAAAAAAAAAAACTAAGAAATGGTGAAACGTCAACAAACAATTTTTATATAAATTTTTCTTTTTATCTTCTGTTTTTTTTTATAAATATAAATTTTTAATAATTTCTTCGAAATTCATAATAAAATATAAACAATTTTTCTTCTCTTTTATTTTTTAACAAAATAAATAAATTAAATTTTTTTTAGTGTTTTAATTTAGTTTTAGTTTTTCTATTCTTTTGCCTCTTTGTATTTTTTTTTTATAATTAACAATTTTTTTTTAAAGGTTCTTCACCTAATGAAATATTCTTTAATAAAAATAAAATAAGATAATCATCACAAATTATTCTGTTGCTGTTCATTGTTAGTACGATTTATTACACTGCACTTGCTTTTTGTAGTTAAACTCATATAAATGATGTGTCAGAGTTTGTGCAGTTTTACAATGTAAAATATAAATGACAATTTTAGAATGTAATCACACAATGTAAAAATTGTTTAATGATGATCATTTTGTCACATTGACTTTATATACATTACATATAACATTATTTATAAACAGATATGAATATAATGGAATGCAGAAATTAATGAAAACATATAGAAAAAAAAATGGTAATCTTCAAGATGCATTGATGACGTAGGTGAACCTGTTTACTAATTAAATTACACAGAAGCTTTAACACGTATTCCTGATCTCAGTAAAATACATTCAAATCAATTTTGTGTATTCCTGGAAACTGGATTTACCCAAATGTCAATGCATTTTGATTATCATATTATTTTAAGTATTTTCTTTTTCGTTCTTGTTATTTTAATAATATTTGGTTACTTTTATTAAAGAATAATCTTTTTATTTTTTTTTTTATTAGACTCTAAGGATCTATACAAAACAATACTATCAAGTATATTTATTTATTTATTTTTAACAATTATTATATTTATATTCTTCTTTATTTTAATTTATTTAATTCATTTTATTTCAACTCAATATCTAATATACATATTTTTTTTCCTTTTTTATTAATCTAAGTTTTATTTATTTGTTTTTGTTTTTTACTTTTTTATTAATTTTAAATTTAAATTGCTGCGTTTTTACTTTTTTAGTACTTATATTTTTTGTTTTTCTTTTTCTTTCCTTTTTTTTTTTTCTTCACAATAAATAATTTTTATTTTTAATTTAAAATTTAGTTTTTATTTTTTTTTAATACTAATCAGTGACATTTGTTTTGTTTTGTTTTGTTTAGTTTTTTTTTTGATATGTATTTGTTGCTGTAATTAGTTTCTTTTCTTTTTATTTATATAAATATTTTTGACCTAAGAATTTATAATTCTTTGGTCAGATAACCCATATACATTGTAATTAGTATATTTCGTTAATTTAATTAATTTTGTTTTCATTGTAAAAACATTAAAACATTCTTAAGTTGTATAATATATTGCGAATGTTCTTTCACTTCTGATATGTAATTTTATTTTTTTTTATTTTTCAATAATAATTATTTTCTATTTAAATAATCTTCTCTAAATATAATTTAATAAATAATTTTTACCAATCCTATAATTAAATTTCTTTCTTTTTTTTCTTTTAAACTCTTTCATTTTTTTTTTTTGTTTTTGTTTTTTTTTTATTTTAAAATTCGTTTAAGAAGCCAAACCTGAGTAGCAGTCAATTCATTCTGAGATTACATTTACCATTAGAAAGCTGTATTTCCTTGCCCTGTGTTTGAAATACTGATACCTGGTACACCACCAATAATGTTTCCTCCTAATGCAGCGGCAGCTGCTGCTTCTGTACGGTTTCTTTGTGCTTCAACAATTGGTAGATCATCATCTGGTTCCATTGCTGGATTTATACGTCCATTCATTTCATCTTTCCCAACCATTGTTGCTGCACCGTACATTCTTGCCATTGAGCCAGCCATCACAGACATCTTTAAAGAATTATTTTTATATTTCATTAGATAATTTAAAGTGAGTTTTTAAAATATCAATAATATTGGTACCTGTTCACCAGATTCAGATGGTTCACCAACATGTTGTACATCCTCTGGAATATTTACAACACAACGGAATAAATCATATCCGGGTGACAATCTTCCTGTTTCAAATACCCATCTAATGAAAAATTAAAAGAATTTTATAAATTTCAACTGTTTCCAGCTTTTTATTAAAAATATAAAATTTTGTTCATAATTTACTTGCTCCACCATGAAACACCAATTAATGTGACCAAACTTAATACCATTGCCAATGTTCTAAATGGAAATAATTGACGTGTACCATCATATCCAGGATAATGTATTAATGCTGGTAATCCTAATAATGGTTCACCACCAGATAAACGTACAAAAAATGCCACAATATATGCACTTAAACTTCCATACGTATTACAGAAATTTTTAAAATGGACAACCATTAAAAGCTATAAATATTTGAAGAAAAGAAAAACAAAAGAAAAAAAAGAAGAAAATAAGAATAAATAAATTTATAATGAATAGTTTCTTAGACATTAATTGGTGAAAGTGTTGAAATCTCAAGACAATAATTACTAATTAGCCTTTAACATTAATGATATTTAACAACTTAATTAATAGAAAAGTGTAATGACAACTTTACTAACTTTTAAAGCATTTTGGTTTTTTACTGTACTTGTCATCTTTTTTTTTTCTTCTTCTTTTGGCCAGAAATTTACATAATTTACATTTTGGTATGACGTAATTTATTTTATATGATTTCGTATAGTTTGACGAGGGACAAAATAAAAATAAGACCTTTTTATGATAAAAACACGGTCAAGATATTTTCTTTTATAATAATTTCTAAATGAATTTCATTCAAATTCAAAATGATATTTTTCCTGTGAGTTTTCTACCAGTTTTAATAATTTAAATGGATTCTTTTCTTTTGGTACATAGGAAATAATCACACAAAATGGTAATATCGATCTTTACAAAATAAACATTTATTTTTAGGAAGTAAAAGGTAAAAAAAAAGAAAAAATGAATGAAGAAAAAAGTTTGATTTTTCCAAAAAAACGAGGAATAAAAAAGTTCAATAAGAAGATTACAAAAATGTTGTCTTTATAAAGAAAAAAAGTTACCGATTCTTATTTGCAATCCGCATTAATAAAACAAAAGAAAAATATTTCTGCATTGATTTTCTTGTCAATTTTAATTTGATATAAATTTTTGTTAGAAAAACGATTTTAGTTAAATCTTTATAAAGGATAAACTTACCTGTGGAAATAGAATTACGTAAACCAAATCTGAGCACATGGACCTTTAATGATAAAGAAAGAAATAAAAAGATTAACTTAACTTTTCATCATCCTAAACACACACACACATACACACAACCATTCATATAAAACATATAAATATATTAAAACGTAAATCAAATAAAATGGACATGCAAAGATTATTAAAATATCCGAAAGTAAACTTTTGTTTAGTTTTTTTTTTTGTTTTTTTGTGTTTTATCGATTAGGCATTCATATTTTTTTTTTCCTTGTATTAATAATAATATTTATTAAATAAATATAGAAGAAGAAGAAGAAAGAGGAAAAACAGAAGAATGACAATATATATTTACTAATATCAAAATTTAATACTTTCTACATTACAAATGATGGACGTTATGGTACGCGCGAGTTCAACAAATTATTATAAATTTTTGTTTTTTTTCTAAAGTGACAGTGAATGTCCACTGTGGACAAATTTACGTTGAATTTATTATTATTGTTATTACTACTGTATTATGTGACATAAAGGAAATTCCATTTATATGTGAATCTTTTTTTAAAATGACTTACTATATTTTTGTTTTTTTTTTATGAGTTTTACATTGGTTTTAGTTTTCGTTCTTTTTTTGGTAAATTTTGTAATTTAATTTTATAGTTATTCGTAAAGGTGATTGTTAATTTGTGTTAAAAATAACTACTTAATAATAATACATACCATAAACCATAAATTGATGGTATTGTAAGTGCCATGACTGTTGATAGAATACCAACAATAATAATTGATACACGCATAACCCATATTATTTCCATTTCTGATGCACGTTGACGAAAGATTAATTTATAAACATTACGTGCAAACATTGATGATGCTGATAATACTGATGAATCAGCTGATGACATAACAGCTGCTGATACAGCACCCAAACCAAAAAATGATACAAAATCTGGTGTCAAATATTGTAATACCATTGGTAATATCATGCTTGTTTCATCTTCTGTTAATGGATATGGACCCTTGTAATCTGTTTCATTCCAATCTATATTTTATACAATAAACAAATTAATTAATTCTTTTATTTATTCTCCCATTAGGATGTTTAATTAATAATTACTTGTTGCTTTCGCAATAGCACCAATTAATACAGGAGGAATTGCCATTAAGATACAACCAAAGGCAGCAACATATGATAAAATTTGTGCTCGTCCCGCTGTCTTACTTGATAATACTCGTTGAAAATAAACCTTTGTTTTATAATGAGAAAAAAGTTTATTTTGAAGGAAACAACCTAAAAGTTAATAATTGTTTTTCTTTTACCTGCCATGGAATTCCACCAAATACCAGCAGAAGACCATAATCTATATAATACCAATGTTCTTCTGGTTTAACGGCACCTATCCAATCAACATCCATTGATGATAAACTTTGTACATGCTCATTTGACCATGCAAATGGTATACACATCCATAAACCAATAAATATACAAAATAATTGTATAACATCTGTGTAAGCAACAGAATAAAGACCACCAAATAATGTATAAAATACAGCAATACATGCTGAAAATATAACTGATGTTCTTTGGTCCATATCAATAATGACCGATAAAGTGGCACCTAAAAGAAACATGAAGAACAAATTGAATAATTTAATAAAACGAGATTTTTGTGATGTGATGTCGTTATTCTTTCTTTTTCGTCCATTTATATCGCTTACCTAAAGCAGCTAATATTCCAGCTGCCCAAAATACTTCACCACACAATGCAGGAAGAAATAGTAAACCACCCATTCTTTCACCAAATGAATCTTGTAATGGATCTAACATTGTTATGTAACCCTGTTTTCTCATTGGATTTGCAAAAAATATTCCACCTAAATTGATTTTTCTTTATTGAAACTTTTAAAATTCATTTGATTTGATAATCAATTTTTTATTGTCTATAAACTTACCAAATACCAGACTAAGAGCATATCCAAATGGAGCTTGACACCAAACTAATCCAGATGTATAGACAGCTTCTGCTGTACCATTTATATATCCTCCACCAACCCATGTTGCTATAAATAGAATGAAAGAAAGTATAATTATTTAATTTCACATTTGTTTTCAAAATCCTACCTGTCATTGTGAATATTCCAACAAATAAACCAATAGAACGTCCTGCTAGCATCACCTCTTCTTCAGAATCATTTCCAGCTTCTTTTTTTCGTCCAGCCCATATTCCAACAGCCAATATAAGCATATAAAAGAGAGCAATGCTCACACAACCCGCTATATTAATCATTGTTAGAATTTATATTCTATTCTGTCTTTTCTTTTATTTTTCTTTTTCTTCGAGAAAGACGAAGATTTTTCTTTTATTTTGATTTATTTTTATTCTGAAAATAGAAAATGAATAAAGGTAAAAAAAAAATATTAAAAGAAACAAGAATTAAATTTAATTCCATTGATTTATTTATTAAATGCAATTTTGTTTCATTTTCATTTATTTATAAATATATTTTTTTAATTTAATTCAAAGCTTGAGTCTCATGTACTACACGCTATCGGTAAACTCACAAGTACAAATATAGGGTCGTAAGTTCGAACATTTTTTTCAATTGTTATAAATGGAAATGGTTTCATTTTCATTGTAAATCCCGTGTTTGCAAATATATGACCCTGACAGTCAATTAAGTAACGTTAAAATTTATATACCAGATATTACTCTCCTGAGACGTATCATAATATTGTTACAAAGATTAGAATAGATTACTCGGTATTCATGATTCAAAACAAGAAAAAAAACAACATTAAGCATCAAAAAGTAGTAAATTACAGAGAATAATAATTGGGTCAGAAATTCTTTGTAATTTTTTTTTTGTGGACAGACAAATGTAAAAAAAGTCCAAGGACAATTCCAAAAATAATACAAAAAAAAAAACGGATAAAAGGAAGGATGAAGAAATTAAGTTGAAAATTGACAAAATAAATATTTATTCTTTGTATTAAGATTTAATTTGTTATTTGGGCACGTACATGACCTTTCTCTCTAGTGAGACTTTCGTAGAAATTGGAAGAAAAAAAAAACGTTGTTTCACAATAATTACATTTTTAAGTGTGCCTGTGTGTGTGTGTGTGTCTACTTTGTGTAAAGAAGAATAATAAATTCTAGTTAGACAAAATTTAATCGATTTAGTCTGTAACGCGCTTCTGAGTTTTTAGAAAATCTAGAATATAAAAGAAATTCAAGAAATTCAGTAGACTAAATTATTGTTGTAAAATTTTTTTTTTCCTAAATAAAATATCATGAATCAATTATTTGTCAGGTTGAAGCCTTTTTTTAAAAGCTTTATCGATATTCATCCATTGACGTTTTATCAAGAATATTTAAATGTTGTAATCAAAAATCAATTTTTTTTTCATTTTTTGTCTTTTTTTTCAATTTAAATTAAGGAAAAATTTTCAAATAATTTTCAATTCAATATTTGTGCATTTTATTTAGAAATTTTATATAATCAAAGCTTTAAGAAATTTTACGATAATACTCTAGTGTTTTGACCTCTTAACTTTGGTTATCTGAATTTACTTAACCATAAAGAAAGAAAGAAGAAAGAAAGAAACTTTATGTATAGCATCAAGGGACTGACTATCTTCAACTGAAGTTAAGGATAAAAAGACAAACATTAAACAGATTAAATAAACGTACACACACAAAAAAAAAAAGGAAATCAGTTGCATCATAAAAAATAATAATAATTTTTACAAGTTTAAAATTTTCTCTTATAAAATTTATATAAAACTTTTTCATTTATGAATATTTTCTTCAAATAAATTCTTTTGCAGTTTTTCTTCTTTTTGTAGACAATTTTTAAATAGTTTTTTTTTTCTACATTTATCATAATTTATTCGAGAAACAACAACGAGATAGAAAATAATTTCAACTTTACATTTTTTTTTCAAAACAAGATTTTTCTTTACCAAAATAAAATTCTCATAAAAGTTTTTTCTAAAAGTAAAAAGTTAATTTTTCATCATTAAATTTCAAAACTGGCGAAACAAAATAAAAGAAAGTAATTAAAATCAGAGAAAAAAATAATATATTTATTTGAACTCCAATGAGGACTAAAAAAAAAATAGTAAAAAAATCGCCGTTTAGTTGGATCTAAAAAATCCATTTGTTTGATTATCATATTTTGACAGACCCATAGTACAATAAATATCTAATTATGTTTTCTTTACGTATAACCAACAATTAACATTTCAACTATAAACGAATAAACCAACAAATAAATAAATTAATATATAGAAAAATATGTCCAATAAAACAACAAAAATTATAAAAACAATGAAACTGAATATTTTTCATTGCGCACATATGTAATTCTAAGTTCAACATAATTTCACTGAACGTAGGGGAAAAATGAAAGAAATGGAAACAAAATGAAAAGAAAAAGAAGTTGAAAATATTCCTAATTTTAGAGAGAGAAAGAAAAAGTCTACAAAAAAAAAAAAAAATTGAAATACTTCAAAATAAATCAATAGAAAAATTCAACAATGAATAATTTATTTATTTATTCTCCTTTTCTATTTTTATAAAAGAAGTTAAAGGCTTTCTATATTATTGTTATTCTTCTATAGTTCTGTTGTATTTGTTGTAATTATTGTAATTGTTGTAAGTTGATGTAGTTGTTTCGTTAACTATTTGAACTTGTATTATTTATTTTGATGACAAATCAGAATAAAGATTTGATAGAATATCGAAAAATTATTAGTTTTTGTTTTTCTAATATTTCTGAATTATTTGCAAAAATAGGAAAAAATTAGCAGAGAAACGTCATAAATTGATTATTTTCATTTTGTAGAATAAGAAAAATTATGAGTAAATTTGAATCATTGAAAGTGTTGTTCATTAATCCATATAAATTATCTTCAATAACTTTGACAATTCAGAAAAGTTTAATTAAGAACGAAGCTAAAATACAGAATAAATAAAATAAAGAAAATTTATTGAACATTTGTTCAGTGAATCTGATAAACCAAATGTATAAAGAAAATAAAAGAATAAAGTAAAGAAACCTGATTGAGATTATTCAAGAGAGACAGAAAGTGTTAAATTTTGTCACCATCAGTCCGTTTGGTTTTATTTGTACCAATATAATGTCATTATTTTTGTAATATACTCAGTAGCCACTAAAAATTGATTAGATTATCACAATATTCAACTGGAACATTATTGTTTCCAACTCAATAGTCTGAATATTTTTTTCGTGAATTTTTTAATTTACATAAAACAAAAATTAGTTCTAACAAAAATACGATCGATTTATTATTTAAGAGATGCACTTTAATTGTAGAAAATATGTTAACACGAAATAGTCCTTTATTGATTTTCTAAAATATTAATCTTCTCTCTCTCTTTTTAAAAGGTAAAGTAAAACAAAGAAATTAATCCAAGGCTTAATGGTTGTAGGTGTTTATTATAGACAGATATTGGAGGACAAAATATATAAATTAAAAAGTAATCTATCACCCACAAAAAAAAAATTCAATAAATTATTATTAATTCTAGTTACCAAAAAAAAATATAAAAATAGAAGAAGAATATCTACCATGTAACCTTCATGGGCAGAAGAGCAAACAGAACCATCATTTGTTTTGGTTCAACATAATTTTTGGATTTTAATTCAACAAAAAAAAAAAATAAATACACAAAATTTTATTTGTTGCTGGTTAACAGAAAATGAAATTAAAGATTATCACACCAAGACAGAAATATGTGACAAGAGAAAAAAAAAAGCAATAAATGAAAGAATCGAAAACAAATCAATTAATAATTGATACAAACATAAATAAATGTTAAATAATTGAAATGAAAAATACAAAATGTCCGCGCTCTTATTTATACATTCTGCTGTTTCATTAATTTTAATAATAATTATACCAAACAAAAAAAAAAAAAGAAGGATATAAAGGAAAAAGGGAAAAACTAATAATACAATTCATAACAAGAACAACAACGATAATGAAGGAGGGGGATTTATTTTTTCTTTCTCTCTTACACTTTACAATCCAGTTTTGTTTTATTGTATTTACTCAAAGCAATGAAATTAAAGTTGATTTTTTGTTTTTTTGTTTGGTTTGAATGAAAAAATAAAACTTCAAAATTCTGTTTTATTTTTTATTGTTTCTTTCTTGACTATTTTCGATGGACAAGAGTTGTGGACGACAAAAGGACATTTTGGAAAAGACAAATAGTTTCATATTTGGGTAGTTTCACTCATTTAATGTGTGCTTGTATTACTTTTTTTTTTCTTAATAAGAAAAATATTAACGAGGCACGCACAAACACACGCAAACACCTACACACACACACGCACAAAATAAAATCATTAATAATAAATAATATAACGCTTCAAAATATACAAATCCTTGTCACACTATACAAATACAGTAAAGTTTGTAAAAGTGTTGGAGGGGGTGGAAAAGGGGAGGAGAAATATTTTGAGAAAATTGAAAAAAAAAAAGTAAAGGAAAAAAATGTGTACAAGAAAAACGGAATAAAATGTACCATCAAGTGATGATTGAGTTTTGAGTTTTTTCTTATAAAAATAACAGAAAAAAAAATGGCATTAGTGTGTGAAGTGAGAACCAAAAAATAGAAAACAGAAAAACAGAAGAATGAAAATTGCAAATTCATTCTTAAAGAAAGAAAAGTGAAAAAAAAAGTTCAATTGAATTTTGTGTTTAGGGAAATTTTTTTCAAAAAAAAAAAAAAATAAATATTTTTATAACGAAATTTTAATCAAATTTCACTTTTTTCTGCTAAATTTAAACTTGAAAGCTTTTGTTTCATCCAATTCTTTCTTTATTCAATAAAAAAAAAAAATTCAAATGTTTCAATTGGGATTTGAATGGGAAGGCCATTTATATGGGAATGATTATTGAATTTGGATCAAATTAAAAGTTGACGAGTACCTAAAATTTTACAGAATCCAAAAATATGTTTTTTGTATGAAATTTAAAACAGAAATATCAAAATCTCTAATGGCACTGTTGAAGTCACCATTTCTATGTGAATCTTTAAAAAGTTAATTTAATTCCATTAAATATGAATTATGACAAAGTAATAAAAAATTTATATCGTTGACCTTTTTCAATTTCATTTATATATTTATTTTACTACAAAGAAAAAAAGGAAAGAAAAGAAAAAACAACAAATTACTTTCAATAAAAAAAAACAGCAACCAAGACACCAAAAAATAAAAAAAAAAACCGAAACAGTTTTCATTTTTATTTCTTACAATTTTTCTTCGTTTTACTAACGGTAACTTCTTCTTCTTCTTGTTTTTTTTTTCTGTTGCGTATCACAAAATACCAAGCGTCTCCACATTCATATTCATCGTCTTAAACACACAGAACAACACAAAAAGAAAAAAACAAAAGAAAGAAGAAATTCTTCAAACCTTAAAAAACAAGAAAATAATAAAAACAACAACAAATACATTTTTCCTCATTCTGCCACTTCTTCTTCTTCTTCTTCTTTTTTTTTTGTCTGAACTAAAAATAACCGAGACGATCGAAATACGTAATTTTATCGATTCAAAAGATAAAACTTGGCTATTTATTTTTTTTCTCTTTTGTTTTTCTTTTTTTCTTGTTCCGTTTCCCTTTGTAAATTCTTCGCGTTTGGTTTTTCCTTTTCTTTCCTTCGACTGCGTAAAAGCAAAAAAAAAAAAAAATAGAAGCCCATTTTCGTTTTTCATGTTTTAGTTTCCTTTTTTTTTTTGGGAGGCAAAACTTGAAATCGAATTTCCTTCATTTTTTTTTTTTATTTTTTCATTCTGTAATTTTAGACATTTTCTGTTGTTTCTGTTCTACGATTTTAAGGTTCCCTCCTGTTTGTAATTTTGTTTTTAGAAAATCGAAAATAGAAACAAAAAAAAAAACTCAAGCGAAAGAAAGAAAGAAAGAATGAAATAAAAAAACGGTCGTAATCTTGTTTGATTAAACGTAGAAAAATGATTGACTTAACTCACGCTATTAAAGGTCGATATTTTTGTATAAATTTTTTGACTTGTTTTTTTTTTTTTTTGTCACTTTTTACATGAAAAAATAAAAATCTTAAAACATGAAACCAAAAAAAAAAAAAAAACAAAAAAGTCTTTCCATTTCATAGTCTTGTTTTTTTTTTTTTTGTTTTTGTTTTTGTTTTTTGGCTCTAATAAATTTTTATTAATTTTTTGTACGCGCGACAAAATAAATTAAAGAAGAAGAAGAAGAAGAAGAAGAAAAATGAAGAATAATTTTTATTTGAAGTGAAAAGATTTATAGGAGGCGTATGTAATCGATCCCTTTTCTCTAGTCTCACTCATTTCATTACGTTTCGTTTCTTATTCACTCGTCTTCTATTTTCTTTCTTCACTTTTTTTCTTTCCTTGTTGTTGTTGTTGTTAATATTTTCGTTTTTCCATTTAGGTTTTATTTTTGTTTTTCTGTTTTGTTTTTCTTTTATTTAAATATCGTGTATAATCAATACGACTGACGTCACAACTTATTCATCAATTAAGGCAGAATTTTTCGTTTTCTTTTTATTTTACAAAATTTTTTCTTCCTTTTTTTCTTAGTTGTTGTCGTTGTTGTTGGTTTTAATGGTGTTATTTGGTTGTTGTAGTTGTCCCACTTTATTTTATGATAGAAAGGGAAGGGAAATACTTTTAAAGTGCGTCTAAATGTAAAAAACTTCAAAATTACTTTACCAATTACAGAATTCTTCTTTTTTTTTTTTGTAATCGAAATTATTTCCAAATTTTATTTGTGTTGTTGCTATTTTCTTTTTCACAAAACCAAAAATGGTTCTATTTTATGATGAACGATAGAGGTGGTCATGTTATGCAATCACATCGTTTTACATAAAAAAAAATTATTCAATTTTCCTCATTTTCATTTCCACGCAAAACAAAAAGTATTTATTTTTCTTTCAAATTTCTTTAATTTTTATTATATAAATTTTCATAATTTGAACACTTACGAAAATAATTGATTGATTGATTGAACCAATCAGTTGATTGAGTGTACCAGATTCTAGATAATAATTTTACAAGGAACAAATTTTTGGCAGGATTAAACTAATTAATAAATTCTAAATAAATAAAATAAATTCTTACCAAAATTTTATTCCTGTTTTTTTAATTAATTTGACAGGATAACACAATTTAGTTTTTTATTCAATAATTATTATTGGATTTATATGAAATTAACCACATCACAGACATTTTTATTCTCTTTTTGTTTTTATAATTTTTTTTTAAGTTAAAATTTAAGAAACAAATTAAATCACCGTCAATAAAGTTTCATTAAAAGTTTCAGTGAAAAAATTATTTTCTTTAATTTTTTTTTTTAATTCTTCACCAAAAAAAAAAAAAATAAATTACAGAATTTATTAAATTATTGATTATTGAAATGGTCCAATAATTTTTCGTTTCAAAGTTTTTCTTCCCTTTTTTTTTTTTTTTTGTTTCTCTCTGCAATTATTTTTAATTCCTTGAATTTATTCCTTTTTGTTTCGTTTTTGTTTTCTTCCTTTTTTTCTTCTTTTAGTAGTTTGTAAATTTAGTTATTTATATTAGTTAGGTGGGCTAAATTTCGTAACTTAGTTATTGTTGTTTCATCTTACATAAATATTTTAATGATGAAAATAAATTATAATTAAATTCATCCATAAAATGATGAAAGAGAAAATTTAATTACAACAACAAAAAAAAAAAATCCGTGTGTTAAGTTTTTCCGTTTTTTTATTTTATTTATTAATCGGAAAAAAAAAATACACAATTTTCTTTACACATACACGCACAATTGCACACACACACAAACGCACTGTGGGTGTGTGTATTTTTGATGGAGGAACGTGTTAAAGAGAACGCCAAAAAACAAAATGTAATGGAAATAAAATTAATGAAAATGAATTTTAAAAAAATTCAACTGTAGAATAATTCTAATTTCCTTTCTTTTTTTTTTTTTTGTTGTGGAATAATTTACGTTTATGTATGTTTGTCTTCTTCTTTATATTTTAATTTTTTTAGTTTAATAAAATGTCATACAGCTATCGCCCCAACGTAAGGATGTCTTTTGAGACGGACTGTTTCTTGTTCTAAAACGTAGCCCGCACATGTGCTATTATCACAAATAATTAGTTAATCCTGTTGTTTTTTTTTATATCAGCCTTTTTTTATTATTTACAGGAAAAGAAAAAAAAAAACAAAACCAACAACAAACAATTGATTATATTTTTTTTGTGTCTTCTTATTTTCTTTTTTTTTTGGTTTCAAAACATAACAAAAAATTTTTATATTTTATTTATTGAATTTTTTTTTCAAAATTAAAATGAGAAAATAAAAAAATTGACTTTTAAACAATAAAACAAGAAATGTGAAAAATTAGAAAATGGTGTTTTTCCTTCTTTTTTTCTTTATTCTTTTTATGTTTCCACTTCTTTTTTTTCTATTTTCTGTCAATTTTCTATGGACCGATCTAAAGCTTGAAACGGTGGAAATGATACTAAAGTCGTTAAAGGTGTCGTTTCACAAAAGTTTCGTACTTTCCTACTTTTTCTGCTTTTCTTTTTTTCGTTGTTTTTCTTCTTCTTCTTCTTCTTTTTATGTTTTATTTTTTTTTTTCTGATTTAAAAGGAAAATAAAAGGGGGATATTGATCTCGTAAAGTAGTGACGTCAGTCCTATTTCATTGGCTACCAAATTATACAAAAAACATTTTCTATCCCCTCCCCAAATTATTTTCAACCCCATTTTCTCATTGTTGTTCTTGTTCATGTTGTTGTTGTTGCTGTTGTTGTTGTTGTTTTTTGTTGTGTAGGTTTTTATTCTATAGACCAATTTTTCATGGTTTTCCAAATTAACCTTTTTTCTTTCGTTCTTTCTTTCTTTCTTTTTCTCCATTCCTTTTTTATTTTTTCATATTTTAATCCAGACATAAACACATAACAGGAAAAGAGAGAGAGAGAGAGAGAAAGAGAGATGTAGTAGATTTGTTGTTAAATTACCCAATCATTTATAATAATTTTAGACCGTTTTTTTTCTGTCATTTTATTTTCTGTTTTTTTTTTAATCCTAACCTGAAAAAAGTCATAAATTTCAATAAATAATTGAAAACTGAACAAAAACAAAAAATTTCCCATTTTATAAAAGTTTTATTTTTGTGAAAATAAAAATTTCCCCACTACAATTTTCTTCTGTTTTTTCTGTTCCCATTCATTCGTAACATTTCGTTACAGTAATTTGAAGCCGATGAAAATACGAATAATAAACACGGATAAACGAGAATCAGCCAATTTTATCAATTTTTTTTTTCTCCCGTTTTCTTTTTTTGGTTTTATTTTAGTTTAAAGCTTTCCCAGGATTAATTATAGCTTTTTACAACTAATTGTTTTCGTTGCTCAGTTTTTTTTTCTTTCTTGTTCTTCTTCTTTATTTATATTTTCCTTCTACGTTAATTATTTTCACTTTTTTCGTTCCTTAATTAAAAATAAGAAAAACAAACAATTTTTATTTAAATTGATTTTTTTTTATTTTCTTTCATCATTAATTTTTTTTTTCTACTGAATGAAAGAGACGTGTTAATATTTTTCTTCTTTTTCTAAATAATTTATACAAATTATGACAGTAATTGATGACAGTTAAATAGTCTTAAGGGATGACGTGTTATTAGCGTATCGAGACAATATTTAAGAAAAGATTTTTTTTTTTAAAGTGAAAATTTTATTTAAAAAATTACAAAAGATTCACAAAAATAAAAAACAGAAAAACAAAATAAATTGTATTTAATAAAAATATGAAAATCATAGAAAATAATAGTGATGAGTTAATGTCTAATAAATGATCCACCAGCAACAGTCTGATCAGCTTTTATTGTTTTATCTAAAAATTTTCCCTCATAATCATCTTGAACATCTGTTTCATCAATCAAATCATGATCTTCTAAATCCGTTCCATCAATATTTAAATTTCTTAAAGTAGGATTATCACAAACAGTGTCGGCAATAAGTCGTCTTACATTACGTCTAGCAATAAAGAAATTTAACTGAGTTTTATCAACGACTTTCGGTGATGATACTAATGGCATTTTATTCGACATGTAGTAAAGGTAACCAATGCTATCAATCTGAAATAAAAAAAATATGAGTTAGTTACATATTTAAGGAGACCACATAAATATTCCATTTTGATTTAAACTTTAGGAACTAAACATAAAAAAGATTCATACGAAAGATTTACTTTGTGATCTGTTCAATAATTTGCTACAAACAAATAACTTGACCAATTAACTCTCTTAACTTTTAATCTTTTGATTCAATTAGTTATCAGATGAATTTCGATAATGAGGAAACTAATTTTAATGTATGCTAACAATTGTAATAACAATATTCTAAGTCATAAAATTCGCGTTCAATCAAACGACCAAATTAATTTATCATCATCAAAAAAAAATTAATAGGGTGAAGACAAATGTCAATTGTGGATAAATTACAAAAATTCAATTCAAATAACGAAGAAAGTTAATAAAAAATTTCCCTATCAATGGTCCAATTACAATAATATTTTTACAAGGACCAAAAAATATGTTATTGAATATTTTTCCCTATTTGATTTATTCTGAAATATTTCCCATTTTCTTTCATTCTTTTCATTATATTATATTTTTCAGTCTTTTCGTTGTTTTCAAGAAATATCAAAAAGTCCAAGAAAAGAAAAAGAAAAATATTCTAAGCAAAAAAGAAAAAATGGAAAACACAAAAAAATACTTTTAAAAGATAAAAAGCAAAAGAAAAGAAAAAGAAAAGGAAAAGGAAAGAAAGAAAAAAAACAGAAGAAGAAACGGGAAGAATTCAAGATGTGATGATAAAGTGAATCAATTGACCCAGATTTTAGTATATTTTGATTGTGTTGTTGTTATTATTTTATTATTATATTGGTTGTTGTTGTTGTTGCTGTTGTTGTTGCTGTTGCTGTTGTTGTTGTTGTTGTTATTTTCTTATTCCTTTATTTTTTCTTCAATAAAAAGAGAAAATTATTATTCTGTTTTTTTTTTACAAATTTTATTTTGTTTTTTGATGGACGAAAAAAAAGAGCGAAGCGAGTAGGAAAAATTATATCACCAACAATAACAAAAATAAGAAAGAAATGAAAAAGAGAAAAAATAAGGAAGAGAAAATTTCAAAGTAGGATTGTCTTAAAATTACCAAATACTCAATTCCATTGTATAATTTTGTGTGTGTGTGTGTGTGTTTTCTTAAACATTTTTGTAAATTCGTCTTTGAAAAAGTAAAAAAGCTCTTTTTCGCTTTACTTTTTATTCATTTACATAATAATTTCACATATTTGTGTGTTGAAACCTGAGGTATCAGTCTACATATATCTGTCTCTGTCTCTCTGCTTATGTGTATGTATGTCTTTAAGTTTTCATATTTGTGTTTTAAAATTGTTTTTGTGTTTTCATATAACATTTCATTTTAAAATAATGTGATCTTAAGGACATGTGTAAACATAGCAAATTGTTTTGTTTTGAGTTTGTGGCATTCATCTTTGTATAATTTAATCACGCTAAAAAAAAAAACTCAGTGACAGCCCAGAAAGAAAAACAAAAAAAAAATACAATTTCTCTCTCTAGAGAATTTTTCTACTTTTCCTGTTTTTTTTTTTACCTCACCCACAATGTCACCCAAATCACTAACCATCATCTGTTTGTCTACATTTCCCTTTATAAATAAATCTACATTTTTATTTTCAATTTGTTTTTTTCTTGGATTTTGTTTTTCAACTGATTTCGATTTGAATTTCAATTTTTGTCGAAAAATTGACAGTTTTTTCTCAGATGGAACCATTTGGACCATAATTTTATTTGATTTTCATCACCAAAAACTTCAACAATTTAAAAATCTTTGATAGATTTAAAAATAAAATAAAAATGTTGACTGACAAAATTAATGATTTGGAAGAATCAAAAAGAAAATTTTCATTCAAGTCAAAGAACTTCAATTGAGTTGTATGGAATTATTTACAATGAACGTGAAATAATTCTGATCTTTTATTTTATTTGTTTATTTGCTTTTTCTTTTTTGTTTTAATTTAGATGTGTTTGTGCTAATTAAACAACTGTTTTTGATGTTAATTTTATAAATAAACAACTTCTTACGCGTATTGGAGTTGTTAAGCTTTTGAATATTGATGATTAACTAAAGTTCAACGTTTTATTTTACACTTCCGTTGAATAGAATTTTACAGCAATTTAAATTCTGGATTAAGTTATGTGTGGATCACATATGTGGATCACATTTATATTCTTTCATCATATTGGCCTTTATTGAATCTTCACTATGTGCGTCACTTAAATGAATTTTAACACACGACACAATTTTCTTTTTGTTTTTTACGTTGAAAGAATAATTAGGTTCAATGACACAATAATTAATGTGCAAATTTAATTATGCATATTTTATTTTTTTCTCACCTTTAAATCAACAGGATAAATAAGTGTTGCATCATTTTGTAAAACAACTGCTGTATTTAATGGATTTAATGTATTTTCAGTATTCCAACATATAATTGAATTTTTTTGTAGTTGTGTAAAAAACATCACTTTATATCTCTCATCAATATCGTGAATTCCGGATTGAGCTTTATCACCAATTAAACCAGTAAACTATAAAATTAAAAAAGAAAATTTAAGGAGACTAAAACAAAATCAAACAATGGAAATAAATTACTTTGAAATCGGTTGTACTTGTTGCGACTGTTCCAGATAAAGCCACATTCTTCAAAACAGTATTTGAGACAGAACTTTCTGTGTAACTAAAATAGAAACAATTTATTTAAGATAAATAATAAAACGGCTTTATAATTTCTCTGTAATTTTAATTATTATAAAATATTTGGATTTGACAAAAATTGGAAATTTAATTCAATATTCAAATCTTGATAAAGTCAAATGACTTTGAAATTTAAGTTTGTTTTATTGTTTTGTATTTTTTTAGAAATTAACCAAAATTAATAAAAGGATGTAATTAAATATTCGTACCTTGCTAACGAATGATAATAGACTGTACGAGAACCATTTACACTTTTGCTTCCTAATGCAACTGAATAAATTCCCGCATTAATTGTGACTGGATTACCACTAATTGTTAACATATTTAACGAAAATGTTGTTTCTGGTGTCATTGATGGATCAGCAAATGCCCAAATTTTATTTTCTTTTAAACTTCAATCAAAAGAAAAAATAGAAATGGAACAAAAAAAAAATGATTAAATGACTTTTGTGCCAAATCCTTTATTTTTCAAAAGAAATCGATGAAAAATATGGTGGTAGAAACAGTCTTACCTATAAACAAAGAGTTCATTTGTTTTTGAATTTGGTAAATAGGCATAAGCATCATCACAACTTAATTTTATATCAACTGTAATACTAACAAATCCTGTTGCCATATTTGGTATTGTACTCGGAATCTCAAATCTTTGTATTGTTTCATCATTAAATAAATTTATTACCCAAATTGATGGCTTTTGTACAACAGTTGGAGCTTAACAAGTTTATTTTAAACAAATGAAAAAAAATTAATATAAAGAAAACAAGGATTTTTATTAAGGAAAATAATATTTGGTTTGGTAAAGTTTTAATTCTAAAATTGAAAACTGCAATTTTTTTCTTAAAACAAAGTGGAGGCGCCTTGTTTTTTTTTGTACTTTTCAATTATTTTTTTGTTGCAAGAATTTTTTTTAAACTAAGACACTAAAGGTAAAGATAAAGATTATCAATTTAATTTAATATGAAAATATAATTTACTTGCAGTTTCAATTGTTCCAGTATCAACAAACCATAGACGATTACATCTCTCGTCAAGTCTTGTACGATAAACCGAGATAATTCTACTTAAATTTGAATGTAAATCTGGCTACAGACAAAAATATTAAATAAATCATTAAACGATTAAAAATTTTGTTAATTAATTTTTCAGTCATAAAAAATTCTAATTTTCCTTTTTTATCAGAATTAAAATTTCAGATGAGAAAATTTATTTAAAAATACTTACGTATAATTCGTTCACATCATAACTTGGATAACTTCTTAATGCTGGACTTTTTTCATCTTTTACAGTTACCTTTGTTAAATCAATATAATTTAATGTTGATGGAATGCCTAAATTTATCCTTGGCACCGTAATAAAAATCTTAGTCCTATAAGGCGTTAATCCCGTTGGAATATTATTTCCAGGAATATAATAATTCATTCCAGATATTTGATAAGTGTCTGTTGTTTGTTGTTTGGTTTATTGAAAGACAAAGAAAAAAAAGTTAATTAAATTCTAGAAGATGATATTTTTTAAACTTTCATCTGGATTTACCTTGCCTGGGTGGATCTTTATACGTTAAAATATTCCATCGCAATAATTCACCTTCTTCATTACAAAATCCATTGTAAGATGACAATGTTAAAATTAAGAAAAACGTGAAATACATTTTTTTTTAATTTTCACAATAAAAACAAAACCAAACACAAAAATCACAAAATACAAAAGAAATTGAGAAGAACAAGAGACTTATCAACTCTTAAATGATGAACGAAAACTGAAATTTTTAGAATGAATTTGTCCGTCTTATAGACAAAGATTTTTAACGAAATTAACGTTAGGAACTTCTTTTGTTTGTTTTATTTAATTAAAAATTTGCTAATTTTCTAAGAATATTCAAATTTTTTTCCTATTATATAAACTTCATTAAGCAGAAGCCGACATAAGTGTGTTATTTGTTGTTGTATTCTTTCATAAATTACAAAGTTTTTTACACAACATAAATTCTCGCATCAGTCAACTGATTATTTTTGAAAATTAATTATTTCTTGTTAAAATTTTATATTATGTAATCGGTCGTTAATCAATTAAATTGATGACGTAAAAGTATGTATTTTACTTGAATTATTAAAAATAATAATAGTGAAATGAATTTAGATGTTTATATATTGGTCATTGACTTAACGTTTTGCTTTTATTGACGAATATTTTTTTGAGTTTTTACAAACAATTAACACTTTTATTAGCAAATAAATTTCTTGACATGGTAAATTATTTTTCTTTTTCAAAATGAGTTTTTTACGCATAAAAAACTGAATTAAAAAATATATATTATGTAAATTTTTATTAAAAAAATTAAGAATTTTTTAACGTTTTTATTAATTTTTGCCAGTAGAATTTTTGCCATAAGAAATTGGTATAATGGTTGGAAGCATGGTTAGATTTTATTTTACCATTTTTTACATCTGGCAATCAACGTGTTTACGATTTCACCGCCAGATGCCACTTATTACTTGCGTCGCAATGTAGAAAGAGACATCTATCTTAGAATTATTAACGTCAGTCCAATTTTTGACATTGTTTGAAGTTTCATGAAAAAGGGAGAGAGATTTTTTTATTAAAAAAGTTATAAAGTGTGTTTCTATAAATTAAATCTTACAAATTTGTTTCAATTAAATTTTGTTATATAACTAAGTAAATATAATTGACACAAATATGTCATTTTTACTTAAGAAGGATGAACCAATTGATACACAAACAAGTATCTTGAATGCAATGAAAAATTTAGAATTGGATTCAGAAAAATTCACTCAAAATATTGAAGTTATTTTGGATGCAATTTTAATGGAAGAAGACCAAAATATTTCAAATAATGATACGGAAAAGAAATGTATTTTAGATGATAGAAAAGATTCAATTGAATCTTGTGAGGTAAACATTTAGATTTTAACTAAAAAATTTAAATGAGAACAAATTTCATTAAGAAATCAAAATGAAAGAAAGGAATCAGAAAAAAGTCACATTTTCTTAAACTCACTTCATGAAATAAATAAACAAAGACTTCAATTTTTTTTTTTATTCTTATTTTTTTTTTTTCACTTTGCAGGCTGAAAAGACGATAAAACATGAAACCAATTCGTTTAGAGTTTCATGTGGATGTCCCAATTGTTTGGTTTACCGTAGTGCAATCATTGAATTGTTCTTTGAAGATTTTGAATATAACACGCTTTGGGAACGACTTCAATTATTAATAAGAAAATTTTATGATATTATTCCAGAGTAAGAGCTCGTTCCAAAAATATTATTTAAATTAAATTAATTTAAGAAAAATAAATAAGCTGATAATATTTTGTTTATATTTTTATAGAGATAATTCAGCAACAATGGATAAAAGATATAAATCATTGATGAATAAACATACAACAAAATGGATTAGTGATGGACGTATTGATACAAATAAAAGTATTCAAATATCTCTTGGTTCTAATCTACCGTTATCAAATGAGATGACTTTTATTCTTGTTTTTAGCATGTAAGTTATATTTTTATTATTTCTATGTTGTCGCTTCAATATTTTAATGATTTATTAAATATGATTTTATTTTTTTGTTGTACAACAGGCTTTACACAAGGGATCCACATCAGCTATTTGAATTATTATGCATCCAAATGAGATCAATTGTTGTTGCTTACAGTGAAGGATTAAAAGATCTTATTAAACAAACGGATACTGATACGCCTGATTATAATCCATCAGAATTACTTAATTGTAATTATTTTATTTTTATATTTTTATTAGTATTGCTAACAATGCATTTTAATTATTATTAATTTTCTTCTATGTTTTCGTAAACATTTCGTATAATATATTATTTTTATCTTGCAAAACTTTAAAACAATATAAATATATAAAATTCTTTGAATTTTTACTTAAATTTCATAATAATTTTATAGTTGTGAAATTTTTGTTATAAAAGATTTGTCTCAAAAACTAATTGATTAAAATACGCTCTTAGTCAATTTGTTTCTTAATTTTTATATATATTTACATGTGTGTTGTTGTATGTATAACAATGCACAATATAATTAAATTTTAATCGTAAAAAGGAATTAATTGAAAAATTTCTTAAGAATTTATTAACAAAAATATTTATTTTATTTTTTTCAATTCTAAGAATATGATAAAATTCTTGCAAAAAATAATCAATGAAAAATTATTTCATTCTGGAATTTTATATTTTATTTTCAGTTATTCTTGATGGATATGATAAAATATGTAATTCAGCTAAATCATTATCACCACTTTTATTTGAATTGCAACGTGGACATTTGCAACAATTCTCATTAACATGGAATCTATTAAATAAACGAATGTATCAACGATGGGTCTATTTTGAAGTACAAAAATTAATACCTGAATGTATTTTAAAGGTTTGTTACATTTTATTATTTTAATTTGAGAATTTTTTCTTGTTTTTCTTGTTTTATTTATTTATTTATTTTTTTTTTTTGTATTTTTAGAATTTCTTTGTTTCTGATTCAATTTAAAAATTTATCGAATTTATTTTTGATAAAAATTCAATTGATTTCTTAAACAGAGAATAAATAAAAATACATACTAAAAGAAAATAGGGTCATTGCCACAAAAATATAATGAAGTCCAAGGTTTTTTTTTTCTTTTTAAACAAATTCTAATGTTGAATTTTTTAATTATTTCCACAGTGCAACGTCTAAATTTATGTTTTTTCTTTCGAATTCATATTTTTATACATACATTCTTTTGTTTCAATGGATTTCTTTTTTATATTTTTGTCATGACGTCATCATATTTATATCATATTGTTAGTCATTTTGCAACATTTAAATCATGCTCTCTTAACAATCAATGTTCAGAATTCAGATGATTTAAATTGAAATTTCTTGCAAAAAAATAGCAACAACAATAACAATAATAAAAACTGCAAAAGCAAAAATAGAGAAAGTTTATTTTCACTAGTTTCGCATGAAAATAGACAGAGACAGTATTGATATTTTATATCATTGTTCCACTTCTAACAACTTTTTTTTTTTTTTTAAAAATCTGATAATTTCTCTCTCTTTCTCACTCTACTCTTACTCTCTTTCTTTCTATCACGCATTGTCTCTTTCTCTTTCTCTCTAAATTTTATCATTTTCTAAAACAATTGATTAAATTGGATCAAATTGTATCTTTTGACTTAAAGATTTTGACTGAATTTAAATTTTTAGCAGTTTGATTAGATTAAAATAATTTCTCAGGCATTGTAATTAATTATTTTTCAATATTTGGTTCAAAATATGTTTTTGCTTCTTCTTCCTTTCAAATATCGGAAACTAATTTGAAAATTATTTCCAAACAGAAAAAAAAAATAAGGAAAGCCAATCAGAAAAGTAAACTGAATTTGCCACGTGTTCAGTCACAATGTCTTTACGATATGTACTATTAAAGTTCAAGGAAAACTCATTAAAAAGTAAATCCCTATTTCTGACAAGGGTCAATGAGTTTACTTTTTTTTTGTATAATAAAATTCAGTTTTTTTTTTTGATACTCCTTTCGATTAATTTTCTCTTTGTTATAAAAACTCAAAGTTAGAACGGCTTTAATTTAGCACCTAAACTAATCAAACAAAAAAAAATATGACAAGCTAAATAAATTACCCCTTTTATATTTTATGTTAATTAACCAAAATTTTGATCTTTAATTATTTTTCTTTTTTATTTCAAGTTGAAGGAACTCGTTTATTCAGAAAAATATAAATCAATGGTATTTCGTTTTATCAAATTTGATGATGAAATGACAGTAACATCACAAATGTGGCGTGATGTATGGTCATTAATGCATGATTATCATTTATCAAAAGAAGAAATAGAACGCCGTCAACGTATATCATCTGTTAATTCAATATTATCAGCTATTAAAAATAGTAAATTAAAGGAAATATATGATACAATTATAACAACTGGTGATAATATGACTGTTGCTGAAATTATGTCATTAGATCATAGAGATCCAAAAGTATGGAAATATATTGTTTATTTTTTAAAAAATAAATGGATTGATTCAAATGAGGAACGATTATGTATTGATGCAACAAATATACAATGTAGAAAGTGTAAAATATCACTTTCTAATCATTATATGTAAGTACCCCTTTTTATCTATAATTATTTAATATTAGAGGCAATAAAAGAAAAAAAAAACACAATGTTGATCAATCTTTTTCTTTTGTTTTCAACTAACCATCTCTTAAAATAATTGTGAAATCCATAATAAGAAAATAATTTATATAAATGAAGAGATGGGATGATCAGTTTGAATAAATAATATTGAAAATGTTTTTCATTTGAGGATGACTGATTCCTACAAAATTGTTTAAATTTTTATACATTTAGAAATTTTATACGATCTTGTTTTCATTCAAATCATCTCGTACAATAAATAATTTCCAACAGAAACAAGTTTTTAAATACTTATGAGTGTGACTCATTTTTAATTGGAATTTTATCAATAACATTCAACATTTCATTCAGTTCGTCAATTAAAATTGTATGCCCAATTAAACATTTTAATTTTACTTTTATTCAATGAGAGCAAATAATGTTTGATGACTAAATTATTATGTACTATTAATTTTAATTTTAGTGATTGCACGTGTCGTACATGTTTAATTGCTGGTGGTCCAAGTCAATCAAAAGTTAAAGAAAGTTTACGTCAACTTTATTGTTCAAAATGTTCATTTTTGTCAAAATTTGATCGTGATTTTTTAGATTTTGTTAGTGATATTGTTAATAAACGTATACCAAAAACAACAATAACAACTGATACTATCGGAACAACTGATACAATTGGTACAACAACAACCACAACTACATCAGGAGAGGATGAATCAATTAATGTGGAAATAAAAAATGATCTTGATAATTCTGTTGATAGTGGTGGTATTGATGATAATAAACAAATAAATGAAGAAGATAATTCATTATTGAAAAATATGAAAAATTATACGTACCATTTATCATGGGCAGTTTTTAAACATATGCCAGGTAAATATATAGATATTTATTTAAGTTTCAATACAAAAAAAAAAAAATTGTAAACTTTATTGTCTATTTGATCACTTATTACAAGTTGTTGACTTACTAAGGTTTTAACTTTTATAACTTTTTCTAATTTATTAAATAAGTACGAAAACAATGAACATAAAAATTTCAATTGAATTTTAGATTAAAATTTAAATGAATGAAAATGATTCATTGTGGAAAATTTTATTTTCAAAACAAGAAACAAAACTCATAAAACATTCCATTAATATTTTTTTTTAATTAAAAATTAATATAAACAAAACGGTACAATTCAATACGTTTTTTTTTTTGTAAATTGAACGAATTTCAATATCGCAATATTTTTATTCTTATCTTTGAATTTAAAATTTTTTTTTATAATATTCTTTTTTAAATTTATTAAATTCGTTTCAAATTATATTTTTGTTTAAATTTTATCAACAATTAAATAATGTTTACCTTCTAAGTTATTTTACGCTTCTAATGAAGATCATATTCCCAATTGGCACCAAAATGATTATATAAAAAATAATTTTTCTTTTATTCTTTTTTTTTTTTGTTTTTACAGATATTGTGCCTTACAAGGATACTGTTTTAAATGCAACACATTTTTGTATATTTAAAAATCCACCCTGTAATAGAACATGTTGTCGTATTGCAATACATATAATAACAGCAATATTTCCCTATAAAATATCAATATTTTTAATAACAAGTTATCAACCACTTCATGATAATCGAAAAAAATCATTAATGGCAATACAAAATTTTAATTTTACTCATTTACATCAAAAATTATATGATAATATTAAAAATTCTGTACGTAGTGAAGATATTGATCGTTATCATCCATTAAATGCAATTGATTTATTATGGGCAACATGTAAAGTTGATATTGCATTATTAAGTGATATGGCATCAGCATTTGCTGAATGTTATTTAGTTGATTTTGAATTTCCAAATGATGAAAAAATTTATCCATCATTTTTAAGTTTATTTAAAATTAAAAATAATGATATTGAAATTGATTTAGATCGTTTAGATTGCATATATGCATCTAGATCAGAAGTAACTGTATCAAACCCAAAAAAAATAACAGAAATAATAGAATCAAATCGTATTGCTGAAATGAATAATCAAATGGATCAATTAAAAATTAATAATTCACAAATTGATAATATTAAAGAGATAAATGATAAATGGTTGGTATCAACATCATCTGGTAATTCATCACCAATAACGGATGATGAAAATGAAATTGATAAGGCTATAAATAAAGGTTCAACATCTGAAGATTTAACAGAAGCAATTAAATTTGTTGTTAATACAAAAATGAATAAGTAAGTTATTTATTCTTGTTTATTTTTGATATTTTATTTTTTATTTCATTCATTTTTGTTTTTATTTCTAATTTTCAAAATAATATTTTAATAAAAAAAATCTTTTTTTTTTTAAAAAAAATTGTTCTAGGAAATTAGAGGCTGAACTTCGGTCTCTGAAAAAGGAGCATAGGTAGAAAGAAATAAATAAAACTGTCAATGATTTTTGTTTGTTTAATCAAATTTAATTTTACAGTGTTCTAAAAGATATGGTACGTGACTTGGAACAAATAAAGGAATATGAAGAGAAACTTAATCTTAAATCCCATAATCATCAATGTAAGTTTTTCTTTTTACCAAGTGCATTGGATAATATTTTAATAATAATTTTAATAAGAAAATATATTCTCCTTTTTTTTCTTATATAGGCTGTCCCGATCATCAGGATCAATCACCGGAAAATTGTAAAGACAACAATACAAATAAAATGTGTCACCGCAGTGAAGGACAATGTGTATGTTATTATTGTACTATTTTTGGGAATACGGTTTGTATTGAAAAGAAAAAAAATATTAAAATTAAATAATTGAAACAAACAATTAATGAAAAAAAAAAAAAAGAAACCGTAAATTTTTTTTGATTTAATCATATTTTTCTTTATCTCTCATTTCTACATTTTAGGAATGTAATCATGGACGTAATAATGAAACTAGAGATCGACTACGAAAACGATTACATCAAATTCATAGCATTAAGGAAACATCAAAATCACTTAATTTTAAAAATTTAAAAACACAATCGGTTCTATTTAAAAAAATTACATCAGTTAAAGCAAATAATAATAATGTTAATAATTCAACAACAACAACAACTACTACTACATCATCTTCATCATCTGGGCCAGGATCAGCACAATCAACAATAACGACTACAATTACAAAAGATATAAATAATTTAACAACAACTGCAGCACAAACCCAAACAACTCAAACACAAACAATAACAGCAACAACAATGAATAAACCAATAAATATTTCAACAACAAATAAACCAGTAAATCTTAAAAATGTTGTTGAATCAGTAAAAATTGATTCAACAAATTTAAATAAAATTAAGAAACCTGTACCAAAATTAATAAAACCATTATTGAAAGATCAATCACCCCCATTGGTAGAAGATACAGTTTTTGATGGAAAAATTAAATTTACAGATAAACGAGTGCATACACCGCCACCTAGAAAAGGTAGTAGAATGGGCCTTAGTTCAGTTAAAGATATATTACAATTTATTGAAGGTACAACAATAAATATAAATAAAAATAAAGATACAGAAAAAAAAGCAGCGAAAAAAGCTAAACAAAGACAAAAAAAAGCGGAAGAGAAAATCATATTACAACTTGATGTATTAAAAAATAGTTTTCATGATTTGTGTTTAAAAGAAATTGAAGTTAAAAAGGAATTAAAGTCATTAAAAAGTGTACGTAAAAAGGATAAGAAAAAAATTGCTGAAACTGAAACTAAAATAAAAACTTGTGAGAATCATAGAAATAAAAGGGAAAATCATATAAAACAATTAATTAGTCTTGTAAAAAAAGTCAATCCAAATTTTCAATATACGTACTATATAAATGAAGCTGAATTAAAAGCGCAAGCGGATGCTAGAGAAGCTGAATATATATTAAAAAATCAACAAACAGAAAATGGTCAATTTGTCCAATTGCAACAAAATAATTCTGATTCTAATAATCAACAACAACAGCAACAAAATAATTGTGAAATATCATTAGATCCATCAAAAAGAATGGTTACTATTCGACGGATTAATTTGCCACATTCAGAACCACAAGTAACGGTAACAGCAAAAGGTGCATCACCAGATAAAGATCAACTACTTTATACATTTATTAATGGTCAACTTGTGCCGGCATCAAGTGTTGGAAAAGCTAGAATACAAAATTTACAACCAGCACAAACACCTAATTTTCATCAGCACCTGAAAGAACAAACATTAAATCAAAAATCACTGATAAATGATTTTAATAAAGCAGCAAATAAACCGGATTTAACGAAAAACAATTCAAAGAAAGAAAATAAAAAAATTAAACAAAAATTAAATGAAACTAAAGCTGAAGATAAAAAGATTGAATTTAAACTTCCGACAACAACGACAACAACAACAAACCAAAAGAAAAATAATAAAAAGAAACAGACGACAACAACGGAGAAGCCCAATAGTAAAATTATTGTTCAAGAACCGGAAGCTAAAGTCAATAAAACTAAAAATAAAAAATTAGAAAATCAAAAACAACCGTTAAAAACTATTGAAAAAATTAATAAAAAAGTCCCTCCAAAATTAGAATCAGAAACGTCTAAAGAATCAAATAAAACAAAAAAATTACAGCAGAAAAAAATTGAAGAAATTCCAAAACCAATAGAAAAAGTAGAAAAAACAAAGCAAGGTAAAAAGGATAAAAAGAAAATGGATAAAGTTGAGAAAATTGAGAAAGCTAAAAAAGTTGATAAATTTGTAAAAACAACAGTTAATGAACTTGCAGAAAATCTTTCTAAATTGGTTTTAGATTTAAAGAAAAAGGATAAAAGAAAGGAGAAGAAAGATAATAAAAAAATGGAAAAGAAAGAAACTGTGATAGTAAAGCAAAAGGCACCAGTACAATCGCCACCACCAATAATACCCGTTGTTGAAGTAATTAAACAAAAAATATCAACACCCAAACTATACGATTATATTGATCCACAATTTAGAAATAATAAATATGAACTTCTTGAAATGGATGACTATTCAGAATCTGATGTTGAATCGATTATTGAAGAAAAACCAATTGTTAAAAAGATTACTCCCAAAGTAAATGTTCCCGTTGTTACTGTTGTGGCTCCAAAACAAACAAAAACTCCTGCTGTTAAAACTAAAGGAACTAAACAAATTGTTCCACCGGTTGTACCACCAAATACAAAATCAAAGGATAGTAAGAATAAAGCTAAAAATGCGATAACAACGGAATCTGTCAAAACCACCTCTAAAAATTCAGAAAATAAAAAAATAGAAACAAAGGTTTCAAAGGTCTTAAAGAAATCTTCTCAACAAAATTCAACTAAAGAAGTTGCAGCAAAATCGACAAAGAATATGCCAGCAGCACCAACGTCGAATAAAGTACATTCAAAAAAAATTGTTGAGACTCCACCTCCAGTTGTTCTTACCAAAAAACAAAAGAAAAAATTAAGTCAAAAAGCTGGAGCACAAAAAGGAAATCCTCCCACTTCTGTACCTATTGTTAGTGGTAAGAAACACACAATTGAAAAAACTGTTTTAAATGCTGAAAAAATGGCAAAATCATTAACAGATTCAATGCAACGGTTACATTTAAATGCTGACACAACTATAGAGTTGGTTAAAGAAAATGGAAAATTAGGAAATGACTTTGGTCAGGTAAATTATTAATTTTTAATCGAATCAATTTGAACTTTCTGATAATAATTTTTTAATTTCTATACTTTAAGGCGAATAGCAATGTAAGCATCATGGAACAATTAAAGCGTGGAGTTAAAGTTGAAGGTTTAACTCTTCCACCTGGCATAACATTAACCAGAGTTGATCCCATTACAGCGGAATCTGTAAAAGCTAAAAAGGAATCTATTGGAAAGGTAAAGAAAAATATTAAAAAACCAAATATTTCGTTACAAATTAAAATTAAAAATATAAATTAGAGCACCTGGTGGACTGTTGCAAAACTATAATTCTTCTATGTCAGAACATGAATTCGGTTTCATTTTTTATTAATAATTTATTCCTTTTTTCAATTTTCAGATATGTAAACCATTACAACAAGTATCTGAGCCACCGACAAATCCACATTTAATTGTAGGAAATCCTATGATGATGTCACAAAATCCTATGCATTCATCCTTAGGAATTGGACAGGATCCAGGCGGTGTTATTATGATAGATACATTGAATATTGGAAAGAAAAATAATTTGAATTCAATTACTTTGAATGCTGATAAAAAATCGAAAAAGAAAAATAAAAAAAGAAATCAAAAAACACAAGAAACAGTTGCAACAAATATTACAACCGATAAAAATGCTAAAAACAAAAAAGATAAACAATCTAAAATGGTTACACTTCGGAATCCAATGTTCCATGCTGTTAGTGATGCTATACTACATCAGCAACCACCTATTCAAAGGTCTAACCATCAACAGCAACAACAACAACATCAATCCGTTTCTGTTGATCAACCGGCTGCAATAATTAAAAATGAAAATGGTATGTTTACCATACGCAATCCAGCATTACATCAAGCAATACAGGCTGGCGTTGTGACCAATGTCAGACAGTATAGTCCAAATATTATGACATCATATCCACAAACAGCACCAATAAAAACATCACCAATAACAACAACGGCAATATCATCTACGTCATCATCATCTTCATTATCATCTGTATCAGCAGCAGCAAATATTAATGATACATTAACAAAACAAAAACATCAAGAAAATTTTTCATATTTTTCTGATAGTATTTTATCAAATCAAAATGAAGAATTAGGTAAAAAATATCATTCGGCAATTGGAAGTGAAATGAAAAATGCTCAACAACAGAAACAGCAGCAGCAACAACAACAGCAGCAACAACACCACCATAATCATCATCATCAAAAACATTGGAATGGTAATTTAAGTCAACCGCAGCAATCACAACAACAGCAGCAACAACAATCAGTATCACTTCAGTCTCAAAATGGTGGGGTTGGTTGTAATGGTAACGCTGATTTATTTAATCATTTACAATATACTTCACAACAAACTGCCAGATCATATTCACCATATGATAACCAATGTGTCTATGGATTTAATAGTGATTTTATAGGATCATCACCAACACCAATTCAATCACTTGGTGTTTTAGGTAATAATAATGGTGTTAATAATGTTCCAGGAATTTATCCACCAATAACAAATGGTTGTTATAATAATTTTGGTAATAATAATGTTGAAAACGTATTTAATATACAAAAACGTTGTACTGATTCAAGTGCATCAAGTACACCATTATTAAATAATCAACAGCAACAGCAACAATTTTATGATAATCCAAATAGTGGTATTATTAATAAATATGATGATAATGCTTTTCTTAAAAATTTACAACCGGGACAACGATTAAATAGTGAGGTAAGATATGAATATAATTATTTAATTAAAATCAAAATGGTATTATGAACTTTTAATATAAAAAATATTTTCTAATTAAATAATTTTATTTATTTTTTTTGGCTTCATAAATATTTGTGCGTACAAATGACACAAAAAAAAAAAGAGTAGAAAGAAAAAAGAAAGAATAATGAACAATTTGTTTCCGATACAGATTTTATTTGTTTTTGTTTTTTTTTTTTTTTTGTACACAGTGGAACCTGCTAATTGGTCCACTCAATATTTTTGGGGTAATTATTATTGTTGAAATATAAAAAAACGTACAATATGCAGAAAAATAATATTAATGGAAACTTTTTAAAAAAAAAGCTAAATATTTGCTTAAAAAATTCCATTTAAAGTGTACCCCTGGAACCCAGAGAGTTAACTCAATAACTCAATTCCAAAGTATAATTTTTTTTTTTATTCAAAAAAAATATTTTTATTTTCTTTAATTTTTCTAACTTTTTTTTTTCTTCTCTAAAATCAAAAAAAAAAACAAAAAAAATTTAAATTTTATTTTAAGGTGACGATACACAATATAAGTGAATCCAAATTTTTACGTACACAACAAAATTCACAAATGCCAAATGGTGTTGAAATAACAAAAATTCATGGACCAACAACAACAGGAACATCCACTATACCTCAACAACAAACATCATCATCATCATTATCTTCATCATCTGTATGCAATGGTGTTGGTGGTAGTGGTGATGGTGGTGGCGGTGGTGGTGGTGCTAGTGGCAGTGGCATTGGAATTACTGGCGGTATTACAAATAATACAAATTTAGCTGTTGGAAGTAATCGTATTAAATATACACAAAATGGACAAAAAAAAACAACTGAAAATGAATTCGGAGGTACGTATTAACAAACAAAAACAAAACAAAACAAAAACAAAAAATAAAAAATTAAATGAAAAAAAAAAAAAAAAATCAGAAAAAAAAAATTATAAAAAAAAAAAAATATTTAATTTTTAATTAAAAAAAAAATAAAAAAAAAAAAACAAAATTTTTAAAAAAAAAGAAACAAAATGAAGGTAATAAAATACTCTTTTAGAAAGTATATTTGCACCAAATCAAACCGTAAATTTGAGTGAATTAGAATCAGAAGAACGTGACATTGAATCATTTAAACGTTTTAATTATTACTTTGAGCCACCCAAAAATAAACCAAAAGTTAATTTAAATGTAAATGAAATTGTTGTTACAAATAAAAAACAACATCATCAACAACTACAACAACATCAACAACAACAGCAGCAGCAGCAACAACAACAATTACAACTACTGCAACAACAACAACTACTTTTACAACAACAACAACAACAAATAATAACATCATCAGTAATAACAGGTGGAGGTGGAGGAGCATCATCATCATTATCAGAATGTCCATCACCATATAATAACAAATCAAGATCAATTATTGACGATAATGATTTATATAATGAATTATTAACGAATCAATCAACAAAATCAGAACCAATATTGGATCATAATCATAGAAGTTTATTAGAAGATGATAGAAATAATTATAATCCAAATTATCATAATCATCATCATCATCACCATCATCATCATCATCGTAGTGACAATTTAACAACACACGGTATTATTGGTAGTGAAATGAAAATACTTCATGGTCATATTGGATAAAACAAAAAAATAAAAAATATAAAATTGAATTATTGTTAAAATTTTTTCGCTTCTAATAAATTTTTTTTTTTTTTTTTTGTGTAAATTAATTCTGGGGTGTATGGGGTTTTATTTTTCATAATGATGATGATGTTGATTAATTATTATTTATTATAAATAAAAAGTAAAGATAGAAAAGGAAAAGAAGAAGAAGAAGAAACTCTTAAATTTTTTATGTTTGTTTTTGTTGTTTTTTTTTTCTATTTATATTGAGCTAAAGAATTTTCCTCCGTAAATTTTCTTTTGTGCCAACATAAATAAATATTTAAACGAGGGGGGAGGGAAGGTTTTTTTTTTTTTTGCTATTTATTTATTTTAAGCACAAAAATTAAATTGTTTAAGGTTTAAACTTTTTTTGATTTATTTTAACTTAACTTTTTCTTCTAATAACAACAACAACAACAACAGCAGCGAAAATTAAAGAAATAATTTATAAAATATGTTTTTTTAATTAAGCTAAGAGAAATAGGAATCGCGTATTAAAGAAAGAAAAGTCTCTTAAACAGAATGTAAGAAGTTCGTGCGCGATGGTGGTCAAAGGGGGAGAAGAATTTTTTTTTTTTTTATCAAAATACGAAATAATCTTTTATTTTCTTTTCTTTATTTGAATTAAATATAAAAATAAAAAAAGTTTATAAACAAAATACGAAAAACTTCTAAATGCGAACATTTGTATGAATTTATTATTATTAAAGAAAAAACAAAAAAAAAAAACCGCAAACAAAACAAAAGAGACAAAAAAAAAAAAAATTGCCATTCAAAAATTGAATAAATTGTAAATACAGAAAAATAAAAAAGCTTTTTAAAACAAACAAAAAAAAAAAAAAACTATTTTAAAAATTAATTATTAAATTACAGTATTTAGGTCTAGGAATTTACAAATATATAATATTATTATTAACTAAAAAACAAAAAGAATAAAAAAATGAAAAAAACAAAAAAATAAATAAAAAGAAGATGAAGAAAATTTAAACATAAAATAATAAATTAATTGAAATATTTTGTAATTGTAAGTTTTATTATAAATTTAATAAATATTTCATTTTAAAGTTTTTTTGTAATGAAAATTAAAAAAGAAAGAGAAAAAAAAACAGTTGTTGGCCTTTCATTTCATTTCATTCAGATTATTTTGGTGTGTTTTATTTTAGGTGGATGGATGGATGAATGAATTTAAATTAGGTTAATGCTTATTATCGTGCCTTGTATCAAAATTGCCTAATTCATTTAAGACACCGGATCTACGCGGTTACAATGGAATCTAAAACCATAATTTCTCTCCAACCTCAGCTTTAAGAACACGGGATCTTATTAATCTGAAGGGACAAAATATTAATTATTAAAAATTTAAATCATTTATTATGGAATTTTTGAGTTTTAGAAATGCTTTGTATATAGAATATCAGATTATAGTTAAATGTTTAGTTGTGTTGTGTTACTTAAATATTTTTGTGATATTCGAATGTTCAAAGAACGTTTTTACATTAACATAATCGACCAGGAATAACAACGAAATTTATTCTAGACTTCATTTTCTTTTTTTTTTTCTTCTTTATAAGAATATAAGAGTGAATTTATATGAGAACCATTTTCATTTCTTCTATTTAGAATTTTAGTTACAACGACAAAATAAAGAGAAAGAGGAAAAAAAAAAACGAAATTCTGTTTCTTTTTACACACATCTTGCATATTAATCAAAAAATGTGTTTCAATATGAAATAGAGAGGAGGAAGAAAAAAATGAGCAGCAAAGAAAAAAAATTACCTACGAGCTACGACAAAAAAAGAAAAGAGGAAGAAGAAGAAGGAATATAGAACCAATTTCAAAAAAACGTTCTGGAAGTTATTCTTCTTCTGATAATAATAAGTTCTCGTCTTCATAATCAATTTTATATATGTGACTTTTTTTTTCTCCTTCGTCTTCTTCTTTTCTTCTTCTTTAACCAATTTTCTTTCAACATTTGTTTGTTTCTGCTTTATATAACTTCTTGTTTTTTTTTTTCCTTTTTCGTTTTTCTTTACTTTGTTTTTTTTTTTGATTCCAAAAGAAAAAAAAAATAAAATAAATCAAAAAAAAAAAAAAATGTTATAAAATGCGTGACAGAACATGAATTCTAAGTAAAAAAAGGAAGAAAAATAATATAATGTAGAATATTTTTATTTTATATTGTTTGGTTTTCATTTGGTCTTCATATTTTTATACATTCATATTGTGAAGAACTGGAGAATATATTTTGTCTTCTCTGCTGTACGAGTTACGAGTAGTAGGATATATTGTCTCCTTTATTTATTGGATTATAGAATATTATGTAACATCTTTTCTTATAATAATAATTTTAATAATATACAAAACTTTTCTACATTTTTATTGGTCTAAAAATATACTAAAAAAAAAAATGGAACAAAACAAATTTATGTCATTTTGATTCTTCCATTTCCCATCTGCTTCTTGTTCATGTTCCCTCCTTCAAATTTTTATTTTGCAGTACTAACTTTTTTTTTCTATTTTCAAAATTGAGATCGACACAATTCAATATTGAAACAATAAAACAGAAATAAAAGTAAACTCTTAAAAATTAAGTAACTTTTGTGTTTCTGTTTTGTGTGCGGTGTTAGAGAAGATTTCAAAATAAAATTGAAAGAATACAAAAAAAAAAAAAAAATAGAATCGTATACAAGGGAAGAAGTAAGAACAAAAACAAGAAGTTAAAAGTGAGTTTATTTTGCCCAAGGGTTACATATAATAAGAACATTTTGCAAACCTCGGTGATTCTTTACCTTTTGCCTTTTTTATTTTATTTACCAAAACTAAAAAGAAAAGAGGAAAGAGAAAATTATCCATTTACAGAATCTGGACAATTTAAAGAGGAAATAATTTCATTTACAATTTTTATAAATATTAGAAAATTTTAGTACAAAATACAAAATGAGAGAAAAAGTTTTGTATATAATCAGGATAATATACGAACACACACACACACACACAAATTGCCATATGTAAATGAATCCTTTAACCTTTCTACATATTTATAGAAAAGGCCAGTTGAAATATTTTTTGTATATTCAAAAAAAAAAAAAAACATCCAAAGCAAAACGATACTAAAACCTCCCCTTTCGCATACATAATTCATGAATGTAACAAACCTAAAATGAATTTAACTTTTATTCAAGTGGGATTAGATCTTTTACCATTGCCATTACATTATTTACCACCACAACTCATTATATAGACTGGATCTGATTGGTGTTACATTGGTCAATATACCAATAGGTACGTACTTATACAAAATGTATCAATTTCCAATTTCAAATGATTATAGAAAATAGGATAAAAAAAAAAAATACACAACACGATTGAAATTTATTTGTTCAAAATAACTCTCTCTGGTACCTAGACTATGAAAAGTAAACCAAAAAGAATTCTATCGATATCCCAAAATATGTAATAATGAAAAATATATTTCTCACAGGACTTGATGTTTAATATTTATGAATTTAGAATTCATAAATATTAAATAATATAGATATGCGATAACGATTGTTAGATAAATATTTATGCACCATGTTTGTAGTTATTTTCGCGATATACCTAAAACTTGTACAAAATAATAAAGTAAAGAATACAACAAACAAAAATCGATATTGCCATAATAAGCGACTGTTCAAATTTCAATAAGATAAAAATTAGTGAATAAAATTAAATAAAACATTTCACGAATAATAATTTTCAGAGGAGCAAATGATGTGGAGGATGAAGAATTTATTATGCAAGTCAAGTGAATTAACAAAAAGTGAATTCATAATATCAAATCGATTTGTAAATATAAAGTTAGTTTTGTATTTTGTTATTTAATTAAAATGTTTTTTTGTTTCGATCAATTTTTAATCCGTATAAAATTGAAAATATTTAAATGGGGTTTGCGCGCTGTCTAATGAATTATTTTAACAAAAAAATAATAATATTTGGTGTCACCGCATTTAGTTAGGTAAATGTAAATAAATCTGATTATAATTCTTCTTCTTCACTCTACTCCCGTCTATCCATCCACAATAATGATAACTTCTTCACTCTACTCCCCGTCTATCCGTCCACAATCATGATAACTTCTTCACTCTACTCCCCGTCTATCCATCCACAAAAATGATAACATTTACTAGAGGATAAAGGAAAAAGGTCCACTAAAATAATAATAACAAAATAGGAATATCACATGGTTTTACCTTAATTTCAATTGTTAAATATACAAAATTACATTTATATAATGAGTATAACCAAAAACAACAACTAAAAATTAAACTAATTGTTAAAGACTTTAAGCTTTTTATCTCTTTCTCTCTATCGCAGAGAAAAAGTAAAATACAAAAAATTTAAAAAAAAAAAAAATTAAATTAAATTAAATTTAAAGTTAGCGTCTGTTTTGTTTTATTCTCCCCCCCCCCCCCCAACTCTGAACTTTAGGTTTTTTTTATCATCATCGTTTATTTCAAAAAAAGAGACGACTGTAATCAGCATGGAATATTAACGGAAAAAAATTTTAATTTTAGAATTTTTCTACACAAAAAAAAAAAATATAGAAATATTTTAAGGTATTTTTTTTTTTTATTAAAAAACAAATTTTTTTTTGTGTTCATCAACAAAATTTCATTAATGAAATAAAACAAAAAAAAAAAACGCAAAAAAAGAAGAGAGAAACGCATATTTTGAATATTCAAGTAGATTCAGTAAAGTGCCCACTTCATATAAAATAAAAATACCCCATATCCATTCATAAATACTTGAACATAATTTCCCTTTTTTGATCCCCAAATAAAATGACGACCACCACAAAACCAAAATGATTTACTTTTTAACGGATATTTTCTTCTACAAAATGACATTTTTTCTACAATAAAATATAAATATAAATTCTCTCACAATAATCTAAATCTTAATGTTTACTTTCATTTTTCTTTCTTCTTCTTCTTCTTCTTCTTTCATTCTTTATACTTTTGTCTTTTCTTTTCTTTTCTTTCCTTTCCTTTTTTTTTTTTGCCTATATTTATATACGAGTATGTTACAAACTTACGACAAAACGATACATCGTATGGTTTTTATTTCATCTAATATAAAAGTTCTTAACGATAAAAAAAAAGAATGACAAAAAAAAAAAGAAACGGAAAAACGAATGGAGGGGGGAGAAGAAAATATTCTAGCTTGTTGTAGAGACAAAAAAAAAAAAAAAGGGAGAAAATAATAATAATAACAATTAAATGTAATTTCCCATATTGTTGTGCTATTTTCTTCATTCACTTTCATTTTTGTTTTTGTTGTTTTTCTATTCTTCTGTTGGAGTTTTCTCATCAAATAAAATTTATACCAAATAAAAATATATGTCTAAACATTTATAGAGGCTACATATTCTAACATACATTACATTACATTACATAACGTACATACCGTATATAACATACATACATACACACATACATACATACATACAAGAATAGTCATTATTATGTGTTACATTATACGACATTTATGATAGAAGATAAAAAGTTAAGATTACCTTTTTTTTTTGTTTTTTGTTTTTTGCTTCCATATCCCTTCTTTTTTTTCCTCGTCCGTTTTTTTCTTTTTTCTTCTTTTTCCTTTTTTTAATACAGAAAGAAAAAGTCAGATAAAAGAAGCACGATTATTAATGAAATATTAATAATTGTCCTTTTTTTTTTACATTTTCCCTTTAATCTTCCTTTTTTTCCATTTAACTTTCTTCTTTATCGTCTTCCTCTTCTTCTTCTTCCTCTTCTTCCGTGCAAAATAGTGTTGTTGTTGTTGTTGTTTAAACAGAGTTAATTTAATATTTTGTAAATTACTCTTTTTAGTCTCAATAGACAAACACTAGAGTCATTATTATTATTAGTTAAGTTGAATATAATCAATAAATCTTATTCTTTCAAACTACACTTCAATAAAGTATATAGCATATTTCTGTTCTGACAAAAATATGTCTTCATCTTTCCATTTCTATAAGTGATTTTTGTATTGAATGATAAGTGGGTGGGGTGTGTGTGGCAGGAGGGAATGAAAGAAAAAATAGTAGAATGTTAGATATTAATTTTTATTCTTTTATTTTTTTTTCTTACATCAGTTTATTTTTTATTGAGATTACATCAGTTGAGCATATTGTGTGATTACAGAAAATTTACTTTTATTACTGGTGAACTTTCTTCTTTTTTTTTTTAGTCTTTTAAATATAGAGAGAAACACAAATAAAAAATTGTAATCCTTAAGAAATTTAATTTTAATTAAAATATGATTGCATAAAATTCTACCTAAGATAATTGTTAATTTTGCAATTATATAATTATTGATTTTTGTTGGGTCTACCGAAGGTACATTATTCAGTCAATAAATATCCCATTTTAAATCAACTTTAAATCACTATACTTTACCACAAAACAATTATCCATACCTCTATTAGTCAACTTACATTTCCTTTAACAATATTCAAATTATTTGAATTATTTTAGTCAATTAGAAGAATAAATTATGTGATTCAATTCAATTGAAAATATGAATTTAACAAGAAATCTTATTCTATTAGGTAACGTTCCATTTTATTGTCACAAATTAAGAAGGTATGGTCATCATACTTTGTGTTGATGTTGATGCCAATAATAACAATCATAAATTTATTGATTCAACATTAACGAAATATTTATAAGAGAAAATAAAACACAATAACATTGTTTGAATTGTTTTATATATATTTTTTTTGGAATTCCATAATGAGATTTTACAAAATTTAAATTGTGAATTTAATTACAAATAATTGTTCATTTGTGTAGAATAATATTCACAGAGAGAAAATATAATTTTCAAATAATTGCATTTTATCCAGTATCATCATCATCATCATCCTCATCATCATCATCATCATAATCATCATCATCATCATCATCATCATCATCATCCTCATCATCATCATCATCATCATCATCATCATCATCAGCATCATCATTATCATCATGATCACATCAACACATTCCCAATCATCATGGGAATGCAGCAGACCCAAAATCTACATAGATGATGCCAACTAAACCATCACCACCTTTCAAAAAAAATGCTTGAACGCATTTTAACTATAATGGAAATTTTCCAATATTATTATTACAATTTAATCTGTTATGGTTTTGACGTAATAATGAGATTCCTATATAATGATGATGATGATGATGATGATGATGATGATGATGATGATGTTGTTGTAAGTTTCATTCATGTTTAGTTTACCATTTTCGATGATGTTTGTTGAAAATTCCCAATAGACTATTTTTTATTAATAGAATTTTTCAAATGAAAATGGTGAAGACAAGTTTCATGCTCTTTACAAACTATATATTGATAGATATTATTTGTCCTTTTTGGATAATTTTGAATATCTTTGGGAATTTAAAAGTTTTTAAGTTTAAAGAGTTTTTCAAATTTTCTTATTTTCTTACTGATTTAATAAAATAATTTAAGAACGACAAGAGAAAAATGTAACAATTTAAAGAGAACTTAAAGTGAATACCAAAACTGGATATGAACAAAATTCTTTATTTTGAATTTGAATTTGAATTTATATTTGTTCAATGAATTTTACGCAATATTTTTCATTTGCTTTAATTAAGTCCAATGAAAAATCTGAATTTAAAACCGCGTTAAACAACAACAAAATGTGGAGTAAATAATTTCATTAATAATTGTCTCTAAAGGGAAAATAATTAAAAATTATTCCAAAAATATTTGTTTGAAAAATGAAATTAATTGAAAAACAAATTCAAGCAATAATTCTGTAAATTATAAAAAATTCAGTTTCAAATTCCTAAAGAAATTCATCGACAACACAGATAGGATTATTTTTATTTTGTCTTGTCTGTTCCTTTTTATGAGCAAAAAAATATAATATTGTGTCATTGTAATTTTATCACGAAATAAATTTTTTTTTATTTCTAACAAAAAAAAAGTGAAAATAGAGAGAAAAAAAAAATGTCTTGCTACGTCAACAGAAAATAGAAAACTAATAAAAAGAAAAAAAAAACATAGAAAATACAAAAGGAGAAAATTCAATCCATTACTTTGTACATTTCGATAAATAATAAAATAATAAATTAAAAATTGACTTCACATTAGACAATATTCGTGACTTGACTTTATTTAGTTTCTTATTTTTCTTTTCTATTTTCTTTAACTTTGTAAGCTAAACAGAAAAAAAATAACTTTTTATGCTTTAAAACTTTCTTTTTCTCGGTAAATAAAATTGGTCTTTCAGTTTTGATCTTATTATATTTTTTTTTTACTTTTGGTAAAAGGAAATGGGAAAGACTAAAAAGAAAAACAGAACTGAAGAAGAAACTCAATACCTTTTACGTGATCATGTTGATTTTTTATTTTGTTTTTTTTTTTAGTTCACAAGTCGAATCACAGTTGGATTTTATTAGTTTTTACTTTGTATATGGGTTTTGAAGTGACAACAACTTGTCATGATTAACTCATTTTATGTTTTTCAACAAGACAGAAAAAAAAATTCGTTTACATCAGAAATAAAATGTGAAATGATAATCAACTGTGACTTTGATAAAGAAAATCAAATTTGTTTTCGTTTCAACAGATTTTTTTTTTACCGAGTTAACATTTTCTTGTTGTAAATTGAATTTATAGAAAATGACAAAGTAGCAGTAATTTAGATTATGTGTACGATGACTGTGTGTTGTTCATGACCACACAGATATATTATGTGAAAATATACAAAGATTATTGTATTGTCCTTTCATATATAAGAATATTAACTTATTTATTTTTTATGTGAAACTTTTATCCTTTCTTTCACTCTTGATTTTTTTTTGTTTCTCTATATTTTGTGGTTGATCTTTTATCCCAACTGTGTAGTGTCCAATTTATGATGTCTAGACATGAGTCACTTCACTTAGATAAGTGCAAAAATATATAATAGATTGTCATCAATTATTCTATAACAGAATAATTCATTCAAACAAAAATATAACAACAATAACAACAATAACAACAACAACAACAACAAAAAATGTACTAAAATAAAAAAAGGATATTCACGTTTGTATTTATGAATTTAACCATTTATTTACCTTTGGAGAAATAAAAAAAATAGTCTAACCCAAATAATTCATATCCTCGTAATGTTGGGTTGAGAATATTTGGGTGGTGGAAGGTAGAGAAAGATAGATGTAGTATAGTAAAGAAAACAATATCTTATTTAGAACATAAAATCTGGCATATAAATAAATTGACAAGAGTTGATTTTGCCCACTAAATTTTCTCTAGATGTGTTTATATATTATAAGAAGTCTAGATCAATTTGAGGTTTATGTACCTAATTTTCCTTTTGATATATTTATAGGATAAGACTTGATTGTCGTCGTTATGTGATTGATAATCGTAATTGTTTTTTTCTTTTTGTATTATACAATGAAGGGAGAGATGGAGTGAGAGTTGGTATAAGATAAGTTTTGTGAATTTTGATTTATTTTCAACATTGTTTAGGTTGTGGCTTTAAGATTATCATCTAATCCTTATAATAATATATACAATGAAAGGATGTCACCCATACTCTATATAAGGCAGAAATGATGTATATTATACCTCATTGTCTTTACTCTATACTCTTTCCACATTTAAAGTGACTTTAATTTACATTTTATTATTTTAACTTTAAAATTAAATGTTTAATTTGAATTATACAGACAGACAGAATGTATAATGCAAATATGCAAATATATTGTATTCTCAATTTAATTTGTTGTATATTCTGTTATTGTATAGTCAAAGTAAAATACGCAGATGTTTTGTGTTTTATATACAAATTATTGATTCATAAATTTATTTATACCAAAATTCAATTAAATTATTTATGCCTACATGAAATATTAGTTTCTTAGTAAACAATTATGAACAATTTAACCATAATTTCTATACAAAGAATCTACAAGATAGAATTCAACTTTCATATAAAATATAGAGTTGGAAATTACTTATAAAATTATGATGTTTTGTTATTTGTTTGTTGTTGAATATTAGAACAAAAACGATTAGAAAACAAAAACTCGTAAAATATATAATAATTCTGTCAAATGATAAATGTTTCAAAGATTAGATCGTATATATTATGTATAACAAGAAAATATGCTTAATGTCCGGCTTGAATTTATTATTAAATGTTATGTAACATCATTATGTAAGTTCTATAGTTTTTTTTTTATAAAAATATATCTAACTAATAGTAGAATAAAATATAAAGGAGTCGTCCCTATCATCATCATGTTCCTCATCAATTTAATCTTTTATGATTACAAGCGAACGTGCTTTTTATTTGATTTTTATTGTGAATTACATTACCGTTTTTCCTATTTTTTAACGATTGTGATTCTGATTAATAATGACTGGTTATAAAAGGACAATATCAATTTATTTCTGAAACTCTTTTAAAATTAATTTATATTTGATTGAAAATTAATTTGATTGAAAAATTTCATTGATTATTGGCAACATAATTCGAGTTAATTAATTCAATCCATATACTTTGTAATTATGACAAAATGTTATGAAAACTGCAGACAGAAAATATCCAGTTTTGATTTCACAAATTATGAATTTTCAATTTTAATTAAATTCTTCATATAAGCAATTTGTTGAGTTTTTCCAACAAAATTTAAAGTTTATTCATTTAATAATTTCACATAGTCTGTTGTTGGCAGATTAATGATAACGATATTCTGTATGCGTTACATTAGATGATAGATTTTGCTTTTATTACATTTATCATTTCTATTTAATGTTGTCGGTACAAATATACATTATTTTGTAGTTGTAAAATATTATTGATTAATATCAGAACATTTAAAAGGATCAAAATGGTTGAACCATCCATAACAGGATATGGGACAAAAAAAGAAATAGAAGATAAATGTCTTTATTTATAGTTTATATTTATTGATGGGTTAATTCGTGTGCATTTGAAAGGAATAGTTCTGTTAAAATTGATATAAAAAAAATATAAATACAATAAATATTCATCCATTAAAAAGATTAATGATTTTCATTTCATATATTTTACTTACCCATCATGACAACAATAACAAAGAAACTGATGATAAACTACTATGAAGAAAAATAATGAGATTCAATTCAAGTGAATTAAACAATTGCTTTCAATATTCTTCCAAAATGACAATAAAAAAATAATGAATTTTGCATTTGCCTTAGTAAAAATATTTTTGTATGAATTACGAAATCTCCTGGGCTAAAAATCAAATAGGAAATATTTAAATTTATTTTCTATTTATAAAGATTCTTTTTCACAAAGAATAGATTTAAAAAATATGATAAAATTTTCATCTTTATATAGACTCAAGACTCTTTGTCAAGACAAGACAACATAAAATACGTTAAGTAAATGGAATGTATTTGACGTGTGTCGTATTTGACGTACACATAATGTTTATTTTATTTTTGCATGTTCAATTTTATAACTTCTCAAATACAATGTGATGTTTCTTCATCTTCTTTCACTTTATTTACATATAATACAAAATCTAACAACCATTCAATATAAGTCTGAGTCTAAAGTCTGAATATTTTCTTATTATTATTTATAATGTTTGATAAGAAAAAAAAAAATATGAAGACGATATTGGTTTATATTTCTATGTAACATTATTAAATTAATGTACTGTCTACTATGTCTACTGTAAATGACATTGAATGATGGACAAAGTTAAACAAAAATTTATACATGAAATTCTTTACACACACACACACACACACACAAACACTGTTAAATGTATAAAACTTTTAAAAAGAAGTAAAAATGTTACACCAATTAAAATTGTCATGTTATATAAATGAAGTTAAGCTTCTTCTGTGTCTTCTTTTTTTTTGTTTGTTTGTTTGTTTGTAAAATAATGATAATGCTAATGATTATGATGATGATTATAAATGATGATGATTAATTAAGAAAACTTAACTGAATGATTATAAATGATGATAGAAGAAAAAAAAAAATAATTATAGTTATTAAATTGTTTATGAAAACGGGACTTTTATTTTCCTTGTTTTTTTTTTTTTTTCTTTTAAAACAAAAAACTTTCTTCTTATACGGACTAAGTTGTATTTTTTTTCTTCTTCTTCTTTTTCTTTCTTTTTCCTTGAAGTAAATACGTGATCACCATAATCCATTATACCAACATGAAATTATAATTTACTTACGAAGACTTTAAATCTATATTTTAATGGTAAATTTACTTACCTCAAACATATCTTGGTGATAATAATTTCAATTGGACATTTTCAGTGCAAAAAAAAAAAAAATTATAGTACGACCTATCAGAATTAGCTCTTAATATTTTATAACCTTAATTAAAATATATTAAACCAGTTCATGGACAGATTCCACGATTTTTGCTTTAATTTAAGGAATAACATTGACATAAATATATGCTGTGTAGAATTAATTATGATTTTTGCTTAAAATAAATTCAAATAAGGTTTTTATTTTTAACATTTAATTAGGAAATGAAAAGAATCCTGCAGGCAAATGTATATAAAAGGAATCATAATTAATTTGTTCTTAAATTAACAAATGTAAAGGTGAATTGGGTTTATATGTAAATGAATGTTGTACGTTTAGTTAAGGGAATGAATTCTTTTTTTAGATTTATAATTTCAATAATAAATAAAAGAACAATTTTTCAGGAATATTTCTTTGAATGAATTTATTTTTATTATAGACTTCTTTGCTTTAAACCCAGAGTGCACCAACGTGGAGGTGAGTCTATTTCGCACTCCACAATATTAATTTGACACAATGAAAATACATATTTAATTAATTTCATATGCGTAAAGTATTCTGAATTTGATTTTATATTTTATTTACAAATTAAATAATATTTTTGTTATTCATGTTTTTATTTCCGGTACTTACATATCCGTTTATCCATACTCCTAGAACATAAAATTCAATTGTAATTCAATGCCAAAAATATTCAATATAAAATAAATAATGAATAAATGTGTGTGCGTGTGCGAGTGGTTTGTGTGTGTGTATAGGCACCTATTTGATTGGTATAAAAACCATATAAATGTGAAATTTTGGAATTTATTTATACAAATCCATATATTTTCCAAAAAATAAAAAAAAGAGCGAATAACTTCCTGGAAAAACAAAATAGAAAAAAAAAAACAACATAACTCTTCTTGTTTCCATAAACAAAAAATAACGTTTTTTTCTTTCCGTTTTTTTTCCTCTTCTCTGTTTTCGTTTTTTTAATAGAAAATATCGTTATTCTCTTTCTCTCTCTCTCTCTTTCTCACTCTTGTGTTAAGTGTGTGAACGTTTTATGAATAACAAAAAAGAATAAGAAATTGTAAGATATAAAAATCTATAGGAAAACCTTCGATTTTCAATGAAAAAAAAAAAACAGAAACAAAAAAAGAAGAATCAGAAAGAAAAAGAAAAAAATGGCGATCGGAAATGAAAATGAACATATAAACAAACATCCCAACAAACAAATAATATATACATAAATACATAAAAAGGAAAGGAAAGGAAAACAAAAATGAAACAACACAAAAGCGATGAGAAAAAGGAGAAAACGGAAAAACTAAAAGAAAAGGAAAAAAAAATATATATATAAATTAGAAAATAAACCAATCAAAAAAAAAAAAAAAACAAGAGAAAAAGAAATGAAAAGTCCTTGGGGTAATTTTTTATTTCCTTTAGAATTTATTTATGGGGGGATTTACAATATTACGTATAAAGAATAAATTAACTTTTCTTTTCTTTCTTTCTTTCTTTCTTCTTTTTTTATTTCAAGAGTGAAAACGATGAGAGAGAGTATGAATTGTCACCAATTTTACCCAAAAGCATAACCACAAGCACAAAAAAAAAAAAAATCCTTCATCAAACTGAAATTACATTTTTCCCTTTTTCCCTTTTACATTTTCTTCCTTAAGTCGAAAAAATTATTTATTATTATTAATGTTTTTATATAAATATAAAATGGTAAGATCATATTTTTATTCTTCATCATCTTATTCTTATTTCTACTTCTACTTCTTCCATTTTATTTTTATTTTCATCATCGTCATTTTTCTTTTCTTCTTCTTTCGTACGTTTCCCTCGTCTTCTTTTTATTTCTTCTTTGATAATATAAAGAATAAATTTTAATTTGAACAGACAATAAAAAGATAGAAAAAGAAACGAGTAAGAAAAAAAAGTTGTGCTTTTTTTTTCGTCCTCACCTCCCCCCCCCCCATGTTCCAACTCTCTTGCACACCCTTTAAATTCTAATCGGAGAAAAATATTGTACCCTTAGGCATTTTAGGGTTATACTTTTATTTTTCTTTATATAAGGAAAAGTATCTAACTCATTTCTTATTCTTATACAATCTACCACTTGATACTGGATACTCGAATATACATATTTTAAGTGTAGATTGGTTTCATCTCGTGAATTTAGTATTGGTTTGATAAGAAAAAATGGAATGGGGGGTGGAACGTCAAGATTGAAGATGGACCATTGGGTTTAAAAATTTAAACACACATTTTTATGATTTTCTTTCTTTCTTTTTTTTTTTTTGATTTATTTAATGGGGTAAACCAGAAATAAATTATAAATATTAAAGGACTGAAGGAGTATGTTGTTGCCCCCCCCCCCCTTCCCCACATTTGGGTTATGTCTTTTGAGATTTTTAACGCAATAAAATAATCATAGCCGTTAGCATAATCAGTTCAATTACAAAAAAAAAAAGTTTTAATGGAAGCAAAATTTTCTTCATTTTTTTTTTGTTTTTGGTATAAGTTTTCTTCGTTATTCTTCTTCTTCGTCAAACTAATTAATTTTATGTCCTTTTTTTTATACTTTTTTTTTTTGTTCAGTTTTTACTTTGAACTTTCAGGCACAACGTAAAGAACTGAGGGGAACAAACCGATGAGGACGTAACTCTGGAAACAATTTTCTTTTTTATTCTTTTCTTCCTCTCTCTAAAATGATTAAATTTAAATTTGTTTCCAAGGGACACAAGAATGAAGAAAAAAAGAAGATTTTGTTTTTTTGACAAAAATTTTCCAAAAACAAAAAAAAAAAGGAAAAAAAGTTTTCTTCACCATTTTTTTCTTCTTCTGTTTTTAGTTTTTTTTTTATCTGCGGGGACAAAAAAAAATATGTAAAAATTTTATTCTGTTCACGGATTGAAACTTTTAAACTTGATTGTATTTATTTTTCATGTTGATTGAATACAAAATACGAATTCACATTTATTTTTCTTCTTCATCATTTGCGTTTATAAAAATGAACTTTTTTATTTTTTCGTGTCTTTTTTTTTTTTGTTTTAGAGTTTACTTTTTTTGGACAACAAAAACAAAACAGAACAAGAAAAAAATTATAATGATGTTCAAGTGTGGCTTTATTATACGAATCTTAATAAAAGTTTGCTGTTGTTGTTGTTGTTGTTGTTGTTATTTTTGTTCTTTAGGGTAGAAACCAATACATATTGAAGAGAAGGCAAGTAACAGAGTACATCCTTGTATTTTTTCTAAATTCACATCTAATAAATTTATCAAATTAAATCCGATAATATGTTAGCCTTTGAAGATAAAATTCCAATATATGGCAAAAGGAAAATGAAAATGAAAATGGCGATAATAAAAAAAAAAGAACTCAGCACGTAACAATTTAATCATTTTATTTAAAATATGCAATTATTTTCTATTCGTTTTATATTTTTCACATTCACATATGCGGTTTAAACATCCCATTTTATATATTATTTGTGATTCTGGAATGTTTAATAAATCTTGAAGGAAATCCTATCTGCTGTATTTCCTTCTTATCTTTTTATATTGCGTCTTTTGTCCTACAAAATTCTTTAAGAATTTTATAGAAATAAAAATACAAAATACAAAATACAAAATACAAAAAAATAGAGGAAGGAATCGGTGTGGACACTGATTTGAATTGGAATCCCTTTTTTTATATTGTATATATTTCATGAATGTTTCATCCATAAAATTGTCTCAATTGAACGTAGTAAACGATCGTCGTCAAGAACTTTTTCTTTTCTTTATTTAAATGCAAATTTATCAACCATAAGAAAATTACTCGTTTTTCTTTCTACCTTATTCCCCGCCATCCCGCTGTGTGTATCTTTTTCCCATCCATTTTCATTGTATCACTCTAAAAAAAGGGGGGTGGGGGGCTTTCCAAATTTTTATTGACTTTTTTTTTTTTTGCCTTTCTAAATGAATACATTTTTTTGGTACGTTAACTTTTTTTTTTCTGTATTATTGAGACATTTTTTGATTCTTTAAAATCCCATTTGAATATAATAGAAGATCAACATCTTCAAATTTTTCATCTTCTTTCTTTCATTCTTTCATTCTTCCAACTTTTTATTGTTGTTGTATTCAGTTCAGTTCAGTTCAAAGATAAAATATAGAAAATATAAAAGGAAAATTCCGGTTTCCCAGTTACCAATAATTTTCATTTTATAAAATAAATCAAAATCTTCTTCTACAAAAAAAAAAAAAAAAAGAATGTATATAAGAAAGGATAAGGATAAGGAACAAAGTGTTATGTATTCTATCCTGATTTCTATCAAACAAATTTTTTTACTATTTTTGATTTACAAAATACTGAAATCTGAATACAATTTTTTTTTTTGTGTTCAGTTGACTGTGGGAAAATTAACAACAATAACAACAACAACAACACAAGCAGAAAATAATATTTTATCAATTCAAGCGCAAAGTTGACTGTGGGAAAATTAACAACAATAACAACAACACCAGCAGAAAATAATATTTTATCAATTCAAGCGCAAAGAGAGAGAGAGAGAGAGAGAAAAGAAAACAGAAAGACTTTTTTTTTATTCATTTTCATTTTTCTTTTTTCTTCATTTCTCAAACCATAAATTGACAACGTAGAATATTTTCTTCGTTAAATTTTACAAATATTTTTAATGTCGTAATAAATCTAACACAATTACACATCGTCAAGTTGTCACATAAAAATCATATAAAAAAAAAAAAATTATAATCAACAATCAATTTCACAATAATAAAAAAAAAAACAGCAGAAATATTGAAATGATGCCACCGAGAATAAAATGCAAGCAAAAAAAAAATTTGTGCAGCAGATAAAAGAAACTTTTCTTTATACCTTTTTTTAGTCTGTTACTCTTTCTCATTTCGTGAATAAATAAAGAAGAAGAAGAATTTCTAAAGAATGAAAATTTCATATAAGAAAAAATATAAAGAATTTTTTTTTGTTTTTAATTTAGAATAAATTACGACTGGATAATGGCCAAATTTTCCATCTTCTATTTTTTTTTTTTTCGTTTGTGTGTGTTTGTTTCATACACACAATAAATAAGTCTTAAATTAATTAAAAAAAAATATTGGAGCAGAAGAAAAAAAAAACCAATAAGAAAAAATAAAATAAATTATTTTAGAATTTTTTTTTTTTTTAATTTAAAAATTGTGTGTTTTTTCTTAGTACAAGGACCCAGTTTAAATTCTGTCGAAGGAACGTTATTCTAATAAATCAAATAACAAAAATATAATTGGAATTTAGATTGAAATTGATTGATCACAATAAGTGGTATGTGTGTGTGTGTTGAATGAGAATGAAGTGAGGAAGGTAAGTGCCAATGCCAAGAATATTCTTATAATAACCATATAGAATGTCAAGAAACATATAACCTCTAGTTAAATACAAGAGAAAAAAAGGTACACGCAGGAGTTTGTTCTAAGGCATTTTTAAGTTTTTTTTCTTTTGTTTTTTTTTTCTTTTTCATTTTCTTTAAATTTTGTACGCTTGTCACGTTTTAGGTAATCGGTTTCCCTTTGTACTATGTCACCTTTTACCTTGTTATTTAATAACAGAATTACAAGAAAAAATATCTAAACACACAACACACACACACACATTCACACATATGTCGATAAATCAATTTTTAGAATATCAAAAAATGAAAAAACATTTTATTTTTTCAAAATAAAAATGGCACCTGACTGTGAATGAAATGAAAATTTGTGTGTGTGTGTGCTGCCTTTTTTTTTTTGTATTTTGAAAAATAAGGAAAAGAAAATTGGATTGTTAGAAAAAATAAGGAAAAAGAAGCACACACACACACATACACACACGCACAAAATTAAAGGGAAAACTGAAAGCCGATTGAGATGAAATATAATATACCATCTGGGTAGGAAAAACAAACTCAATTATTTCGTATTTTTTTAATCAAATTTTCAGCATTTTTCTTAGAATTTTCATTTTCTGTTTTCTTTATTTTTTTTTTGTCGCAGTCACATTCAAACTGACACGTTTCTATTTTTTTTTCTTTTTTGCCTCTTTTCTTTTCTTTCCTTTTTTTTTTTTCTTTTCGTACGTTTTTCCAATACGAATTATTGAACACAAATTTCCTTCAATATTTTTTTCCTTCTCTCTCTCTCTCTCCCTAAAAGAATCCTTGAAAGTCTATGCAGAAAAAAATATATGAACACAATTCATAATAAACTATGGTAGAATTTAAATTGAAAGAAAAAAAAAACATTCCCCAAAATTTATCCAAAAAAAAAAAAACGAATAAATTTTTGAATTTTATGAGAAAATTTCTCTTACAACAAAATAAGATCCACAATTTTTTAATTTCTTTACAAAATATTTGAGTGCCGAGAAAGAGAGTGAAATAGAAAGAGAAAAAAAAAACACTTGAATACAAGAGATAAAATGACATTAATTTTAGATCACATTCATCATCATCATATTCAATGTAATAAAATCTAAATTTTATATTATTTAAATAAATTCAATTTATTTTCTATAAAAAAAAAAACAAAAATTAAATTAAGTATTTTGAAAAGAATATTATTCTGGATGTATCAATCAAATCATCACCATCACCCGAATCTAAATCGAAAATCCATGTCTATAAGTATAAAAGAAAATAAAAATGGAATAAATATAAAAACACTTCATCAAAAGAAAGAAGAAAAAAAAAACACTATTTGAATAATTTATTTATTTTATACTTCGCTCGGATTCAATTGATTTTATATTATTTATATAGATATAAACCTACAAAGTACACAGGTATAATCATTATTCCACCAACATCAGATATAGATAGGTATACCTACTAGATATATATATATATAGACAATAATCATCATCCTCTAATTTTAGGTATAGGCCATAGTCATCATCATCATCGTCATCCTCTACTCAACACTGTAACAGAATAATAAAACATTACGAAATTTTCATATAAATAATCTGTTAACTTTTCTATATAAAAGAAATCAATTTAATTTTCAATTGGTAGAAAAGCTTAAGTAGAAAATGAAGACAAAGAAAAAATAGAAAAGTATTTTTACTTGAGTGTTTTCTTAAAGCTTTTACTTTTAAGGATTTTACTTAATTAAAATCAATACAATAAAATAATGAATATCCTTTTTTTTTCATTTGCTATCCTTTTATAAATTTTCTATTTCTTCTTCTTCTTCTTCTATTCTTAAATTGATTATAGTAAATTAGTGAAATTAAAATTTTCTTAGAAAGAGATTTTCATTTATTGATCAATAATAAAAAAAAAAAAAGTAAAAAGCTTTACAACATTAAATTTCGTAAATGGGAACATCCTGTGTCAATTGTCTATTCTCTTTTCTTTTTAATATTGAATTAAATATAAAATAAGGAAAAGTTTCATTTACCCTTCATTTCCCTAAGAAAATCTTTATTTATTGTTTCTATCTATCGGATAATGATAAATAGAAAAAATTTCTTAAAACTAAATCTTGATACCAAGAATCGAACGCTGAGTCCAACAACAGAAAAAAATTGGCTTTTTGTTCAATTTCACAAAATAAATAAATTAAGTAAAATTGAACAACGAGTCTCGGTTTTAAAATAGACAGTTTTTCAGTCAATCAATTTTTCCATTGAAAATCATCAATATTGTTGCCTGTGAAATCAATTACAAAACTTCAATTAAACAAAAAAAAAAAACAAATAATATTTTTCTTTCACAATAAATCTATAATTCATGTGCATAAAATGTTTCTTCTCAATAATACTTCACTGACCTATATGATCTGACATTTATTGAGCAATTTATCGAAACTATAGAATAAAGTGATTTTTATTGAAATTCATCAGAAGAACAATTTTTAACAAAAAAAAAAAAATGTATAAATTTAATTTTTTGTTTAGCAAAAAAAAAAAAAAAAATGTAACGCTATCAGATAATGGAACTGAAATTTAGTTGGTTGGTATATAGTAGACGAGTTGAATGCTTTCAAAATCAATTTATTTTTCTGTCAAAATCTATACGTACTGAGAATATAAATTTAATGCCTGCAAGCAGTTTTTTTGAAATAAAAAAAAAACCCCACATATGTTTATCATGTGGGTGGTTAAATTTGGAAATATGTTTGCAAAATTCATTTTGTTTAAATTTTACGTTTTTGTTTTTTATCTATAATAAGTAATTTTGATACGAATTCCTTTTTGGTTTTTATTTATGTTACTCACTGTTTAGTCTTTTGTTTGTGTTTTGTGGAAAAAATGAACAGATATGAAAGATAAAATTTTAGATAAATCATTATTTAATGTAAAATCTCAACTCATTGTCGAGAAATTGGATCCTTTTTTTTTTATTTCCATTAAATGAAGCTTTAAATTTAAAGAGCTTTTAAAGTAAGTAAGTATAAGTATGTAATATTTTCTCTGTATGCAAACATAAACGACTTAACTATTAACTTTTATTTTATTGTTGAGGAAATTTGAATATATAAGTTAGGTAGGTTTGTTTGTTTTACGGCCATATTATGTTTATATATGGGATTCACATACACACACACACACACATACGTAAAATTTAAACCTCTTATTGCCTCTTTTATATTAAATTTCTATATATTGAAGGAAAAGGAAAAGATCTTCTAAGTATTATCAAAAAAAAAACATACTTATGACAAAGTAACTGAAAATGTTTTTTTTTCTCTCTAAACTCATTGCCAAGATCTTATTACAAATAATATACAAATAGATTTATCTTAAATGTTCCACTATGCGTTCACCATATAATCGTATACAAAAAAATACTTGAATTTGTGTTAACGACACTCGTTCTCGTTCATGTAAAATTTTAAAATATTAAATATGGAGAGAAATAAATATGTACGAATACTAATATAGTGTTGTGTGGTACATAAGGGTACATAGGGGTAATGGCATACACGCACATAAATGCGTATATATTATATATTAATTTTTGAGTAAATATTTATTATATAATGTGCATTGACTGAAATCTATTCTCTATCAGGGATTCACAAACATTTTCAATTTCATTTAGTAGATTTTGTATTAAATTGGTCACCTTCTTTGGTGATGACCAAAAATAAAGAAGAAAAATTAAAAGAATTACAAATCAAATTATGCGACTGAAAATAAAATTATGATGGAACTCTTTTGGATCGTGGACCACAGTTTGAGAATCAAGACATTAAATAAATGCTTCTGATATAGAAATCCTAAAAAAAAAAATCCCCATAAAAAAAAAAAAAGCTCTGTATGAAAAATATGAGGAAAAAAAAATGAACTCGATAAGTCAACATCAGAAGAATATCCGCGTTTTTTATAATATAATCATAGAAGGATACGGATCCTATTTTTCTCCTCTTTTTTTCCTCGTTTCTTTATTCGATTTTACGTTATACACACAAAAATTTTCTTATATTTTTCCTGAATTTTAATCGTCAATAAAAAAAAAATATACGGCAGTCAACTTTTTTACACATTTTCTTATATATTTTTTTCTCTTCCCATCTATCCAAACATTTTCATTTTGATTAATTTAAGTTGTTTTTTTTTTTACTTTTACTTCATCCTTTGATATCCTTTTCTTATCGAAAATAAATAATAGAAAAATGTTCAAAGTCATTATGTGTGGTTTTGTTTAATCTTTTTTTTCTCTCTCTTTTCTCCAATGAAATTTCGCTTTTTTTTTTCTTTTATTTTAGAAAGAAAAAAAATTATTAATCATTCCGCCTTAATTTTTTTTTTGTTGGTGCTTCTTATTTTCTGTCGTCGATTATTCAAGAATTGAATAAAAAAAAAATAAATAAAAAAATAATGAAAATGCAAAAATTGTTGTGTCATTGAATATTCCACATTTTTTTTTTGCTGGACACTAAAAGGCTGCTGTCTCTCTCACTCTCTCTTTATCTCACTTTCAGTCATTTTCGTCTTAAAATAAAACGGAAAAAAAAAAAATAGAAAATGAAAATCAGCAGAAAAAAAAAATGAAAATTAAAGCAGCAAAAAAATAAATCTCTGTTTTTATAGAAAAGTTGTAAAAGTTGCCCTCTGGACTCACAAATTTTTTTTATTTAACAAATTTTTGCTAAATATGAAGAAGAAGAAGAAGAAGAAGAAGAAGAAAAAAAAGAAGAAGAAGAGGAAGATAAAAAATGGAGAAATGAAAAGTAAAGTAACTGACGACAAAGATCAACTTTAATAAGTGTCAAAAAAATAATGTTTATAACAGAAAAAGTTCCTTGAATTTAGTTTCGCTTTTCCCGCCCTCCTTTTTTTTTTCTTCTTCTTCTTTTTTTTATTTATTTATTTATTAAATATTATTTATTGTATAAAAGTTTTCCCAAACAGAGGGGGAGAAAGAGAGAGAGAGAGAGAGATGTTGAAGAAATGAATAAAAAAAAAAATTTTGCACGTATAAAATTTCAAACTTTTCCACAAGAATTACAAAAAAAAAAAACGAAGAAACGAAGAAATCTTTTTAAATTTATTTGTTATGTTTTAGTGTATTTTTTTTTTCTTCATCTTCCTCTTCTTATTATTTCCCTCATACGAAAAGAAAAAGTTTTGAATCTTATTGATATTGGAAGTAATTTGTATTACAAAAAAGTAAAACAAAGAAAAAAAAAAATCCGCTTATGTTGCGTCTTGCGTGTAAAAGAAAAACTAAAACATGAATTTTATTCCCTGAACTTAAAATATAAATTTTTTGTTCTTTTCCTCGTGTCTCTTGTCTCCTGTTTTTTTTTTCTCTTTTGTAGCTTTTTGTATTATTTATTTAGTTAAGAGAAACAACTAATGTTATTCTGATGTTTATATAAAAATGTATTTAATATTAAAAAACTTATGGATGCCAAGTTAAACCAACCGACCGGCAACAATATATAAAAAAGTAAGAACGTAAACTTTTATTTTTTGTTTAAAGAATTGTTTCACCATATTTTATGGTGTCCCTTTTTTTACATTATAAAAAAAAAACCCTTCAGGTTCACATTTCTAAAAGGATGACTAAATAGTGCGTCTGGTGTATTATGGAAATAATTCTGGTATTGTTTTAAGGATTTTCGTGTATATATTGTTGCTTTATTGTGTTGTCGACCTATTGCATAATTGACAATATTCCTCGGAAGTTGAATGAATGAAGTTTAATTTTATTAGAATTAAAAAGGATTTTACCCTTTTAGTCATAGGATTTTTTTTTATATGTCCCAATACTCTGAAACAAATTTTATCTCTGTGATTGTGATTTTATCTTTTATCAAAACAAAACAACAACAAAAAACATCTTGAATCAAAAAAAAAAAAAAAAGTAACAAAAATGAAGACATTAAGTCTCGCGTGTTTTTAGAAAGAAAACAAAGAAACAACAAACAATACAGAGCTTTTGTTTTCCCCTCTCTCTCTCCCTCCCTCTCGTTGAAATAAAAATGTTATTCGATACAATCAACATTTTCTTCTTTTTATTTTTTCCTTTTTCCTATACAATTTTTCTTCTTCTTCTTCTTCGTTTTTTTTTTGTGTATTTGCCCATTTTTGTATTGTGTTGTGTTGTGTTATGTGATAGATGATTGTTTTGACAGTTTCGTTCTTTTTTTTATCTTACACGAAGGTTGTAAAATTAAAAAAAAAAAAAAAGTGTCAACAAAATATGTGTGTGGATGCGTGTGTGTCTGTTCGTGTATAAAAAAAAAAAAGACGCGACGTGATGTAAACCTATAAAAATAAAATGAAAGAAAAATATTTTTGTGGAAGAGAAAATATTTAGCTGCGGAGAAATATAAATAACACAAATTTATTTTCGTAACTTTTTAATAAAGTAAAAAATTTTTATCGCGTCCAATGTTTGTGTCATTTTAAGAACTTTTTAAAGGATCCGATTGAAATCGTTTCGGTAAAAATATTTTGGTTAAAAATAATGTTTAAAATATAAAATAATAATAATTGTATTTGGGGGAGAACAAAAAAAAAAAAGATAAGCTACGATTCATTTGAAGGTTAAATTGGAAATAACCGTTTAGAATTTATTTATTCTAACCGTTTTTCCCCCCCTTTTACGATATTGTTTCAAGAAGGCTTTATATTTGGGAAAAGGGACCAACAAAAAAAAAAAAAAAAAAGCTGATTTGTTTTTGTTTTGGATTAACATAAATTTATTCACTTGTTTCCTTATGCGATACATATACGGATTTTTATAAATATTTACGAGCCTTTCACACAAACAAAAGAAGAAAATACGAAAGCTCTGAACGTTTTAAGAAAAAATCCACATTTTATTTTTAAGGAATTTTCTTTTATTTTTTTTTGTATCTTTTGAGAAAAAATTTTAAGTTCACATTCGTTATAATTTAATGTTTTGTGCGCGATAACAGAAACCGAGAAGAAAAAAAGGAAATGTTTTATGTGGAATTCGCACAGTTATCTTTACGGAATAATATAAATTATTTATACAGTTTAATGTCTTTGTAATCTGACAATCTCTTTTACTTTTAGAATAAAAATATAAAGGAAATAAAGAAAAATCGTATAAATTATGATTTTTTATTTAAATTCATTCGATTTTTTTTTTTTAATAAATTTGAATAAGATGAAATCAGATCGTTGGATCGTTGAATTTAATAGAATAATGTTGTGATGAGAAAATGATGGGATTTCTATATAGAAATAATTAATAAGTTTACAATTGACAAAAGATTAATGAAAATTTAATTTATTTTAGAGGAAATTTGATAAAGAACAAATTATATTCCGTAATTTGATGATTTAAAAAAAAAATTCAAGAGATTGTGGATTATATTCGGTTGTTTATTTCTATATAAAAAATCTTGACAATCTAATGCCTTGTAGATCAACGTAAATATTTGAGAAACAATGGGATTATTGTAAGACTTTATTCTCCAAAAATCCCAATTGGCCAATGTATAAGCGATTTCCGAATATTATACCCAAAAGTAACAACAACATGAACAAAACCATTTACAAATTTTCATATAATTTTTCAGTTAATTCTCATTTATGGATTGTATAAAACCAACACAAAATATTTTCATTCACCCCCCTTAAAAGTTTATTATTAATGGACAAAATCGTGATTATTTCTCTTTTTTTTCCTTCTTAACGCTTACAACACAGACATTTTAACGTCTTTATAAAAACAGGAATAACAACAACAAAGATCTTTATACTTTCTATAAGGAATATTGTATTTTTCTTTAACATTTTCTCAATGTATTTTTCATTCAAATAAGTTTAATTTGGAAGGGAACAGTAGAATGGTAACCCAGAATTTCCTTTCTTCCGGTGTTGAAATGAAATTTCCTTGAACAAGGAAGGATATACCCAATTCAAAAGAATAAGGAAAATAACAAACTAAGATGCGACATCTTCTTATTCCTTTTTTACTTTGAAAATTTCTCAATTGCAGCAATCTAATTGTGTGAGAATTTCTGTGTGATGGTTGATAATCTGAAGATCTTTTTTGGCCATCAAATAAATTATTCCATCGATTTTGACAAAGGAAATAATATTGATTCAACCGATTAAATTTCACCATAACTTTTAATATGACCTTCTACCACCCACCACCCCGGTTCATAAGAGAAAAAAAATCTACACACATTTTTTTTTTGTATCAGTTTAACTTTTCTTCTATCTTCTAACTTTTTTATTCTTATTATTGATCTTTAGCTGTTTTATATAAATATTTAGGAATATCAGATTTCTGTTCTCTGACTTGGGATGAGTGAACAATCACAATAATAAGAAGAAGAAGAAGAGGAATCATTGTGAAAACTTTCATTATTGTTTGCATTATAGAGTGCACATTTTAATATCTTATTATTGAACTGATAAGACGATAAGAGAAAAATATTGAATGAACTTTAGTTTTCCTAAGTTTTATAGAAAAACAGACAAAATGAATGAATAACGGAGATGTAAGCGGAAAAAATTTATCTAGAATATTTTCTAAAAGGTAATTAATAAATAGTTTTCATAACTCAATAAATCAACCATCGTAAAATTCTTATTAAAACTTTCTGAAATATCGTATTTTGGGGTGGAAAAAAAAACTTACGAGGGAAAATTTTCTATTCAAATGATGAGCCAAAAACTTTCTTCCATAATTTTATTTTCTGTTTGGAAAATGAAAAATAAAATAAAATCAGAAACTAATCTTGGAAATATTCTTTTCTACTTTATAACTTATCCAACAAACAACAAGAAAATCCCAGAAAGTGAATATGAATCAAATATTTTTTGAATATAAATTCTGAATCATCTATTTTTATTTAAAATGTTATGCCAAGGGAATGGAAATGAAAATGGAATATAAAGCTCAAAATGAAAAGATAAAAGTACAAGAGGATTCCTTATGAAACAATGAAAAGCAAATACAGATATTCATTTCAATTCGCGTGTGGAATATTTTTGCAGATGGATATTATTATGCTTCGAGACTTTCTTACCTAAGGTGCTTTTTGTTGTGTTGAATGTATTAAATAATGAATGACAATATAGAGAAACGCGGATTGCGTATATGGAATGTAATTTACACCATAAATGTTTAAAATCACTTTTGGCACATTCTGTATTATTAAAATATAAATTGTTTTACACTCTGTGAACATTTTCTAATGCATTTTATTATTTGTTTTGACTATTTTTTTTTCGTCAGAAGACAAAGCTTTGACTTAGTTGGAACGATAATTATTCTTGTAGTTGTTGTTGGTGTTATGCGAGGAGGAGGCTTTAAAATGATAAAAATAAACAAAAGAGGGCAAAACTAATATATGGAATAAAATACAGCAGTAAACTCTTGTTATAATGTGTTGTTCGTTATTCTCGTTTATCCCCTTCATCTTCTTCTTCTTCATCATTGTTGAAAATTTGAATGTTTTAGTTTAGATAATTAACACATCAGTGAACTTAAGTTTTTGAAATATTTGTGCGGTGCCATAAAATACAAGTTATTTTAGCAAATGTTATCGCATTTGATGTGTTCTATACACATTCATACACACACAACATACATCACACTCACACAATCGTAAAACTTAATATTAGAACACATCTACATAAATTCTGTAAAGCGTTAAAATTTTAGTTCAATGTTTTATAATTACTACCATAATCTTGGATGTTTTATTAGTGAAGTCAAAATGAAAATGGAAAATATTTATATTGAAATCAACATTGTTTGTTCGTTTGTTCAAATCGATTTAGGCTGATGTCTACTGATTCAAATAATGAACACAAGATAAGATTGAATAATTTACGAAATGTGTGTTTGTCTGTTGTTTGAATTCAAATTTCAATCGAATTATTTTATTAAAAATTTAAAATCAAATTTCCTTTTTTTTTTCGTCAAAAAGTTTCGAGTTTTATTTTTAATAAAAGAGAATCTATTGATTTTTTTGCGAGCAAAAAGTGATTTATTTCTTCAAAAAAAAAAAAACTAATTCCATTAATTGTGTTGGATTGTCACAACAATATTTATGAGAGTTCAGTTTTAGAAATGTTTGATTGATTATCGACATGTTTTTTTACTCCCAATCGTCCAAACAGCCGTTTATATATTTTATGATTGTAAATTTTTTATTTTTTGAATGTGACAGAAAAAAAAATACCAGAAATATGAAAAGCACTCTGAACAGTGAGCATAAATTTCAATTTTTCATTCATTTTTCCATAAGCTACACGACTATCGCGTAAAAATATATTCAAACACTTTTGCATTTTAAGTTTTATTCGCTTTTATAGAAATTTATTTTACACTTTAAGATGAACAAAAAAAAGTCCATTATGAATCTCACTTATGTCAAGTTCTTTTATAAGGCATCTTCTTCATGGAAAAACTACTTTTGTCATATCGCATATAAAATTGCACTTATATCTTATAGTTTTCTTATGTTCTTTTTCCATGAATAATAATGTACTGGGAAAAGAATAAAGCTCAGCTAAATTTGATTTTAATTTCCGTTTAGTGCAGTAGGTAGACTACTGAGAAAGCTAAACTAGAATTGTTTTTCGTGACTAATTATTAAAGTTTTTAGATTGGATAATCGATTGAGCAGAAGTTATAATCCAATTATTGATCGTTTGATAACAAAACATGGTGGAATATTTTTAAATTAAAGCCATCAACTTTTTGTTGAGTCATATAAAGTTAGAAAATATCTGCAGATCATTCTTTGGTTAGATATTTGTTTGCGTAGATGAAATAATTTGTGTGGCTGCCTGTACAACTGAAATCTAATAATCTAAATACATAAAACAATAATCAGTGCTACGTGTTAAAGTTCTCACTAAAGGCAATCAATTAGATAAAAGTCACGCATTTTCTATAATCTTGAAGAAATTATTAGAAATAATTAATAAAATAATGGAATTAATCTATAAGAGGAAAAATGTGTTCATATTGTTAATAGTTTTCAGTCATTCACGTATTTTCGTTGACTGCTTTCGGTTCTGTTCATATTCCGTGCACGCATGACTCCAAACTTTTTCCAAAAACGAACATCAAGATGTTGTTAAAGTCGATTTATATATTTTTTATTCTTGTAATAAATATAAAAGTTAAAGAAGGTGCGAAATTAAATAACTTCTAATCTTGTTGAATTCTAATATTTTCAACTAAATTGAATTGTTAATGGAATGAGTTTGTATTTCACCAATTTCTTTCTGAAACATTTACAAAAGCAACCAAATATTACTTCTACAAGAAAATAGTTCAACAAATGGATTTTCAAGAGGAAAGTAATTGGGGCCAAGAAAAAGTGGCAATCATAATTGATTTAATTTGTAAACAAAAGCATTCTACAGAATTTACCTAAATAACTCAAAAAAAAAAAAAAAGACGACGAAATACCGTCACGTCTTATTGTCTTTTGCTTATTGTTGGAATCTAGAACAAATCTTTTACTAATAATAATTACTTTTAATCAAGACTTCATTCGTGCAAATTTTTTTAAATTCTTAATTAGGGATGCGGCTTCTTCCAACATTAGATAACGAATTATAATGTTGCTTCTTCTGAGCGTGTTTTGTGGTTTATTTTATAATAATAATCCCTTTTATTCTTTCTTCCCTTATTTCTTTCTTTTGTCTATATTTTATTGTTCTAATTTAGATTCATTTCTGCAGATAAAGCGCGTTATCTGCTACAATTTTTTTTGGGTCTATTTGTGACTGTGATTTAGTGATCCAGGGAGCTCAGGTAAACAATAAAATTTATAAACTTTATTTTCTTTACGTATTTATTTATCCTTTGTTTTAAATGGTTTTACATCAACTCAATTTTATACTGTATTGCATTTTGTTTTATAAATGGATTGTGTATAGCCTCGTTTGTCTCATGAGTTCAATAAATTTTGACTGTTATTGGAAAATGTCCCAGAATCGCAATTTATTTATTTCGCTTTCCCCTAACACAAACAAAAATATAAACAAGAGAAAAATGAAGTTGAACAATACAATCGACCCAACTTAACACCAATTTAAATGTTGAAACAGGTAAGCCAATGACAATTTTAAGACGATTGTTTTGTTTTTGTATGACGACATGATATCCTTCCGGTTTTAGATGAAAAGCGATAAAGAAGAAAACTTTCAGAATGATAATACAAAGTTTACGAATATCGTAGAATAATCTAAGATTATTTTGATGTTCGCATCCAACCATCAAACAATAAATATTTTTCATCATTTTCCTTTTATGTTTGCCCAGAAACCATTTTCCATTTTATATGCAATTTAATTTTATCTATAATTTTCACACAAATAAATTCTCTGGAAGTTTTTATTCTCATTTTTATCAATCATTTGATTTCTCATTTTCACAATATGCTCTTCAGTAAATTCATTTTATTTGAAGAAAATGGATCAATTGATACAATTTGGATAATTTTTGTATGTAAGAATGCTTTATACTTTTTATTGGATTTTATAAATAAAGCTTGTAGCATTTTTCTTACATAGAAGATATACAAAAATACAACATCCAATAGAAAAAGCTGTTTCTTGATTTTAATAAAAATAAATTTTGTTTCGTTGAATAAGATTAACATAATCAAATGGGTATTGATATCAGAAAGTGTGTATTTTATCTATTTATTTAGTCAAGATTAGGATGAAAAAGACGAAAAAATTTCATGTTGTATCAGATTCATAGTTACTCTTACTCCACTTGAGTAAACTCATATACAGAAGGGACACAAAATATATATTTGAACAAAATTTAATCTGAAATTGAATTCCATAAAAAATTCTTATAATCTATTTGCAAAAAAAATGTCTTTCACCTCGAAAATTTTCTTTGCTTGTATAGAAATAATTGTATTAGGGATTTTTATTTCCATTTGCCAATGCCTTATTTTACAGTTTTTTTATTTGAAAACACTAAATTCTCACTCAAATGCTGATCTTTATGTAGGGTAAAATGATCCATCTAAATCGTTTTGATAATTGGACATTGACAGAATATGAAAAGGAAAAGAAATTCAAAATCGAAGGACAACGATTAAGTGGAAAATAAAGTAGAAAGCCATTTTCGCTTACCCAAAAATTGAACTAAGAACTTGAATTAAATTTGATGGATTTTGTGAATATAAAAACCATCAGCATTTGAACTTCTAAAGGCAGACCTTACCTAATGAGGTCTGACAGAAAGAAAGTTTGTCAAATGTGATAAATTTCATGGTCAGAATTAACCTAAACTTTTTATAAGATTTAAGGGTAAATTTTATGAGCAGTAAAATTTTTTAGATGTTTTTAAAGAGTAAAAGCTCAAAAGGGGTGTCAGAAGTGAGGAAGGTAATTAAATTCATATAAAAATATTGTATTATATATTACTTAAAAAATTTCTCCCCATTTCAGCATCGTTTCCCTTGTTATCTTGAACAAATTAAAATGAAACCATCTGTCAAAAACAAGAGTTTTGAAAAGTAAAGAAAGAAATTTCCGTTTTCACCCCAAATACAAAAATAACACCAAAACAATTACAGTCAACGATGAGTTCTCACCCAATTATTTATTTCATCTTCATTTATATTTTACTTATATTTTATGTATTTATATACAAAAATAGAAACAAAAACAAATATAAAAGTTTCAATGTCTCAGAGGACGTGATTTCAACTCCCACCGAGACATTCTTTTAATATAAGCAGAATGTTCAAGAACAAAATTAAGAAGAAGAAGAAATTTAAAGATGAAGTATTAAGTAAAACGTATACGCACACATTTAGATAATGGGTTTCTTAACACCCAACTGAAATTAACAAATAAAACGACAAAATAATAAATATGGAAATTTATTTAAATTCATTTGCTTTTGAGAATCTATAAAGGACTATTCCTGGCAGTTTTTTTTCTAAGCTTAAACGCAAGATGAATGTTAACTCAATGGTAAAAAAAAACAGAAAAAAAGAAACAAATCAAGTTGACAATAATCGATACACAGATGTGATATTTGCGCTTGGATTTATAACTATAAAAAAAGAAAACGAAGAAAAAGTGAAAATAAATTGCGACAGATATTCGATGGGATATTTGGGATTTTGAATTGTGTGAATCATATCAAACCGTAAGTATTTGCATAAAGTTTAAAATTCGATATGAATTTTGATTTGTGTTTATTTTGAACAGTTTTTCCCCTACATTAGATTAGTTTCAGTAAACTCCTACGAAAATTTTCCAAAGTTGGTTTTGCATCCATTAAAATTAATAGTAAAAGTTTCATATTTTGCCGAAAATGTAACTGGTATTATCTGATTAGTCATGCACGTTAGAATGAATCAACTTTTATGTAATTGCAAGAATTGCAACAAAAAGTAAAAGCTCTATGTCTCTATGTCAACTCAACGTAATTACAATGATCTCAAGGGAATGAGGTTAAACATGGAATTCGTTTTTTTTTGATGTTGTGAGCAAAATAGTTTGACTTCATCAAAATGACTTTCCCCCTGACTAATAACTTATCCCAGAGTTGATGAATCTCTTGAGCAGGATCAATCACTTTTTTTTTTGGTTTCCATTCATCCGCCCGTCATTATTTATGTGGATATTTATTAAGAAACAAATAAACAAAAAAATGTGAAAGCTTTTCGAGGTAGAATTGTGTCGGAGTTGGAGTGATTAAAGACAATAACCGATAAGACGCGACGGCAGAAATTTAGTTTTGTTTTTGAATCAGTTTGCTTAAAGCAAAAACGTTAATAGATTGAGATGAATATATAAGTACAGTACATTTGGTTTCATTTTAGGTCTTGATTATATTAAAGAAGGAAAAAAAGGAAAAGGTTCCGTTGTTTGACAAGACGTAAGAGAGAATGAAAAAGGCAAAAAAGATAAAAAAATAAAGGAATGTTAGATTACGAAAGGCTATATAAAAAAATATAAGTAATTACATTTAATCTGATGTTGAATGTTGTTAAATCTCTGTGTGTGAGTAAAATGGAGTGTAATAAACTTTAGATAATTATATAAGAGTGGGGAAATTATATAACAATATTATAATCGTACGTTGTTATTGTTTCGGAAAATGAAATTCATTGTCGTTTGACTTTTTCCTAATAAAATTTAATTTTCAACGATTTCCGTGACCTGCTTTCTCGTATTCTTTCTCTTTCGTTCTATTTTTATCTGTGTGAAATGTTTTTATAATATTTTGTGTTGACAAAAATAATTACTTATGCATGTAGAAAAAAAAAGTGCTCACTTGAGAGTCGTATACGAGTTACAAAGTGGAACCGTACGTAGGTACTTAATGAGTAAATTGCAACATTTTGTACGTGGGAAAAAAATAATTTTTGTGGGAAAAGTTTTTTTTAGCTCCACTCAAAATTAATTGAAAATTTCAAAATAACAAAGCTGTATTTTTTAGATGAATCCACCACCTGGTGTGTTCACCTGAGTACTTTATACGACATTTACATGCAATCAAATCACCAGATGTAACTCAAAATCCGTATATTTGATTTTTTCTTTTCTATTTTAAATTGAATTTTGAATTTATTGTGAATTTATTGAAATTTTGCCAACACATCTGAATGTCTCATTGTTTTGCATTTTCAATTGCAATATAGTCAAAGGAGATATTCAAACTAAAATAATAAAACGTCTTTCTTCAGACTCTATTGCATTGGCGACTCTTAAATCTAAAAGTTTTCATTGCCTCGAGTTGTCTATATGACTTTCTCATCATTCCACCCAACCAATACTATGTTCAGTCTTTATAAAACAAACACCCACTCACATATACACACTGATGTGCACATGAGGTTACATTGATATGCTACTTTTCTTCGTACATATTTTTCGAATGATGTCACAAACATAAAACTGTAAAAGAATATTTTATGATTTATGGTTTGTCAACTGATTAAACTTTGGATGGGAAAAAGTATTTTATAAGTGAAAACAATTTTCCAAGTGCGATCACATTATTTTACTCATTTGTTTTTATTTCATTAAATATTTAAAAATAATTTCTTTAAGAATATTGAGTTTTATGAATTAGAAATTTCGTATGGGAATAAAATATTTTAACGTTACATTCCAATTCTCATAACATCAGGAGTCAGTCGATAGATCAGAGGCTTCAGTTAGCATCAATAATGATAATATGTTACGTCATTTGTTACGTCTTCTTATTTAAATTTAGTTTGAAGGTGAAAATTTATGAAAATCAAAGCAATAATAAGAAAGAATAAAATGAAAGAGAAAAACTTTAAATTAATAAATCAAATTCAATTTTTTTGAGAAATGATTTTCGATTCAAACTTTTCACATCGTTTTATTTAAAATAGTCATAAATTTTGGACGGTCAAATGTTGGTTCGTTTTGCTGTAAGATTAATGGAAAAATGTTTCATAAAACGGAATAAAAACTTTTGAGAAAAATAAAAATGAAGGGAAACATTTTGCTTAGACTGAAAGAAGAAGAAGGAAAAAAGGCTGAGAAAATGTTTTTCTTAATAATAAAAAATAAATAACAATATTTTCTTTAACGCATCACATAAAATGTTGGAAGGAAAAAAAAATAGTAAAAGTAAAAGTATCATATGTGTTTTCTAACATTTTAAATTTTCCGAAATGAATACAGACTTTTTTTATTTCATATCAGAAATTTACATAACAATCAATTTTGTTTCATGGCGAACGGCGCTTTTTCTTTTCATTTTTTCTTTTATATATTTTTGTTTCTTATATGAACTTTGTCTTTTTCTGTTGTAGGAAAATATGTGTATAAAGCTAAAACGAAAACATGATTTTACACATTTTATGTAAAAGAAGACGAAAGCACCCTTGACAAAAAAAATAATAACAAGACACAAAAAAAAAATATGTACACAAAAATTTACTCAAATAATAACGCATTGAATGTGCAGATTCCGATAAAGAGTCAGTTTTTTTTTCTATAGGATTATATAAGGGTGGGTTATAGGTTCATCAGCAGCATCACGTATACATGCGTAAGTGTACATATTTGAATTTAGAAGATGATTGAGGAGATATACACACACAGTGGCAAACTGATAGAAAACGTACACACAATATACTCGTATAACAATATAATGATTATGCCTATATATCTTTAGAATATTCTATTCTTCATATATAAAAAGAGACGAATTGTACAAAATATTCTTGTAAGGGTTATAAATCACAATATATTTTGAACGTACAAAAGAAGCAGATCACAAACACAACAACAAAAATTATTTGTCAAATGGACTGTCTTCGTAATTTATCATTGCATAAAATATGAATCTATAATTTTTGACCTACATTTTGCTTTTTTTTGCTCCACATCTTTGCTTTATAAAAAGTTTATTCTCATCGCTTGAATGAAATTGTGTCCTTCAAGAGCCATGCTCAAACTAAACTATCTTCTCTATTTTATTGATGAATTTTCCTTACTTTATTTGAAATATAAAAAACAAATTACCCAACAGAAACAGACTGAAACAATTCTTAATTTATTCGTATAATATTTTAATTGGTTTTTGTGTTTCAGGAATGAATGAAAATAATTGAATAACATTGCGTTAAATTTATCAAAACAACAAAATCAATATTCAGTAAAATCATAAACACACAAAATTGGTTTAAATTTTAATGTTGTGCAACTCAATTATGATATTCTACGTAAAATCACGAATCATAATAATTATTATGTAACTCACCACATCAATTAATTGTGATAATTTCAGCTTAATGCAAACTTTTAGTACATCCGATGTATTCACAACTGGACGTACCAATTTATTATAATTACTTAATAAATCATCGTATAATCTCTTTGCATCTGGATTACCCGCAACAGCACCATGAACCACAAGAGCTGATAAAAGCCATGCCCTTAGGGTTTCACCTGTTGTTGGAGGCATGGTTTATTTTTTTCTTCTTCTTCTTCTTTCGTTCGTATCTTTTTTTTTTTATCTAATGATTTATTGTACCACTTATTTTCGATTTTATATAAACACCTTTTTTATGTACACACAATTAGTTTTAAAAAGCACTTTTTATAATTGAGTCACATGACCACCAAAATATAAATTGTTTTGTTTTTTAAAACTGCCAAGAAAAAAATAAAATAAATAAACGTAAGGGGATTAGATTAAAGCATAAAATAATATTATGGAACTGAGCCAGGTGAAAACAAGTATTTATTTTTATAAGAACAGAAATAAATAATCGGAAAATATTAAACTGTCTGCTTTATTTTATTTTGTGAAAATTCACAGGCATTCACGATAATGCCAATTTTGCTCATCCCATTTAATGGTTGAGGGTATGTAAGAGTTTATTGACACCTTCAAAAATTCTCTGAACGCTTTAATTTTGAATACGATTTTGTGCATTTTTCTCTCGTCACAGAAAATAAATTATTTACATTTTGAATAATATTCAAGTATTGATTTCCATTGTTAGAAATAAACTTTATCATTTAGCTTATCGAAAATGACGAACGACAATTGAATTTCGAACTTTTTCTTGAATATTTAAAACTGATCCGAAAAAATAAACTTTGTTAATAAATTATGTATAAAGAAATATATCGTAAGCAGAATAAGATATAAATTTCTTTGAAATTTTAATAAGGATTATAATTAATTGTCTAATTAATATTATCAACAAAGTTTGGTTGATTTATTTTAAAGTATGTAAAGGGTTTTATTGTGATTATGTAAAGTACATATACAATCAACCTAAGAAATATATGAATTAAATATATATTCACGTATAAGTGAAAATTGGATTATGAAAAGCTTTTAAAATAGTAAACAATACGCGTTGTTTGGATAATTTAACATTCTCACATAATTTTTTTTTAATAAAAACATAAAAACATAAATTCACGTGTTTGAATAATAATTTGTCAATTTTCATTAAATTTCAATTTTATAACTACCCAGTCCAACCCCACTTATACACAATCCCACTTGTACACAACACACACGTTCGCTTTGAATATTTTATTGGGTTTGATGGTTTGATTTGAATGACATGACAAAACAAACACCCAATGCCAAATTGAAACAATCACAAATTGTTGTTTTCATAATAATTTCCTTTTTTTTTCTAATTTTCCATCCATTTTTTTTAAAAGTGGAATCAATGACATAATTTCAATGTTTCATTCAATTAATCATTTTGAACTTGTGATTGTTCCCTTTTGTTGTGTCAATTTAATTTCGAAATTTTATTTTTTAATTTTCATTTCAATTCAACCCAATTATGTTTATATATAGAAAGTCAAGGGTCTATTTGACATTTTGGATTAAGTTTCCAATGTTTTAAAAAGGACCAATCAAAATCTAAAATTTCAATTAGAAAAGAATTGGACTGTTGAAAATCGCTTGATTAGCTTTACTGTGACAAGAAACTTAATTCTGATAAATTCTATAAAATGGGAAATTTTTATAAATAATTTTCATGTTCATTATTTAACTAACGATTAGAAATCTTGTTCGGTTTTATACAAAAATGAAAACAGAATGCATTAATATAAAAATTTACAGCTTTGTGGTAATCGCCTTAGGTGTTTTAATAATTGGATTAATCTTTTGTTTCATGTAAAATATTAATATAAATTACGCGCAATTTATCCTAACTAACTTGACAGAGTTTTTTTTTATCTTGTTTTTCTACTCATTTTTACCTTTAGGTATGTACACATTATTTTATTTGTATTCAGAACAAACATATATTAAATTCTAACACCAACTCCCAACCGAAACTCTCACCCTACTATACCCATTGCAAGGTCTTATCATTCCACAATACAATATATTATATCAGCATATCGTAGGTTAACTTTGAAAATATAATATTATAATATTATTTAATATTCAAAGCGAATAATAAGTCTTTGCTTCTTCCTCAGCGAACCTGATTTAAATAAAGTCAACGATTTATGAGAGCTTTTTTCATATTTCTCGCAGGAATGTTTCGATTTAAAATGTTTTGAATTTAAAAAAAAAAAAAAAAATTATCCAATTAAATTTCAACTTTTAAAAAGTTACCAACTTATCAGGCGTTCGTACTTGTAACAATTAAAATTGAACAATAATAAATTCCGTTTGGCTGTTAATGATCGAACCAATTAAATTTAAGTTCAGATGAACGCAAATTTACATAAAAATTGATTTGGAATTTGCGATTTATAAATTTAGAAATGCAAAAATAATTCAGTAAGATTTTATTAAAGAATTATTTATTCCTTCATAAAATTAAATTTAAACTTAACACTTTTAAACAAACAATATTTTTATTTGCACAAACTTTTTTATTTATTTATTCTGTTGTTTTGCACTGTATCCAATTTTGAATCTATAAATTTTTTTTTGTTAATAATTTTTTAAATAAAAAACAACAAAAACCTTCTGTTTTATTTTTTTCTATTGGAAGTTTTATTTGCAACAATAATTATTACGTAACACTTTTTTCTTTCTTTTTTCCACACCTCAAAAACACAAAATTCCAGAGTAAGAAAAAAGAAACTATGAAAATCAAAATAAAAATAGGAAAACTTTTAAAAAAAATAAATTTTTGTTGTTAAAATTTGTGAAGAAATTTTTGTGTACGCCAGATCCATGTCAACGGTACAAAATCCAGTAGCTCACTAAATAACAGAAAACACTTTTGAAAATCTTAATAAGAAAATTATTCTGAGAGAGAATATTTCCCCTGATGTTCAAGCTTTTACCCTTAAAAAAGTTTCACAATATTTTCATACAGAATCATCATTTCATCTCGCTCTGAATTACTTTACCATCCTGCTGCATTCATACTGTCACAATGTGCACATGGCCTAAATTTCAGTGCGCATGCTACAGTTTTGTTTTCTTATAATGTTTTTTTTTTATTTCCAAAAAACAACAACAATATTTAAGGTTAATGTGGCAGCTACGTTAACATAGCCAAATCATGTATTTGAATTAATCCGTCATACTTACATTAAGCACATTTAAGTAAATAATATCCATCGGTCCCTTTTTTTTTCGCTGTAGCATCTCATAAATATGGACATATTTAATCATAGTCCCAAAATTCCGGCATAATTAAAATTAATAATAAAAAGTGAACAGTATTTTCGTCAACCAGTCTTCACCAGCATCATTAATTTCTTTCGAAAAAAGAAAACCTTTTCTTGTTTGTAAAGTGATGGGGACGATAAATTAATTTTCATTTTTAAATGAAAATTCATGAAAGCTTCCATTTCGTTCACCTTATGTAAATGTTTTCGTATTTTGTGTTTTGAAGGGAATTATGTAAGAGAAGAATGACGTGGAATAGAGATAGATAGAATGCAATGAAAGTTCCGTGTAATTGTTTTTATATGCAGATAGAATAATAGGAAAGTAGGTAACAACAAAACAGAAGCCCATGCGCATTGCAAATCTAGGCCATGTGAACGCGTTGCAGAATAATAAAAAGCTTTTCATTTTGTTGTTATTTTTAAAGTTTTAAAATTAATTTATATGTGTCCGATTTGCTAATATTTATAAATTTACACTAACTTTAACAATTCAGTTAATTTTCCACAATACTAATTTGTTTCCAACGCATTAGCATCTTCGCCAATTAAAGATGGTATACACAACTTTAATTTATGTACACGATAATAACGAATATCTTTGATGGTGAACACAAATAAAACTGATGGTTAATATAAATTGTCTATACAGAATTTTAATGAAACGATAAAATTATAATTTAATGTGAAAATAAAATATTAAAGTGTCTCTGTGGATCGACAACCGGAGGGTTATTGCGAGACATGGGATCTACTAAAAACAAAATTCAAAAACAGAAAAATCAAACAATCAGCAATAACAAATTAAGTCATCAAACATAAGTGCAAATTATGTGGTACACATATAACATACTTGTGATTGCTATTTGTTTCAAATTCTTATTACTAAAATTTAATTAATTATATATGTTTAGCAACTGAATCCTCACGAAATCATGTTTCTTGATGTTTTGAAATGACAAATTACGAACAATAATATTGTCTCTTTTGTAGCGAAAAACTTAAATAAATTAAAAACTATATTTGTGTTATTCTTGAATTTCACATGTCAGTGGTATTGTCTGACATTATGTTTCAGATGACAAACACCATATAGTTACACTATTAACAATCCATATCGTATTTAAATGACAAACCACAAAGTGAAATTTCATTACAGAATATACAGACACAGAATCTTGTAAACTGAAACATATTCATGTAAATGTAGAGAAAGACAACTTTTTGTTCATGTTATTTGTCATACCAAAATATATTCTTGTCTATTCTACTGGCAACTCAGACTTAAAGTAATTATTCATTTATTATTGTTTTAGAATTTATTTACAATAAAAAGAACAACACAATTCTAGACTTTTTTAATCGTTTCGTTTCTCACGTTATCTTTTTTGTATTTTATTTCAGTTTATTAACAAAAACAATTTCAATTGTTTGAAAATAATTTTGAAATTTTTGCTATTGATAAGTTTACTGAAGTGAATCGAAGAATGAAAGTTTTCAACATTTTCTTTGTGATGTTAAATAAAAATCTCATTGTGAGAGAAATGTGGTGTCTAGTTTCTCAATAAAATATTTGAAAATGTCTGTTGAAAAACCAGACATAGTTAATATTCTTTAACTAATATTTGGAATTAAAGGAAAAATGTGAGCCCCTGGTTGAATCAAGCATTTTAATTTCACACTCAAATAAGTTTCAAAAAACGAATTAAACCTTTTTGCTTTTTTATCGTCTTCTTTTCTTGCTAATAAAAAAAAAACAGACTTGAAAATTTAACAGTGAAAAACGGTCAATTATACATTAAAAAGAATAAAAAGTCGATAGAAGAAAAAAAAGGCTTTAATTTTGATAAAACCAAAAAGTTTTTAATTCCAGTGGGGAAGACAAAATAATAATAATAATTTCTATTTAATCGAAAATTAAAACCCTTGTTGGCGTTATTATTGTAGAAGTCTGTTATATCCTTCCTTAATCCTTAATTCTGCGTTCACCAATGAAAGATTTTGTCAAAATTAAAGATTTTTACATAATTTGATGAATATTGTGATTTAGAAATTGACATTAATTGAAGTCTGTGAATTCTTAAAGATTAGGTTTTGAATTTAAACAAAAGACAATATTTCGCTTTTCATTTCAACAGAATCTTATAAAAATATTTCTTTTCCTAATTATATTTTCAGTGAAAGTATAAAAATATCAGATCGAATTAAAAAAAATTTTTATCAACGTTAACTCGTTTGTATGTTTGGTGGTGTAAGCTTTCACATTGCGAGCGTTCAAACAATTCTTCAGTTTTCAAATTTTATACATTGTAATGAAAAGAAAGCGAGTTGAGAAAAAAAAATACAAATCAAAATGATTGAATTTCCCTTATTATTGTTTTCTTTTTTTGTAAATCTCTTCAAAAAAAAGGATGATGAATTTTCAGGATAATTTTCAAATTCAATTATTTTCATTTTAAATTCGAGAAAAATAAAAATTCAAATTGGTTTTGACTGATTCGTCTAATGTTTGCTTTAAAAATATAAATAAAAGCAAGATAAACAGTTGTTACATTTAAACGACATAAACACACAAACAAAATTTATGTTACATTTTCAATCCTTGCGAGTTGCGAATTGTGTTATATAATCTCTTGGATGTGGTTGTGTGTATGTATTTGTTTTTCTGTTATGAATAGTATGAAGCCGCAGGCAACTCAAAAGTACTACATCAAAGTCCAAACGACTTTCGAGTTCATATAAAATTGTTTTCTTTGAATAAAAAATATAATACAACGCTAAATAAAATATTTGCTACCGTAAGAAAAAGAAAGTCTTCGTCATCTTACAAAGAAAATATTAAGTTTAAGCCTTTGGATTTATCTTGTTACTTTTGTACAAATAAATCTTATCAGGATATTACATTCTATTGCATTTAATTGCATTGAAATAAATTTGGATTTTCTAGTAACTTTTGTAATTGAAATTTACGCAAGCAAAATTCTTTATTAAGAAATATATTAAACGGTAATGTTCACTAATAGAATATTGATTCTTTTCTACCAAAATGAAATCGCAGAACCACAATAATTTTTTTAAATGCAAACATAAAATTTCTATGGGGAAAATAAAGTCACAATGTTGGAAACAGAAACACAATAAATTTATATACAAAATCTGTAGGCACATAAAAATGATTCTACTTCTATACTTATTTGCCAAACAGAACGAAACATTTTTAGTAGAACAAAAAAAATATCCCTCCGGATATTTTTTTTATATTTATTAGCATTATGATTGAAGTAATAAATTATTATTTAATATTTTGATTTATTTTATCGTTTCTCTACAGCGTTGATTTTGATTTTCGAATTGGATTTTATTTATTGGAAATGGAGAAACGATATGAACTTTAAGGGACAGAATAAGTCGTTTTCTGTTAACGTTTTTTTTTTCACCATCCTTGTGAAATTGAAATTTGGTAAGAAAATAAGAACTAAAATAAATTAATTTAAGTTTGAGTTTATGGAAAAAATCTACTTGTTCATGTACTGTTTAATTTTAAATCCTGTAGGAAACATTTTCATTTTTTTTGCCAATTTTTGTTCTGGTGAAAACAAAAACAAAAAAGAAAAAAGACTTTTCATCCCATATGTTTAAGAATAAAAGTAATCATGATAATTGACTATACGGTTTATAGAAAAAAAAACCAATCATCAAGATAGATAAGATAGAATAATGAACGAAACCTTCTTCAACTGTTAATAAAAGAAAAATTAAATAGATTGATGTTTGTTTGTAAATGAACAAATTAGAATCTAATTTTCCTTTTTACTATTGGATAATATTCCCACTTTTGTAATAAATTATTCTGTCCAGTTTTTATTATAGGTAGGTATAAAATATAGGGGAGAACGTATAGTAAATATACTCATAAATAATAAAGCTTTTAAATCCTGTGCAGTCTATTGTTCCGGAATTTCCATAAATTTTTGAATATAAATTTTGAGATAAAATTTATGCAATGATGATTATTGGCTTTGAATTAAAATTATTCTCATTGCAAATTTATTTGGCACGAATTATCAATAAAAAAAAATCATCAATCTGAGAATGTAGAAAAAAAAAGTTATAATTTTATTCTTGTGTTTCATTTTATCGTTTTGGCTAAACTCAAAAGGCTTGTTTACATTAATAATTCAATAAACGTTCAGATTACTGTTGTAAATATATATGAGCGGTACATAATATTCTATAGCCAATTTACAGACCTTTTATATACATTTTTATGAAACCATGTTGAGTAGAACGATCAACATAACGCATAAAATAATGTGTGTCATTATTCAAAACTAACATAAAAGCTCTTAACACAACGGGAGTAGTTGATATTTTAAAACGAAAAATATCTACACTTTAGTATATTTATTTTTCTTATTCTTTTTATAAAATGCAATGATATATATATAATTTCCCCAAAATGTAAAAGTGAAAGTATTTTTACTGTAAATTCTTGAATTGTTTTTTTTTTAATGAATTATTTTGATTTTCATAAAAAAGTGTTAAACATTGGATTCGAATAAGAAGGTCGACATTGGATTAGTTTAATAAAAATAGAAACAATATGATGAGTTAATTTTAATATGATTAATCTTATTAGATTAATGATTGATCAATGCCGTGTTAAGAATAGCATTAACACATCTATTGCTATTCGAATTGAACTTCAGCATTACAAAACCTACTTGCGTAGGTTGCTTATCGGTGTAAATGGTGCTTATGCCCCTCTTTATATTTTATTGTTGTTGTTAAACTTAAGTATATTTACCCAAAATAATATGATGAGATTAATAAAATGAAATAATCGATTTGTTAGAATAAATAGCAAAAAGAAAAAAATAATAAAACAAATTACATAAAATACCTTCAAGTGCGTACACAATACTATAAAAACAACGTGCGCTTCCCTTTTTTTTCTTCGTTGTATTTTATTATAATAATATGAAATAAACGACAAATTTCGTTTTTTTTTTATGTTGATCCATAGAAAGTGGAACGTCTATAATAAATACAGAGCCCAAAATGTCGGGTTTGTTGTAACAGAAAAAAAAAGAACTAAAAGGTTGACTAGTTGAAAAAGCTCTCTCTTAGAAAGACAGAAAAATATAAACAATGAGAAATTTTAACAATTCCTTCTGTGTAAAAAACATTTTATACAATCAATATTTTTATTCAATTAAATGTAAAAAGATAAAAAAAAATTCGAATCAAGTCAACATTATTCGTTCAATGTTAGAACAATACATCATCTTATTCTAATGATTTGTCCAATGTTAATCCATAATATTTCATTTGAAAATATAAAAATAAATTTATGGTTTTCATAATAAAAGGAAAAAGTATAAAAAGAATTTATATAAAAAGATTACATTGATGATGGAGCAGAGAGGGAATAAGAAAGAAAAGAAAAGTTATTGTAGGGTAAATAATCAAAGATTCATTCCTTATTAACGTCACTTAAAAAGTGATTCATATTTTTCTTTTCTTTTCCACAGTCAAATTTTATCTAAGAATTAATCTGAGAAATTATATTTGAACTTTTGGTATAGCAACAAAAACAAATTAAATGTAAATTTATACAATTAATTTTTGAATTTATTATTTGCCTTTAGTTGGGATCTCGGCCAGAGTATGAAGGATGGTAAATATATTTTACTGTTTAGTAAACCTAATCCTCTAGAAAGACATAAAAAATTATTATTTGATTTACAAAATGGTAAAACCACTTCAATTTAGGTATGTTAATTTTGTTTTTTGATTTTTGTCTTTCTTTAAATGAAGAAAAAATATGAAACTTTAATTTTAACACAAAAAAGTTTTATTTCTTAAAAGGTTACTTTTTTTTTTATTCATGACTGTTCCTCATTTTCCTTTTTAATTGCAATTAAAATAATCTACGTGACTAAATTTATGTTTCTACATTTTGATTTAGGGAAAGAAAAAAATTATTCACCAAAAAAGCTTAATTTCAAGTAAGACAACTTTCCAACTTCTTCTTCATCTTTATTTCTTAACACTAATGTCATCAAGGGTATAAAATTTGACAGCATATCGATCCATTTGCCGCATTTACTCAACCAAATCAAGATGAATATTTTGTTATAGAAGAAGAAGAAGAAATGGAAGAAAGAAAAAGTTCCTTCTTTATTTTATTTTATTTTTTTTTTTTTAGGCTAAGCTTAAATCTAACGATGGATAATATAACCAATCAATCACTCTACTTATACAGTAGATATATTTATACAATTTTTTATAATAATAAAAGGAAAAAGCTCCCGACACGAAGATATGATCTTTATACATACATACACACACGTACATATATTTTGGTGCTGCTGGTACATTTTCTTTCAATGACGTGACCCTGATAAAAATTTAAGACTGCGTGGGATCCTTTTGAAAATATTTATATATACACCAGAAGCTAATAATGTATAAAAATGAAAATGAAAATACATAAAAATAATAATTTTATAGGTTCAGACATGTAGGTACTGAACTGACTATGACTGACTGACTGTGCTTTGTATTTTCTGTATTATTTTCTTTTTTTTTTTTTGTTAAGAAGGTCAAAGTCTGTGCGCTGTAAAATATTATGCGAACAAAAATATTAATAATATGTGTTAAATTTATGACGTTTATGATGGGTAATAAAATGTTAGGTTGTAATAATAAATATATTTCGAGAAACAACAACAGTAACAACAGAGAAAAAAAAAGGGATTCTAATGTATTTTCTTCGTATATTACATTAGATACTCATATAAGATCCTACATTACATAAGTATGAATTCTGATAAAACTTGTTTAATTGTAATTTATACAGAAAACCATAAATCTTACTCACCAATCAAACAATGGATATGTGTGTGTGTGTATGTGTGTTGATCTAAACTTTCTATTATATTTATATATGAAAGAAAAACTGATTATAACATTATTAATGTTCATTGAACCTTTGCGGACATACGTATAAATGTTAGATGCCTCCTACTTCTATAGACTTTCTACATAAATATAAACAGAGCGTTAGTTTCACGTCATAAGAAACATACAATAAACGTAATATAACAACGAAAAGAATATTAAATCTGAAGAAGATAGAATAGACGACGATATATAACTTTTACTTAACATTTCTCATATAAGAAAAAAGAAAAAAGAAGAAGAAAATTTATATAAGAAAAATCGATTTTTAACAAAACCAAAAAGAAATAAAAAATTCTTTTTGAATTCTTATCTAGAGTTGAGGCAGCAAAAAAAAAAAAAACAAAATGAAGAAAAAAAAAAGGTAGAAGATGCATAGACAAGATGATGAATTTTGTATTATCGTCGAGTTTAAAAGTTTTTTTTTTTCTTTCTTTCTTTTATTGTTGTGAAAAATAGACAATTTTTTATTTTGATTTTTGAATAGAATTTTCTCTTTTCTCTTTTATCATAAGTATAGGAAAATTTAAATGGAAAGAAAACTCAAATTTTCTATATAAAGATTTAGAAATTTCATTATTTCATATTCAGTTTAACTCAAAATTTAAATATCTTCTTAAAAAAAAAATCTTGTTTTTTTTTCATTTTCATTTTCTTTTTTTTTTTGTGTGTCTGTGCGTTCTTCTTTTTTTGTAAATTTTATTTTTTCAACAATAAAATAATTGAATTCTTCTTTTCTTTTTTTTCTCGTTCTAAGGTATTAAAATTTAAAACCTCTCCTGATTCCAATTCAATATATACCGTATAAAATCAAACAATAGGTAACCTAACTTTTTATCTTCTTCCAAAACCATCAATTGTTAACACAAAATAAATTATGAAAAATCAATATTCAAAATCAATTAATAATCATCAAGTATACGGTTTTTACATAAAGAGAAAAAAATTATACATAATACGAATAAAGTATAAAATCGTCCTTCCATAACTGTGACTCAGTAATTTCAAAATTTTTTTTTTTCAAATATTGTCAAACAATACACTTTATAGACTCCTGACTATACAATGGCATAATTTCTTCCTTTAGGCATCAATAATTCAGAATCATTATTAGAAGATTATTATGAGACGCTCTTGTTAAAATTGAACCCCTCTACTTTTTAGGCTTTTTCCATCTAAGTTTCTATTGTTATGTTAAAGGAAGTTATTAACATTCAACGTTTACTTCTACTTTTAGATTTTCATACAAATTAAAGATTCTTTTTTAAAGGTTTCAGTTTCTTTTCAATTTCAGTTTTGATTATTCCATTACCTAATTTACTGAAAATAGAATTTGCATAATTTTCTTGAAATTTGATGAAAAAAAAAAAAAATATTCATCTGCTATAAAAGTTTGTAAAATTCACAACTTTTAGAGTGTTTTCATAAACTTAAGAGAAAAGTTTCACTTCCTGAGAGAAATATAAATTAACAGAAAATTTTACTTATCATCAATTGAAAATGAAAATGAAATATTTTATTGATCATCAATTACCAACTACCGACTATTTTGTCTATTCCAAACTTGTTCAGAATCTTTTTCAAGTAATTATATTAATCATTTAAATCACACAGTCTAATTATATTTTAATGCATGAGAAACTCTTTTAATTCCTTTTTTTTTTAAATTCATGAATAGAAAATAATGAGCTAATTAAAATGTGAATGAAATTTATGCAAAAATTAAAAATATGAAAATCTTGTTTTTTAAGAAATTTTGTTTTGTGTGTGTGTGTGTGTCATTTTCATGGCAGACATTATAAAGGTCGCTTTTGTATTTGTTAGAAACTTTAGTTTTATATTATTTTATGAATAACAACAACAATAACAAAGTAAGTACAGTGAAGTTAGAAAATAGAAAAAATAAAAACGGAATAAACTTCCGTTGAAATAAAGTCAACTTTTATTGTAATAATGTTGTCGTTATGGTAAATCCATTTTTATATTATTTATTATGTTCACTCTGTACACTCAGAGTATATAGATTATTTGGTGTAAAAATGCACATAAACAATAATAAATTATGTACGTATATTTCACCAGGCGTGTCGTACTCTACTCTACTCGCATGTCAAAATACTTTTGAATTATTTCGTTGGAAAAAAATAAAATGAGAGAAAAAAAAAAGTGGGGGGTGGAAAAAAAAACTGAAAAATAGAAGGAAAAATGTGCACATAATAAATTACATGATTATTAGATTTTTGTTGAAAATCGATTTATGTGAATATAAACAACAATCATATAATAAAATTTTTTTGAAATAAAATACAAAAAACTTTATAGAATACAAAATATGTTGGCACGAATCACAAAGGAAATAAAATAAGAAAAATGGAACGAAATGAATAAGAAAAGAAATCATGATTATTTGCAGGTATAAAATGTTGAATTCATGATCAAATTATTGAATCAACATCGACATACTTTAGATATGATAACTAAGGAAGAAAATAAGACAAAACATTTTACATTGTTCCTTTTTTTTATATTATCATCTCCTGTATTTTAGGACAGAAATCGATTACAAAATTGATTTTCTATATTGTGAAAGTTTATAATTAATTTGAAGGATTAGCTTCTCCAATGTTCATTTTCTCTTTAACTTTAATAAAAACACAATAAGTTTAAATCGAGAACTAAAAGATAAATAAATATTATTATTAGACACAATACAAATTCAGTTGATATCATATTAATTAAAATCAGAAAATATTAAGTTAACATTTCCAAGTAATAATATTGTATTATTTTAGTTTTAGTTTTTTTGTAACAAAAATATTATTTTATATCCATAAAACCATAATAGAAAATTGTTTATTAGAAATTTTCCCATAATAAAATACAATATTTTATGTTGCATTTAAATAATATTCACTGATATAAAATGAACAACATTACCTAAACACAAATTTTATATAAATATAAAATAAATTTAATAAATATTTGCATTTAAAAGGATTTAATTTATTTGGTTTAAAAAATATACATAAAATATAAATATACAAAAATTTTGACATAAAACGAGTGAATTTATATTCTGTTTTTTTTTTTTTCTTTTTTGTGTCAATTAAAATTGTAGATTTTACAAATTTAATATAATTTGAATAAATATTAAACAATATTAAAATTTATATCAGTTTCAATTTCAATTTCAATTTTGAAAATTAAAAAAAAAAAATAAAATAAAAAAAAAAAAAGAAGACAAAACCAAAAAATATTACAATAGTAAAATGAAAATAAATATTGAAGAGTGAACAGTGAACATCATAAATATACAAATTTAATATAAATATAACCAATTGTATAAATATAGAAAGAATAATATAGCAAGTAAAATTTACACTTTCTTCTCTTTGGGGAAAAAATCTTTTGGAATATGAACAAGAAGAATGAGAAGAACAAAAAAAATATATATATAATAAATCATAATAATATCACAGTTTGAAAATTGCAATAAAAACGAATTGTCGATATTTTGGGTTTTGAAAGAAAGAAAAAGAAAATGAAAGAAAAGAAAAGAAAAAAAAAAGCGAATATAAATCTTTGATTTACAACTGATCCCAATATAAATATTTTCGGTGCTATATAATGGTGTCCTGAATATAATCCTCGCGATTCAGAAAATCTTATAATATATATTTTTTATTGCTGGAAAGAACCATTTTTCATACAATATTGTGACTATTGGGAAAATAGAAACAAAAATGGAAAAAAAGATAAAGAACAAAAAAAAATATATTAGATTGATTGTTTTTCAATGTTTTTCCAATTGGAACTAAAATGCTTACAATACTAAATTTTGATTGGTATAATTCAATATATCGTATATAGGATCCAAAATGTGATGTAGTATACTGTTGTTATACATATTTGGTTTTTATAGAGAAAAATAAGAAGAAGAAGAAGAAGAAGACAAATTGTTTCTTTAGTTGGATCATTTTAGTTTTAGTAAAGCTAAAGCCGAATCGAAATTTATATTGTGGCTTAAGCAAAATACATACCACTTGACCTTTTTTTTCTTTACCATCCCTTAACTAACTTTGGGTCTCAACTTTATACTACACTATATTTCTATATCTACTATATATGTTTATTTGTCTAGATCTAGAAAGCTACTCGACCCTTCAACTCGTTGAACCTTTCTATATATACGAAAAACTAATAAAAGCTTCTTCTTTTACGCACATTACAAAATTTTGTCGTTATTCTATCCTATATGACAAACGTTTTGCTTTTAGACAAAATTTTTGTGTGTGTTAGTTTTATAAATCGACTATATTTGTCAATCCTTCTCCTTTTGTTCTTGTTCTATATAAAGGTCTTGGCATCATATAAAACCACTTAGCCAAATGTAACAACCTTAAATATAATTAATTTGTATAAACAAATTAATTTTGTTTGTATCTCAATTTTCTTTGATTTCTAAAAGTTAATTCTGAGAAATCTTTCATTCAATAATTATAACGTTTAACGCTTAAACATAATTGTCATTATACAATACATACTTCTAGTTTCTAAAGAGAAATAATTCTCTCAAATACATAAATCTAAAGGATTATATAGAAGAATAATTAAATCATCTTAATAAACGTTTCAAATTTCTTCCTCTCTTTTATAATTGATATGTAAATGCCTTTAAAAATAATCTTTACAGAACTATTAACTTTAATGTGAATTCAATTATCGCGCATAAAAAAAAACATAATTTAAGTAGACTAAACTTTTTATTCTTATTTTATTACAATATTCGAATTACAAATTTCCAATTCCACAAGGATGGTGAAAAAAAAAAACGTTAACAGAAAACGAGTTATTCTGTCCCTTAAAGTTCATATCGTTTCTCCATTTCCAATAAATAAAATCCAATTCGAAAATCAAAATCAACGCTGTAGAGAAACGATAAAATAAATCAAAATATTAAATAATAATTTATTACTTCAATCATAATGCTAATAAATATAAAAAAAATATCCGGAGGTTTTGTTCTACTAAAAATGTTTCGTTCTGTTTGGCAAATAAGTATATAGAAGTAGAATCATTTTTATGTGCCTACCGATTTTGTGTATAAATTTATTGTGTTTCTGTTTCCAACATTGTGACTTTATTTTCCCCATAGAAATTTTATGTTTGCATTTAAAAAAATTATTGTGGTTCTGCGATTTCATTTTGGTAGAAAAGAATCAATATTCTAATAGTGAACATTACCGTTTAATATATTTCTTAATAAAGAATTTTGCTTGCGTAAATTTCAATTAGAAAAGTTACTAGAAAATCCAAATTTATTTCAATGCAATTAAATGCAATAGAATGTAATATCCTGATAAGATTTATTTGTACAAAAGTAACAACATAAATCCAAAGGCTTAAACTTAATATTTTCTTTGTAAGATGACGAAGACTTTCTTTTTCTTACGGTAGCAAATATTTTATTTAGCGTTGTATGATATTTTTTATTCCAAGAAAACAATTTTATATGAACTCGAAAGTCGTTTGGACTTTGATGTAGTACTTTTGAGTTGCCTGCGGCTTCATACTATTCATAACAGAAAAACAAATACATACACACAACCACATCCAAGAGATTATATAACACAATTCGCAACTCGCAAGGATTGAAAATGTAACATAAATTTTGTTTGTGTGTTTATGTCGTTTAAATGTAACAACTGTTTATCTTGCTTTTATTTATATTTTTAAAGCAAACATTAGACGAATCAGTCAAAACCAATTTGAATTTTTATTTTTCTCGAATTTAAAATGAAAATAATTGAATTTGAAAATTATCCTGAAAATTCATCATCCTTTTTTTTGAAGAGATTTACAAAAAAAGAAAACAATAATAAGGGAAATTCAATCATTTTGATTTGTATTTTTTTTTCTTAACTCGCTTTCTTTTCATTACAATGTATAAAATTTGAAAACTGAAGAATTGTTTGAACGCTCGCAATGTGAAAGCTTACACCAAACATACAATCGAGTTAACGTTGATAAAAAATTTTGTAATTCGATCTGATATTTTTATACTTTCACTGAAAATATAATTAGGAAAACGAAATATTTTTATAAGATTCTGTTGAAATGAAAAGCGAAATATTGTCTTTGGTGGAAAATCAAAACCTAATCTTTAAGAATTCACAGTCTTCAATTAATGTCAATTTCTTAATCACAATATTCATCAAATTATGTAAAAATCTTTAATTTTGACAAAATCTTTCATTGGTGAACGCAGAATTAAGGATTAAGGAAGGATATAACAGACTTCTACAATAATAACGCCAACAAGGGTTTTAATTTTCGATTAAATAGAAATTATTATTATTATTTTGTCTTCCCCACTGGAATTAAAAACTTTTTGGTTTTATCAAAATTAAAGCCTTTTTTTTCTTCTATCGACTTTTTATTCTTTTTAATGTATAAATGACCGTTTTTCACTGTTAAATTTTCAAGTCTGTTTTTTTTTTATTAGCAAGAAAAGAAGACGATAAAAAAGCAAAAAGGTTTAATTCGTTTTTTGAAACTTATTTGAGTGTGAAATTAAAATGCTTGATTCAACCAGAGGCTCACATTTTTCCTTTAATTCCAAATATTAGTTAAAGAATATTAACTATGTCTGGTTTTTCAACAGACATTTTCAAATATTTTATTGAGAAACTAGACACCACATTTCTCTCACAATGAGATTTTTATTTAACATCACAAAGAAAATGTTGAAAACTTTCATTCTTCGATTCACTTCAGTAAACTCATCAATAGCAAGAACTTAAAAATTATTTTCAAACAATTGAAATTGTTTTTGTTAATAAACTGAAATAAAATACAAAAAAGATAACGTGAGAAACGAAACGATTAAAAAAGTCTAGAATTGTGTTGTTCTTTTTATTGTAAATAATTTCTAAAACAATAATAAATGAACAATTGCTTTAAGTCTGAGTTGCCAGTAGAACAGACAAGAATATATTTTGGTATGACAAATAACATGAACAAAAAGTTGTCTTTCTGTAAATTTACAGGAATATGTTTCAGTTTACAAGATTCTGTGTCTGTATTTTCTGTAATGAAATTTCACTTTGTGGTTTGTCATTTAAATACGATATGGATTGTTAATAGTGTAACTATGTGGTGTTTGTCATCTGAAACATAATGTCAGACAATACCCCTGACATATGAAATTCAAGAATAACACAAATATAGTTTTTAATTTATTTAAGTTTTTCGCTACAAGAGAGACAATATTATTGTTCGTAATTTGTCATTTCAAAACATCAAGAAACATGATTTCGTGAGGATTCAGTTGCTAAACATATATAATTAATTAAATTTTAGTAATAAGAATTTGAAACAAATAGCAATCACAAGTATGTTATATGTGTACTACATAATTTTCACTTTTGTTTGATGACTTCATTTGTTATTGCTGATTGTTTGATTTGTCTGTTTTTGAATTTTGTTTTTAGTAGATCCCATGTCTCGCAATAACCCTACGGTTGTCGATCCACAGAGACACTTTAATATTTTATTTTCACATTAAATTATAATTTGAACGTTTCATTAAAATTCTGTATAAGCAATTTATATTAACCAACAGTTTTATTTGTGTTCACCATCAAAGTTATTCGTTATTATCGTGTACATAAATTAAAGTTGTGTATACCATCTTTTATTGGCGAAGATGCTAATGCGTTGGAAACAAATTAGTATTGTGGAAAATTAACTGAATTGTTAAAGTTAGTGTAAATTTATAAATATTGGCAAATTGAACGAATGTGAATTAATATTAAAACTTTAAAAATAACAACAAAATGAAAAGCTTTTTATTATTCTGCAACGCGTTCACATGGCCCAGATTTTCAATGCGCATGGGCTTCTGTTTTGTTGTTACCTACTTTCCTATTATTCTATCTGCATATAAAAACAATTACACGGAACTTTCATTGCATTCTATCTATCTCTATTCCACGTCATTCTTCTCTTACATAATTTCCTTCAAAACACAAAATACGAAAATATTTACATAAGGTGAACGAAATGGAAGCTTTCATGAATTTTCATTTAAAAATGAAAATTAATTTCTCGTCCCCATCACTTTACAAACAAGAAAAGGTTTTCTTTTTTCGAAAGAAATTAATGATGCTGGTGAAGACTGGTTGACGAAAATACTGTTCACTTTTTATTATTAATTTTAATTATGCCGGAATTTTGGGACTATGATTAAATATGTCCATATTTATGAGATGCTACAGCGAAAAAAAAAGGGACCGATGGATATTATTTACTTAAATGTGCTTAATGTAAGTATGACGGATTAATTCAAATACATGATTTGGCTATGTTTGCGTAGCTGCCACATTAACCTTAAATATTGTTGTTGTTTTTTGGAAATAAAAAAAAACATTATAAGAAAACAAAACTGTAGCATGCGCACTGAAATTTAGGCCATGTGCACATTGTGACAGTATGAATGCAGCAGGATGGTAAAGTAATTCAGAGCGAGATGAAATGATGATTCTGTATGAAAATATTGTGAAACTTTTTTAAGGGTAAAAGCTTGAACATCAGGGGAAATATTCTCTCTCAGAATAATTTTCTTATTAAGATTTTCAAAAGTGTTTTCTGTTATTTAGTGAGCTACTGGATTTTGTACCGTTGACATGGATCTGGCGTACACAAAAATTTCTTCACAAATTTTAACAACAAAAATTTATTTTTTTTAAAAGTTTTCCTATTTTTATTTTGATTTTCATAGTTTCTTTTTTCTTACTCTGGAATTTTGTGTTTTTGAGGTGTGGAAAAAAGAAAGAAAAAAGTGTTACGTAATAATTATTGTTGCAAATAAAACTTCCAATAGAAAAAAATAAAACAGAAAGTTTTTGTTGTTTTTTATTTAAAAAATTATTAACAAAAAAAAATTTATAGATTCAAAATTGGATACAGTGCAAAACAACAGAATAAATAAATAAAAAAGTTTGTGCAAATAATAATATTGTTTGTTTAAAAGTGTTAAGTTTAAATTTAATTTTATGAAGGAATAAATAATTCTTTAATAAAATCTTACTGAATTATTTTTGCATTTCTAAATTTATAAATCGCAAATTCCAAATCAATTTTTATGTAAATTTGAGTTCGTCTGAACTTAAATTTAATTGGTTCGATCATTAACAGCCAAAGAGAATTTATTATTGTTCAATTTTAATTGTTACAAGTACGAACGCCTGATAAGTTGGTAACGTTTTAAAAGTTGAAATTTAATTGGATAATTTTTTTTTTTTTTTTTAAATTCAAAACATTTTAAATCGAAACATTCCTGCGAGAAATATGAAAAAAGCTCTCATAAATCGTTGACTTTATTTAAATCAGGTTCGCTGAGGAAGAAGCAAAGACTTATTATTCGCTTTGAATATTAAATAATATTATAATATTATATTTTCAAAGTTAACCTACGATATGCTGATATAATATATTGTATTGTGGAATGATAAGACCTTGCAATGGGTATAGTAGGGTGAGAGTTTCGGTTGGGAGTTGGTGTTAGAATTTAATATATGTTTGTTCTGAATACAAATAAGATAATGTGTACATACCTAAAGGTAAAAATGAGTAGAAAAACAAGATAAAAAAAAAACTCTGTCAAGTTAGTTAGGATAAATTGCGCGTAATTTATATTAATATTTTACATGAAACAAAAGATTAATCCAATTATTAAAACACCTAAGGCGATTACCACAAAGCTGTAAATTTTTATATTAATGCATTCTGTTTTCATTTTTGTATAAAACCGAACAAGATTTCTAATCGTTAGTTAAATAATGAACAAGAAAATTATTTATAAAAATTTCCCATTTTATAGAATTTATCAGAATTAAGTTTCTTGTCACAGTAAAGCTAATCAAGCGATTTTTCAACTGTCCAATTCTTTTCTAATTGAAATTTTAGATTTTGATTGGTCCTTTTTAAAACATTGGAAATTTAATCCTAAATGTCAAATAGACCCTTGACTTTCTATATATAAACATAATTGGGTTGAATTGAAATAAAAATTAAAAAATAAAATTTCGAAATTAAATTGACACAACAAAAGGGAACAATCACAAGTTCAAAATGATTAATTGAATGAATCATTGAAATTATGTCATTGATTCCACTTTTAAAAAAACATGGATGGAAAATTAGAAAAAAAAAAGGAAATTATTATGAAAACAACAATTTGTGATTGTTTCAATTTGGCATTGGGTGTTTGTTTTGTCATGTCATTCAAATCAAACCATCAAACCCAATAAAATATTCAAAGCGAACGTGTGTGTTGTGTACAAGTGGGATTGTGTATAAGTGGGGTGGGACTGGGTAGTTATAAAATTGAAATTTAATGAAATTGACAAATTATTATTCAAACACGTGAATTTATGTTTTTATTTTTTTATTAAAAAAAAATTATGTGAGAATGTTAAATTATCCAAACAACGCGTATTGTTTACTATTTTAAAAGCTTTTCATAATCCAATTTTCACTTATACGTGGATAAATATTTAATTCATATATTTCTTAGGTTGATTGTATATGTACTTTACATAATCACAATAAAACCCTTTACATACTTTAAAATAAATCAACCAAACTTTGTTGATAATATTAATTAGACAATTAATTATAATCCTTATTAAAATTTCAAAGAAATGTATATCTTATTCTGCTTACGATATATTTCTTTATACATAATTTATTAACAAAGTTTATTTTTTCGGATCAGTTTTAAATATTCAAGAAAAAGTTCGAAATTCAATTGTCGTTCGTCATTTTCGATAAGCTAAATGATAAAGTTTATTTCTAACAATGGAAATCAATACTTGAATATTATTCAAAATGTAAATAATTTATTTTCTGTGACGAGAGAAAAATGCACAAAATCGTATTCAAAATTAAAGCGTTCAGAGAATTTTTGAAGGTGTCAATAAACTCTTACATACCCTCAACCATTAAATGGGATGAGCAAAATTGGCATTATCGTGAATGCCTGTGAATTTTCACAAAATAAAATAAAGCAGACAGTTTAATATTTTCCGATTATTTATTTCTGTTCTTATAAAAATAAATACTTGTTTTCACCTGGCTCAGTTCCATAATATTATTTTATGCTTTAATCTAATCCCCTTACGTTTATTTATTTTATTTTTTTCTTGGCAGTTTTGAAAAACAAAACAATTTATATTTTGGTGGTCATGTGACTCAATTATAAAAAGTGCTTTTTAAAACTAATTGTGTGTACATAAAAAAGGTGTTTATATAAAATCGAAAATAAGTGGTGCAATAAATCATTAGATAAAAAAAAAAGATACGAACGAAAGAAGAAGAAGAAAAAAATAAACCATGCCTCCAACAACGGGTGAAACCCTAAGGGCATGGCTTTTATCAGCCCTTGTGGTTCATGGTGCTGTTGCGGGTAATCCAGATGCAAAGAGATTATACGATGATTTATTAAGTAATTATAATAAATTGGTACGTCCAGTTGTGAATACATCGGATGTACTAAAAGTTTGCATTAAGCTGAAATTATCACAATTAATTGATGTGGTGAGTTACATAATAATTATTATGATTCGTGATTTTACGTAGAATATCATAATTGAGTTGCACAACATTAAAATTTAAACCAATTTTGTGTGTTTATGATTTTACTGAATATTGATTTTGTTGTTTTGATAAATTTAAGTCAATGTTATTCCATTATTTTCATTCATTCCTGAAACACAAAAACCAATTATAATATTATACGAATAAATTAAGAATTGTTTCAGTCTGTTTCTGTTGGATAATTTGTTTTTTATTTTTCAAATGAAGTAAGGAAAATTCATCAATAAAATAGAGAAGATAGTTTAGTTTGCGTATGGCTCTTGAAGGACACAATTTCATTCAAGAGATGAGAATAAACTTTTTATAAAGCATAGATGGGGAGAAAAAAAAAGCAAAATGTAGGTCAAAAATTATAGATTCATATTTTATACGATGATAAATTACGAAGACAGTCCATTTGACAAATAATTTTCGTTATTGTGTTTGTGATCTGCTTCTTTTGTGCGTTCAAAATATATTGTGATTTATAACTCTTACAAGAATATTTTGTACAATTCGTCTCTTTTTATATATGAAGAATAGAATATTCTAAAGATATATAGGCATAATCATTATATTGTTATACGAGTATATTGTGTGTACGTTTTCTATCAGTTTGCCACTGTGTGTGTATATCTCCTCAATCATCTTCTAAATTCAAATATGTACACTTACGCATGTATACGTGATGCTGCTGATGAACCACCCTTATATAATCCTATAGAAAAAAAAACTGACTCTTTATCGGAATCTGCACATTCAATGCGTTATTATTTGAGTAAATTTTTGTGTACATATTTTTTTTTTGTGTCTTGTTATTATTTTTTTTTGTCAAGGGTGCTTTCGTCTTCTTTTACATAAAATGTGTAAAATCATGTTTTCGTTTTAGCTTTATACACATATTTTCCTACAACAGAAAAAGACAAAGTTCTTATAAGAAACAAAAATATATAAAAGAAAAAATGAAAAGAAAAAGCGCCGTTCGCCATGAAACAAAATTGATTGATATGTAAATTTCTGATATGAAATAAAAAAAGTCTGTATTCATTTCGGAAAATTTAAAATGTTAGAAAACTCATATGATGCTTTTACTTTTACTATTTTTTTTTCCTTCCAACATTTTATGTGATGCGTTAAAGAAAATATTTTTATTTATTTTTTATTATTAAGAAAAACATTTTCTCAGCCTTTTTCCGTCTTCTTCTTTCAGTCTAAGCAAAATGTTTCCCTTTATTTTTATTTTTCTCAAAAGTTTTTATTCCGTTTTATGAAACATTTTTCCATTAATCTTACAGCAAAACGAACCAACATTTGACCGTCCAAAATTTATGACTATTTTAAATAAAACGATGTGAAAAGTTTGAATCGAAAATCATTTCTCAAAAAAATTGAATTTGATTTATTAATTTAAAGTTTTTCTCTTTCAATTTATTCTTTCTTATTCTTGCTTTGATTTTCATAAATTTTCACCTTCAAACTAAATTTAAATAAGAAGACATAACAAATGACGTAACATATTATCATTATTGATGCTAACTGAAGCCTCTGATCTTTCGACTGACTCCTGATGTTATGAGAATTGGAATGTAACGTTAAAATATTTTATTCAATACGAAATTTCTAATTCATAAAACTCAATATTCTGAAAGAAATTATTTTTAAATATTTAATGAAATAAAAACAAATGAGTAAAATAATGTGATCGCACTTGGAAAATTGTTTTCACTTATAAAATACTTTTTCCCATCCAAAGTTTAATCAGTTGACAAACCATAAATCATAAAATATTCTTTTACAGTTTTATGTTTGTGACATCATTCGAAAAATATGTACGAAGAAAAGTAGCATATCAATGTAACCTCATGTGCACATCAGTGTGTATATGTGAGTGGGTGTTTGTTTTATAAAGACTGAACATAGTATTGGTTGGGTGGAATGATGAGAAAGTCATATAGACAACTCGAGGCAATGAAAACTTTTAGATTTAAGAGTCGCCAATGCAATAGAGTCTGAAGAAAGACGTTTTATTATTTTAGTTTGAATATCTCCTTTGACTATATTGCAAATGAAATTTCAAAACAAAGAGACATTCAGATGTGTTGGCAAAATTTCAATAAATTCACAATAAATTCAAAATTCAATTTAAAATAGAAAAGTAAAAATCAAATATACGGATTTTGAGTTACATCTGGTGATTTGATTGCATGTAAATGTAGTATAAAGTACTCAGGTGAACACACCAGGTGGTGGATTCATCTAAAAAATACAGCTTTGTTATTTTGAAATTTTCAATTAATTTTGAGTGGAGCTAAAAAAAACCTTTCCCACAAAAATTATTTTTTCCCCAAGTACAAAATGTTGCAATTTACTCATTAAGTACCTACGTACGGTTCCACTTTGTAACTCGTATACGACTCTCAAGTGAGCACTTTTCTTTTCTACATGCATAAGTAATTATTTTTGTCAACACAAAATAATATAAAAACATTCCACACAGATAAAAATAGAACGAAAGAGAAAGAATACTAGAAAGCGGGTCACGGAAATCGTTGAAAATTTAATTTTATTAGGAAAAAGTCAAACGACAATGAATTTCATTTTCCGAAACAATAACAACGTACGATTATAATATTGTTATATAATTTCCCCACTCTTATATAATTATCTAAAGTTTATTACACTCCATTTTACTCACACACAGAGATTTAACAACATTCAACATCAGATTAAATGTAATTACTTATATTTTTTTATATAGCCTTTCGTAATCTAACATTCCTTCTTTTTTTTTTATCTTTTTTGCCTTTTTCATTCTCTCTTACGTCTTGTCAAACAACGGAACCTTTTCCTTTTTTTCCTTCTTTAATATAATCAAGACCTAAAATGAAACCAAATGTACTGTACTTATATATTCATCTCAATCTATTAACGTTTTTGCTTTAAGCAAACTGATTCAAAAACAAAACTAAATTTCTGCCGTCGCGTCTTATCGATTATTGTCTTTAATCACTCCAACTCCGACACCATTCTACCTCGAAAAGCTTTCACATTTTTTTGTTTATTTGTTTCTTAATAAATATCCACATAAATAATGACGGGCGGATGAATGAAAACCAAAAAAAATGTGATTGATCCTGCTCAAGAGATTCATCAACTCTGGGATTAGTTATTAGTCAGGGGGAAAGTCAGTTTGATGAAGTCAAACTATTTTGCTCACAACATCAAAAAAAAATCGAATTCCATGTTTAACCTCATTCCCTTGAGATCATTGTAATTACGTTGAGTTGACATAGAGACATAGAGCTTTTACTTTTTGTTGCAATTCATGCAATTATATAAAAGTTGATTCATTCTAACGTGCATGACTAATCAGATAATACCAGTTACATTTTCGGCAAAATATGAAACTTTTACTATTAATTTTAATGGATGCAAAACCAACTTTGGAAAATTTTCGTAGGAGTTTACTGAAACTAATCTATTGAGAAAAGTTTCTAATGTAGGGGAAAAACTGTTCAAAATAAACACAAATCAAAATTCATATCGAATTTTAAACTTTATGCAAATACTTACGGTTTGATATGATTCACACAATTCTAAATTCCAAATATCCTATCGAATATCTGTCGCAATTTATTTTCACTTTTTCTTCGTTTTCTTTTTTTATAGTTATAAATCCAAGCGCAAATATCACATCTGTGTATCGATTATTGTCAACTTGATTTGTTTCTTTTTTTCTGTCTTTTTTTACCATTGAGTTAACATTCATCTTGCGTTTAAGCTTAGAAAAAAAACTGCCAGGAATAGTCCTTTATAGATTCTCAAAAGCAAATGAATTTAAATAAATTTCCATATTTATTATTTTGTCGTTTTATTTGTTAATTTCAGTTGGGTGTTAAGAAACCCATTATCTAAATGTGTGCGTATACGTTTTACTTAATACTTCATCTTTAAATTTCTTCTTCTTCTTAATTTTGTTCTTGAACATTCTGCTTATATTAAAAGAATGTCTCGGTGGGAGTTGAAATCACGTCCTCTGAGACATTGAAACTTTTATATTTGTTTTTGTTTCTATTTTTGTATATAAATACATAAAATATAAGTAAAATATAAATGAAGATGAAATAAATAATTGGGTGAGAACTCATCGTTGACTGTAATTGTTTTGGTGTTATTTTTGTATTTGGGGTGAAAACGAAAATTTCTTTCTTTACTTTTCAAAACTCTTGTTTTTGACAGATGGTTTCATTTTAATTTGTTCAAGATAACAAGGGAAACGATGCTGAAATGGGGAGAAATTTTTTAAGTAATATATAATACAATATTTTTATATGAATTTAATTACCTTCCCCACTTCTGACACCCCTTTTGAGCTTTTACTCTTTAAAAACATCTAAAAAATTTTACTGCTCATAAAATTTACCCTTAAATCTTATAAAAAGTTTAGGTTAATTCTGACCATGAAATTTATCACATTTGACAAACTTTCTTTCTGTCAGACCTCATTAGGTAAGGTCTGCCTTTAGAAGTTCAAATGCTGATGGTTTTTATATTCACAAAATCCATCAAATTTAATTGAAGTTCTTAGTTCAATTTTTGGGTAAGCGAAAATGGCTTTCTACTTTATTTTCCACTTAATCGTTGTCCTTCGATTTTGAATTTCTTTTCCTTTTCATATTCTGTCAATGTCCAATTATCAAAACGATTTAGATGGATCTTTTTACCCTACATAAAGATCAGCATTTGAGTGAGAATTTAGTGTTTTCAAATAAAAAAACTGTAAAATAAGGCATTGGCAAAAGGAAATAAAAATCCCTAATACAATTATTTCTATACAAGCAAAGAAAATTTTTGAGGTGAAAGACATTTTTTTTTGCAAATAAATTATAAGAATTTTTTATGGAATTCAATTTCAGATTAAATTTTGTTCAAATATATATTTTGTGTCCCTTCTGTATATGAGTTTACTCAAGTGGAGTAAGAGTAACTATGAATCTGATACAACATGAAATTTTTTCGTCTTTTTCATCCTAATCTTGACTAAATAAATAGATAAAATACACACTTTCTGATATCAATACCCATTTGATTATGTTAATCTTATTCAACGAAACAAAATTTATTTTTATTAAAATCAAGAAACAGCTTTTTCTATTGGATGTTGTATTTTTGTATATCTTCTATGTAAGAAAAATGCTACAAGCTTTATTTATAAAATCCAATAAAAAGTATAAAGCATACAAAAATTATCTTTACTCCAAATTGTATCAATTGATCCATTTTCTTCAAATAAAATGAATTTACTGAAGAGCATATTGTAAAAATGAGAAATCAAATGATTGATAAAAATGAGAATAAAAACTTTCAGAGAATTTATTTGTGTGAAAATTATAGATAAAATTAAATTGCATATAAAATGGAAAATGGTTTCTGGGCAAACATAAAAGGAAAAAGATGAAAAATATTTATTGTTTGATGGTTGGATGCGAACATCAAAATAATCTTAGATTATTCTACGATATTCGTAAACTTTGTATTATCATTCTGAAAGTTTTCTTCTTTATCGCTTTTCATCTAAAACCGGAAGGATATCATGTCGTCATACAAAAACAAAACAATCGTCTCAAAATTGTCATTGGTTTACCTGTTTCAACATTTAAATTGGTGTTAAGTTGGGTCGATTGTATTGTTCAACTTCATTTTTCTCTTGTTCATATTTTTGTTTGTGTTAGGGGAAAGCGAAATAAATAAATTACGATTCTGGGACATTTTCCAATAACAGTCAAAATTTATTGAACTCATGAGACAAACGAGGCTATACACAATCCATTTATAAAACAAAATGCAATACAGTATAAAATTGAGTTGATGTAAAACCATTTAAAACAAAGGATAAATAAATACGTAATCCAAGAATATATTTATTCCCATTACGAAAAAAAAAAATGTTTATAGATTTTATTGTTTACCTGAGTTCCCTTGATCACTAAATCACAGTCACAAATAGACCCAAAAAAATTCTAGCAGATAACGCGCTTTATCTGCAGAAATGAATCTAAATTAGAACAATAAAATATAGACAAAAGAAAGAAATAAGGGAAGAAAGAATAAAAGGGATTATTATTATAAAATAAACCACAAAACACGCTCAGAAGAAGCAACATTATAATTCGTTATCTAATGTTGGAAGATGCCGCATCCCTAATTAAGAATTTAAAAATATTTGCACGAATGAAGTCTTGATTAAAAGTAATTATTATTAGTAAAAGATTCATTCTAGATCCCAACAATAAGCAAAAGACAATAAGACGTGACGTTATTTCGTCGTCTGATGGTTTTCATTTTTTTTTTTTTTTTGAGTTATTTAGGTAAATTCTGTAGAATGCTTTTGTTTACAAATTAAATCAATTATGATTGCCACTTTTTCTTGGCCCCAATTACTTTCCTCTTGAAAATCCATTTGTTGAACTATTTTCTTGTAGAAGTAATTTTTGGTTGCTTTTGTAAATGCTTCAGAAAGAAATTGGTGAAATACAAACTCATTCCATTAACAATTCAATTTAGTTGAAAATATTAGAATTCAACAAGATTAGAAGTTATTTAATTTCGCACCTTCTTTAACTTTTATATTTATTACAAGAATAAAAAATATATAAATCGACTTTAACAACATCTTGATGTTCGTTTTTGGAAAAAGTTTGGAGTCATGCGTGCACGGAATATGAACAGAACCGAAAGCAGTCAACGAAAATACGTGAATGACTGAAAACTATTAACAATATGAACACATTTTTTCTCTTATAGATTAATTCCATTATTTTATTAATTATTTCTAATAATTTCTTCAAGATTATAGAAATTGCGTGACTTTTATCTAATTGATTGCCTTTAGTGAGAACTTTAACACGTAGCACTGATTATTGTTTTATGTATTTAGATTATTAGATTTCAGTTGTACAGGCAGCCACACAAATTATTTCATCTACGCAAACAAATATCTAACCAAAGAATGATCTGCAGATATTTTCTAACTTTATATGACTCAACAAAAAGTTGATGGCTTTAATTTAAAAATATTCCACCATGTTGTGTTATCAAACGATCAATAATTGGATTATAACTTCTGCTCAATCGATTATCCAATCTAAAAACTTTAATAATTAGTCACGAAAACAATTCTAGTTTAGCTTTCTCAGTAGTCTACCTACTGCACTAAACGGAAATTAAAATCAAATTTAGCTGAGCTTTATTCTTTTCCCAGAACATTATTATTCATGGAAAAAGAACACAAGAAAACTATAAGATATAAGTGCAATTTTATATGCGATATGACAAAAGTAGTTTTTCCATGAAGAAGATGCCTTATAAAAGAACTTGACATAAGTGAGATTCATAATGGACTTTTTTTTGTTCATCTTAAAGTGTAAAATAAATTTCTATAAAAGCGAATCAAACTTAAAATGCAAGAGTGTTTGAATATATTTTTACGCGATAGTCGTGTAGCTTATGGAAAAATGAATGAAAAATGGAAATTTATGCTCACTGTTCAGAGTGCTTTTCATATTTCTGTTATTTTTTTTTCTGTCACATTCAATAAATAAAAAATTTACAATCATAAAATATATAAACGCGGCTGTTTGGACGATTGGGAGTAAAAAAACATGTCGATAATCAATCAAACATTTCTAAAACTGAACTCTCATAAATATTATTGTGACAATCCAACACAATTAATGGAATTAGTTTTTTTTTTTTTTGAAGAAATAAATCACTTTTTGCTCGCAAAAAAAACAATAAATTCTCTTTTATTAAAAATAAAACTCGAAACTTTTTGACGAAAAAAAAAAGGAAATTTGATTTTAAATTTTTAATAAAATAATTCGATTGAAATTTGAATTCAAACAACAGACAAACACACATTTCGTAAATTATTCAATCTTATCTTGTGTTCATTATTTGAATCAGTAGACATCAGCCTAAATCGATTTGAACTTATTTAATGAAAGTATAAATTTCCTTACGATCGAACAAACAATGTTGATTTCAATATAAATATTTGCCATTTTCATTTTGACTTCACTAATAAAACATCCAAGATTATGGAAGTAATTATAAAACATTGAACTAAAATTTTAACGCTTTACAGAATTTATGTAGATGTGTTCTAATATTAAGTTTTACGATTCTGTGAGTTTGTTGTATGTTGTGTGTGTGTATGAATGTGTATAGAACACATCAAATGCGATAACATTTACTAAAATAACTTGTATTTTATGGCACCGCACAAATATTTCAAAAACTTAAGTTCACTGATGTGTTAATTATCTAAACTAAAACATTCAAATTTTCAACAATGATGAAGAAGAATAAGAAGAAGAAGATGAAGGGGATAAACGAGAATAACGAACAACACATTATAACAAGAGTTTACTGCTGTATTTTATTCCATATTAGTTTTGCCCTTTTTTGTTTAGTTTAATCATTTTAAAGCCTCCTCCTCGCATAACACCAACAACAACTACAAGAATAATTTTCATTCCCTTGGCATAACATTTTGAATAAAAATAGATGATTCAGAATTTATATTCAAAAAATATTTGATTCATATTCACTTTCTGGGATTTTCTTGTTGTTTGTTGGATAAGAAATAAAGTAGAAAAGAATATTTCCAAGATTATTTTCTGATTTTATTTTATTTTTCATTTTCCAAACAGAAAATAAAATTATGGAAAAAAGTTTTTGGCTCATCATTTGAATAGAAAATTTTCCCTCGTAAGTTTTTTTTTTCCACCCCAAAATACGATATTTCAGAAAGTTCTAATAAGAATTTTACGATGGTTGATTTATTGAGTTATGAAAACTATTAATTAATTACCTTTTAGGAAATATTCTAGATAAATTTTTTCCGCTTACATCTCCGTTATTCATCCATTTTGTCTGTTTTTCTATAAAACTTAGGAAAACAAAAGTTCATTCAATATTTTTCTCTTATCATCTTATCAGTTCAATAATAAGATATTAAAATGTGCACTCTGTAATGCAAACAATAATGAAAGTTTTCACAATGATTCCTCTTCTTCTTCTTCTTCTTCTTCTTATTATTGTGATTGTTCACTCATCCCATGTCAGAGAAAAGAAATCTGATATTCCTAAATATTTATATAAAACAGCTAAAGATCAATAATAAGAATAAAAAAGTTAGAAGATAGAAGAAAAGTTAAACTGATACAACAAAAAAAAGTGTGTAGGTTTTTTTTCTCTTATGAAACGGGGTGGTGGGTGGCAGAAGGTCATATTAAAAGTTATGGTGAAATTTAATCGGTTGAATCAATATTATTTCCTTTGTCAAAATCGATGGAATAATTTATTTGATGGCCAAAAAACATCTTCAGATTATCAACCATCACACAGAAATTCTCACACAATTAGATTGCTGCAATTGAGAAATTTTCAAAGTAAAAAAGGAATAAGAAGATGTCGCATCTTAGTTTGTTATTTTCCTTATTCTTTTGAATTGGGTATATCCTTCCTTGTTCAAGGAAATTTCATTTTAACACCGGAAGAAAGGAAATTCTGGGTTACCATTCTACTGTTCCCTTGCAAATTAAACTTATTTGAATGAAAAATACATTGAGAAAATGTTAAAGAAAAATACAATATTCCTTATAGAAAGTATAAAGATCTTTGTTGTTGTTATTCCTGTTTTTATAAAGACGTTAAAATGTCTGTGTGTAAGCGTTAAGAAGGAAAAAAAAAAAGAAATAAACGCGATTATGTCCATTAATAATAAACTTTTAAGGGGGGTGAATGAAAATATTTTGTGTTGGTTTTATACAATCCAAAAATGAGTATAAACCAAAAAATAATATGAAAATTTGTAATTGGTTTTGTTCGTGTTGTTGTTACTTTTAGGTATAATATTCGGAAATCGCTTATACATTGGCCAATTGGGATTTTGAGGAATAAAGATAAAAAAAAAATTATTCGATCAGGAATTATTGATTAAAATTTATACGGCAATATTTCCATTTGTACAATTTTTGTATTTTTTCTTTTTTTTTTTTTTGATTAAATAATTCATAAAGATTGGACAAAACTTATACACTGTTTTGAATAAAAGATGTGTAACAATTCAATTTCCATTATAAGATATCCATATTACATTTTTCTTTCTCATCTCAATTTTTTTCTTCTTCATCTTCATCTTTGTCAAATCCTTTCCTATACACTTTTTTTTTTTTTTTTTTCCCCATTCTTTTCTTTACCAATATTTGATTAGATTTCATTTTGATATTCGATTGTTTCTGACAGTAGGGATATAAAATTACATATTTATTTTATTTCTGATAAAAAGAAAGTCAACTATGGTTCGTATACCTCTTTCACAATTTTTTTGCTTTTTCGTTTTGTATTGTTGTTGTTGTTGTTATAAGCGGAGAAGGAATTCGTTTTTTTTTTCTGCTCTCTACTGTGGTTTTTACTCAAATATACATTAACATAATATGGGACAGGATGATATCAATTTCATCAAGAGAAACAGAATGAAGGATAAAAGTATTTTTTTTATTTTTGGCAATAACGAAAAACGTATAAATAAAAAAAAAAACCTCCTTTCAGACAATTCTTTTTTTTTTTCTTTTTTTCTGTATTCTTATAAATCCCACATTTAAATCAAAATAAATGGGATTTATTTCTACGTCTTCTTTTTCTTCATTTTCGAAAAAAAAAAAAAAAATGTTAAAAAAAAGGGACAACGGATTAAGATTGAAACTATAAATTTTTGCATGTTTTGTTAAGATAAACTGAATCCGAATTTTCTTTCTTTTTTTTTTTTTAGTCACAAATTATAATATAAATAAAAATGTTGTTTAACTTAAACTTTCAGTCTTCTTCTCCTTCTTCTTCTTTTTTTTTTTTTTTTTGAGAAAATTTCTTATGAGAAAATAATTTTTTTTCCATTTTCCGTTTTTTTTTTTTTGTTTTTTTGAAAAAAAGAAAAATCCGCCCAACTTTTGTATGGAAATAAATATTATTGTTTTTTTATTTTATTTTTGGGACTTTTGTATATATAAATATTTATAATAATTTGTATGTATCTGTAAGGAAACAAGTGAATAAATTTATGTTAATCCAAAACAAAAACAAATCAGCTTCTATTGTTGTTGTTGTTGGTGGTCCCTTTTCCATAATAAAAGCCGATGCCTTCTTGAAGTAAAACAAAAGATAGAAAAATTGTTATAAATTCTTCTTTGTATTTATTTCCAATCTACAAACATTAAATAAATTTATAGTAGAATCAGCCTCTAAATTTTACGTTATCTTTTCATTCTTCTTGTGACAATTATTATTATTTTATATTTTTCTAACTTTAAACATTATTTTGCAAAAGTTTTTCTACGAAAAAAAAAACGATTTCAATTCTCGATTCCTTTAAAATGTTCTTGAATAAGGGAAAGAGCCAAAAAATAAAAATAAAGGGTGGACCATTGTGTCTGATATTTCTTCAATAAAAATTTTAAAAGTTACAAAAATAAACTTGTGTTATTTATACTCTTGGTAAAATATTTCTATATTTTTTTTACTTTTTCTCTTTCACAATAATATTTTTCTTATTTCCTTTTTTTGTTTCATTTTTTTTTTTTTCCTTTACATCAGTCGCGTCTTTTTATATCCGCACTGGCACACACACACACACACATATATATTTTATTTTGTTGACTTTTTTTTTTTTCTTCTAATTTTACAACCTTCGCGTAAGATAAAAAAAAAATAAACTGTCAAAACAACAATCTATCACAAAAAATGTAACAAGAAAAAAAAACAGAAAGGAGAAAATATTAAAGGGAAAAAAACGGAAAAATGGAAAAAAAAAAACAAAATTCTATTGGATAATATTTTTATTTCATAAAAACACGAACACAATAACTGTGAGTGTTTTATTTTTATTCCCATATAAAATATGAGACTAACTGTCTCTTTATTTTTGGAATTTCAGTTGATATTTTTTTCTATTTTTAAACGTTTCAATTTACTTTTCCGACAAAAGATATTTTTTCCGTGTCCAATTTTTAACCTGTCAGTAATGTCCTCTGACCTTTCCATACTATTTCATACCAAGGTCATTTTATATAAGACTTACGTACTGTTAGAGACCTTGGATTTATAGCCAACACAATAACAATAATAAGAATAAATATTGTGCGCAAAATATTTCTTGTTGTGAACATTAATGAAGCTTACAACAAGAAATAAAAACTGTCCTATACTGAATAAATTTTGAGCCTATGAAGAACAACAACAATAAATAAAAAAAACGTCTTTAAATCCAAAATTAATTATTTTTATAATCTTTAAAGGAAACGATTACTTTTGAAAATATATTTTAATCGTGTTAATTATAATTAATTTATAATGTTGAAAATAAAATGTATACAGTTTTTTTTTTTCTTCTTCTTCTTTTAAATCCTGATGTATGACAAAGATTTATCTTTAAACATTTTTCCATCTTGTATATTTTTTATCCTCTATATACGATGAAGATGAAGATTCAGATCAGAGTATTAGGAGAAGAAGAAGAAAAAAAGCGGCAGGATGGAAAAAAAATAGATAGAAAGAAAAAAAGATAATAAAAATCTCATTCTTATAAAATGAAAGAAAAGTTAATTTGTTTTTTTTTTTCTTTTTTGCTTTTTGCTTTTAATTCAACTATTAAACTTACGTTTAATTCGCTTCTTTTTTTCTTCTTCTTCTTCTTTTTTCCCTTATTCCACTTTTTTCTATTTCTTCTTATTCTTCTTCATTTTCATCTTCATCTTCATTTTCATTCTTTTAGTATTGTAATTTCCAACATGATCATAAAATATAGAAGATTATTTACATAAAATATAAAATTCCAATCGTATTATTTTATGAATGCTTAAGGTTAAAAGCTTTTTCTTTTTCTTTTTCATTTTCATTTTCATTTTCATTCATTTTTCGTTCGCATTTTTTTTTTTTCGTTTGTTTATCTTGTCACTATTTTTGTTGTAATTATTGTTTATTGTATACGTTGGTATTTTGTGTGTTAGTATTGTATAGATAACTTTATAATAAAGTTTTGATTATTTTTATTCTTAAATGAAAATGAAAATGAAAATGAAAATATTATTTATGAATGAGAAAAAAATTAAAATAAAATTTAAGTTAAAAATAATAAATAATTTCTATGGAATTTATTATTGAATTCGGAGGATTTTTTTCTTTTTTGTATGTGGTCAACAATATTAATTTATTCTTGGTAAACCGTCCACTACAAAACTATTCATATAAAAAGTATTTAATGTTGAATTATATTTAAATTTTATTTAATTAAATAAATCCATTTAAAATTTAAATCAATTTAACACAAATAATCTTCATTTTCGTATTAATCAAAAAATTTTCTTTTATATTTTATTTACAGAATTTAAAGAATCAAATTATGACAACTAATCTTTGGGTGGAACAGGTAAATATAATTTATAAATTTTAATTAGTAAAAAAGAAAAATAATTTAAATGATGTGAGTGAGAAGGGGTACAGAAATTTCAGATATCTTTTGTAACGTAATTTCGATGGATTTAGAATTTTATGTTTTTTAAGGATAATTTCAATAAAAATTTCGAACGAATAAAATAAAGAAAAATAATATAAAATGAAAAGGTATACTTTTTTTTTATCAACATTAAATTCTAGATTATGTTTTCTAATTCCCTTTAGAACAAGCAATTTTTTTTTTTCTTTACTCCTCTTTTGACAATTAACATTCCATTATGTTTATTTCTATTTTCTAACGCGTATAATTTCGTTACAAATAATCAATTTTTATTTTCATACTAATTCTTGAATTAATTCACACAATTATTAATGAATTAATCGTCAATTTTCTTTAGTCATTTTCACTAAGATATTTAAAGTAAACGAATTAAAATTCAATAAAAACAAAAACAAAAACAAAAACAAAAACAAAAAAAACGAAGGATTTGTAAAAGAAAAAAGATGGGGGTAAATAATATTAATGGATTCTGATCTTTAGAATACGTTCAACTTTTTTTTCCTTTCTCTCTCTCTCTCTTTACTCTACTCTTCTGCTTCATTTCCCTTTCCTTTTTTTCCAGTCTCTATTATCCAATTAAAGTTCATAAGATACTGGTGACATTTTTTTTTTATGAAGCTTTTTAATTAAATTAAAAAATTAATAACAGAAAAAAAAAAAAGTTTGATCCTCAGGAATTATTATTAATTGAATTGTTTTTATTCAATGTTTACTGAACTGAAAATATAATTATTTTAATTATAAAGTTTAATCCATTGACATTATTTTACCATTTTCCGTCTTCTTCTTTTTTTCTTTTTTTTTTTTGTTTTTTGTTTTTTTGGAGTGCGTTCGTCATAGACTCTTTTTCTTCTTCTTCTTCTCCTTACATATTTATTTTACGTTCATTTTTTATGTTAAAGAAAAGTTGTTTTCTATCCCCATAATTAAATAAAGAAAACGAAAAAAAAAAAAAGTTTTAACAAAATTAAATTCAGTGAAACAAAAAAAAGAAACAAAAGCAACGAGTGAATATTTTTTTAATGAAAAATAATAAATTACCAAAAAGATACATTTTTTCGATTTACAATTTATCTTTATTCTCTTATTTATACTTTTGTTTTTAATCGTTTGCCTGACAATAATATTTTTCTATAAGAAGAACTTTTTGTTTTTATTAAATAAATCGTAGAGAGAGAAAAAAAAAAAACAAAACATAAAATGATTACCTTCTGTTACAGTCATGGTACGATTACAAACTTAGATGGGAACCAAAAGAATATGGTGGTGTACAAATGCTTCATGTACCATCTGATCATATATGGCGTCCTGATATTGTACTTTATAACAAGTAAGTTATTATTTATTTTTTTCTTTTCTTTTCCATCTTCTTCTTCTTCTTTTATATATAAAAAAATCATTTTTTAATTCAATCTATAAAAAAATATATAAATAAAAAAATCATTGTCTATTCTCTCTATATTTTTTTTTGTTCTTTTATTTTTTAATTAATTCTTAAATTTGTAATTTTTAAAAATTATTACTTTTTTTTTCTGCTAAAAAATGAATTTAGATTTAATGAAAACTTTTTTTTTATTTTTGTTTATTCATTAATCTGTGTTATGTATTTATATAAACGTACGATTATTATAGAGAATTATAAAATCTATATAAATAAAGTGAAAGTTCAACAACTAAAATGTTAAATGAAAACAAGAATTTCTGTAATGAAATTAAATGAGTGTTTTTTTTTTGTCTTCGAATTTATCCAGGCGCCTCCATTAAACAATTATGTAATTATGTAGAGTTAGTTACGAGACATTATTATAATGATTTTTACTAGAAAATTCAATTATAAAATCATCGCACCTCTATGAAATGCAAAAAAAAAAAAAATGGGAAATAGGGAAAAATGGGAAAAGATAAAAAAAGATACGAAACTATCCTAATTGTACAGTAAATGGTCCGTTAATTTCATCGTTAAAATATAATAATGTAAGTTTTACTCATCATGAACATAATTATATAGATAATATATTCAGAGTAAATCTTACTACTTAACTTTTTAAATTTTAAACAATATTTTTCACCCTAAGTTAGTTTTAGATTCTTTCAAGAACACTTTATATTTTCCCTTTTTCCTTTTCTTACTTACGTTTTACTCTTTCACATTATACTGTTTAATATTTTACTATGCATACTTAACTTACACTCATATTTTTACATACACATACACACACAAACATAAACGCATATATATAAACATTTATATAACGAATATAAACATAAATCAGTTACCTCTAATTGCCACCCTTGAACCAAACATAGGCGACAAGTAGGAGTTGTGTAATTATCCCCATGTCACGTATAAAGTTTTCAATGACTTTAAGTAATTTTTATTTTCTCTTCTACTCCTTGGTTTTCTTTTTGTTTTTTTTTTTTTTTTAAAAGTTAAATTTCAAGAGAGTCTAGACCCACTTAAAATTTATAAATAATTAAAATTCTTCTCTTAAATTATAAATTATTTTCAAAACAGAAGAAGAAGAGAAAAAAAAAAATTAGACTCGAATTAGGTCGGATTATAGTAAATTAGACTGGTCACTGGAATTTATCTAATTTATTTTTTTTTTCTTAAAATGAAAACGAAAAAGAAAACTTACTTTAAACGAATTATGTATAAAGAAAATTCTTCTAAATTTTCTCCTTCTTCATCTTCTCAATTTTTAATATTTTTTTCTCTGCTCTCGTTCATTGTTCCATTCCAGAAAATTACGTGCAGAAAATTCCCTATTTTAATATTTAAATATTGACACTTGTTTAAACATAAAAAAACGTAAAGAAAAAATCACCCGGTAAAAAAAGAGAATAAAAATCAAAAAAAATGAAAAGAAAATAAAAGAAAGCACAGAAGAGAAAAATCTGAAGACTTGTTATTCACGTCATATAAACCGTTGAACGCAACATTATATCTGAGTAAATATTAAATGAATCACACCCTTAAAATAAAAAAACTGAAAGAATAAGAAAAAAATAAACGAAATTCTTGCAGTTGTTTGAAGAAAATGAAAATCAGATACAAACAAATTTTATAAACATATAAAAGATGATAAAGCTTTTTTTTTACTTCTTCTTCATCTTCATCATCTTCTCTTTCTTCTTCATCTTCTTCTTCTTCTTCTTCTTCTTCTTTATACTTTAGTAATAGAATATTTAATCTCTTATTAGTTTAATATGTTAAGAGGATCTTGGGAATTCATAAAGAACTTGGGTTTTTGTGGTCTTATTATTCATTATGAAATGGTAAAATATTAAGTTTAAATTGTCAAAAAATTCCTAGTTACTCAAAATATCTATGTGTGTGTGTGTGCTTATGTTTGTAGTATCTTTATTTATTTATGTGTGTGTGTGTGAATGAGTCTAAGGTTCAACCAACTCAAAGCTAGGATTAATCGCTTATTTTATTGAAAACTTTTATCAGAAGGCCAACAGCGTATTAGAATATTGAAAATGTTTGGAAAAATATGAACATTTATAGAAAAAATTGTAATTGGAAAAGAAATCCTTAAGCGTATACAACAAAGAAGAAATAAGAAACTTTTATTCTTTGAAAATAAAAATTGAAAATAGTTAACAGATTTTATCAATCCGATAAAAAAAAAACAAACAAACAGAACAACTTTAAAGTTATTTCAATTTCAAATAGTGGAATTTTTATTGCAATGTAAACATTCTTTTTTCCTCTCTTATTGAACTTTTTCTTTTTTAGATCCAAAAAAAAAAGAACCTGTCTATTTTTCTGTTCTTCCTGATTTTATAGTTTCGTATAGAGTTTTTATGTTGCCAAAAACAGAAAGGAAAAAAAAGAGGGAAATAAAAAGTAACGAGCTGTTTAAAAATAAACATTAACTTTCTTCTGTTCCCGGAATTTAGATTATAAAATAATGAAAAACAACAAAAGAACAGACAGAAAACAGAAAACAGAAAACAAAAATAGAAAAATAAACAACAGAAAGATCGCTACAATATTCTTTTGTTTGTGCAAGTCAAGAGATGACAACGACAGTGTTTTTTTTTTCTATTTAGAATTCTTTTATAATATTTATAAACAAACAAAAAAAAAAATGTAATTTAATCATATAAATATAATTTACGTACCTAGACTTTTCTTTTGTTTTGATAAAAAAAAAGGGATGTTTACTTTTTTTTTTTTTACCCTTTGAACGGATCCTTCTTCTTGCGTGTTCATCTTTTATATAATATTCTGTGTCTTGTTTACTGTTTTTGTTTTGTTCGTTGTTTGTTATTTTTTCATTTAAAATTTTATATATAAAATAAATGTTTCTTAGTAATAACTTTTTCCATTTGCATATTTATATTTAACAGATGAAAAGACAAAATCAAACGATTATATTTTATTAGATCAAATAACTAATTTTTTTTTTTAAAGTTCACTTTTTTGTGTTAGTTAGTTTATTTTTATTAAAAAAAATTAATTAATCCAATTTCTTTAATTTGGTTCGTTGACTTTAAATAAGAAATTTCTTTCATTTAATTTTTTGTAATTGAACAAAAAAATTTATAAAATTAAATTTTCCGACAGGAAAACAATCAAAGGAAAAGAAAACGGAACAAAAATGTTTTACAGTGTTCGTATATCAAAGTGCAAGTGTTTGTTCACATTTATTTTAAAGTTTTAAATTTTTATTTTTCGTTGTTATTGTTGTTGTTGTTGTTTTGTGTATTTTGTTATATAAAATTATATGTTAGAAGTTAACTTCTATCAAACATATAAATTATAATTTTATTTATTTATTTATTTTTCTTTTTATGAAGAGGACAAAAAAAAAGGAAAGAAAAGAAGGGAAGGGAAATGGAAAATATTATAAAGTATAAAACAGAAAGAACTTTTATATTATATGATACAATATGTCTCACCTTTTTTCTTTCTGTTTTTCTATTTTTCTTCTTCTTCTTCTTCTTCTTCATTTATATATTCACACATGACATGACTATATAATAAATACATTCAAAACATCCTTCTACTATACTCTATCCATATTCTTATATTATTATTTAACATACAGACAGAGTGGATATACACACATGGTTATATTTATTTTTTTTATAAGGATGAAGAAAAGCACAGACGACACATTCATGCATTAAACATTATCTTCCTGAAAAAATGTTCCCATACAAATATATGAATTTCATTTTTTCTTTTTTTGTTCCCCCATTATTTTCATCTACTTTTTTTTTTTTTGGTTCATCTCTCTCTCTGTCTCTCTCTCTCATCCTTTTTATATTATTACTATTATTATTATTTTATAGTTTCATGTTATCCCTTTCCAAATTTTCATCCAGAAAACATAAAGTATGGAGTGAAAGGAATATAGAGAGAAAAAAAACAAACTTTTATTTTTTTCTTGTAGAAACAGAAAATAGAATACTTGGGTGAATATTATGCATATGATTATAGGATAGGGGACTGAAAATTGTTAGATAAAAATTTTTTTTATACCTTTACAAAAAAAGAAAAAAAAAATGACCATCTCGATTAGGGGATAACCAAATATCCTTTTTTCTTTTTTCATTGTTAATATTTTAAAAGTTTTAAAACTTTAGTGTGAAATATCCATTCCATAATAAATATTCTAGGTTTTATTATATAGAACATTCCTATGTACACACACACACACATAAGTTTAATTATCTCCATTGAAAACCACAAATTGTTTTATTAAAATATTTTTGTCTCGACTAAATTTTTTTTTTTCTATGCACACAAAATATTAATATGATTTTACTTCAAACATTTACATAAAACATTTACAATTGAACAAAAAAAATATATTTAATTCTGTATTTTATGTTATCCGTGATTCGTGATTCGTGTTTCAATTTCAAGACAAAGTGCACATAGTAAATACACATAGTAAATACAATCAAAGTAATGCTTAAGAATTAATCGAATAAGAAATTAAAAATGTATGAATTTGATTAAAGAGTTTTGTGAATTATATCTCAGATTTTCATTTATATTTCCACTATTTTTATTATTAATGTGAAAATAAATTAATTATTAATAAAAAATTTCAATGAATTTAAACGGAAATTTAATCGGCTTTTTCAAACAAACACAATACAAAGTGTTATAATTTTATTCAACTGTTTGATATACTTTTTTTTCTCCGATATTTAATTTTAACTTCATTTTCTTTTATTAATACCCAATATGAATCACTTTAAAAAATATTCTGACGTAAAATTAAAGGGAAAAATTTACATGGAAATTCACAGAATAAAAAATTTAATAATCAAATAATTTTATTCCGAACTCATGCATTCGTGAAATTAATTGAAATTTTCGATTTATGTTTTCTCATTCTTTTGGACTTTGGTTCTTGCTTTCTTTTTTTTCTAATTTATTTTTTCTGTTTCTGTTTTTGTCCCTTAAAGACAGTAATTAAAGTGAACAATCTATTTAAAAGACGAGAATTTATCCAGCAATCTAAATTGGACACAGAAAATGAAAAAATCTTCTAAAAAAAAATGTAGAGTCTTTATTTTTTTGGAAGAGAAATTTATAACGATCAAAACCAACGATAAAAAATAAGAAGAAAAAAACATGAAAAACGATAAAGAAAAAATAATTTTCAATTTTATTATTTAAGTTTTTCTTTTATATTTTTTCGTTAAATTCAACACAAAATAAAATTCAATTTTTTATTTAATGCTCTCGAAAAACATCAATTGAATTAAAAAATGTTATAAAAAATAAACAACAACAATTTTTCATTTTCTCTCTATTTATTTTCTTTTTATTTTTTTTATTTTTTTTTGTACCAAAAATCATCTGACATCCCGCATCCATGAACCAACATAAAAAATAAAAAATAAATGAAAAGAAAATTACAGAAAATGAGAGAAAATAATCTTAAAGATGAGAAGAAAAAATTTACTTCTTTAAAATGTTTTTGCCCCAATTTTTTATCGCAAGTTAAAAAGATTAACATAAATTTATTCATATACCAAAAAAAACCACAACAATAATAATCAGTAACATTTTCCTATTCATAGATGAACACAATTTTTTTTCTTCCCCGTCTTCAATTCCCTACCCTTTCACACATTAATTTTATATAATATTCTAATTAGTTTATTATCATTTATTAACAAACATTAGAAATTGTCAAAGTCACATTATCACGTATCTTACATTTTACATTCACATATTAAGTTACATTAAGTAAAAAGAGAAAAAAATTATCGTAAGAACACAATTAAAATTATAATCAACAGAAAATGGTTTTTTAAAAAAAAATAAAGACTGATAGAGAGAGAGAGAGAGAGAGAGTGAGAAAACTAAAAATTGTAAAATCTTTCCCATTCGGTTATAAAGAAAAAATTTAAAATGAAATGGTTTCATAAGTCCTAAACGGTTGTTAATTTTCCTATTAAATCCATATAATAAAATATTTATATAAAGCTACATACAAACATACATATATATATAACATACATACATAACATAACATAACATGTATAATATTCTACTTAAAGGTTAAAACAGTTTTTGGTGCTACCTTTTTTGAATAATAATTGAATTGGCAATCATAATTTTAAATGGGTTTTATAAAATCGTAATAATATAAATATTCTATATACAATTCACTAGCCTTTAAATCTACAATATATTATTATTATAAACATGATCTTTTGGTTATAGATTGTACAATTTCTAATAAGAAAAGAAAATAAAGTAAAGAAAAACAACAGTCATATAATATTACAGGCCATAATATTTATTATTTATTTTGTCCATAGTAAATAAACTGTTGATGTTACATTATACAAACTTAAAGTAAATGTAAATATTTGTATTGAATAATTTTCGAATAAATAGAAAAAAAAAATACAAAAGGAAAAAAAAGGTTCAATTATGTCTCAATAAAATTTTCATTATTTGCACTTATTCAACATAATGGATGTACTCAGTTTCATCAATAGAAAACTTAAAAGGAGATGCAAAAAAAAAAAGAAGATATTTTATTAACATGAAAAATTTTCAAACTTTGATTTTCACTTAAACTTACGTCACAATAAATACTTTTCACTTTTTCTGTAAATAAATAAATAATGAAATGACTCTTGAATTTTTTTTATCTTCTTTAAATTCAATTTAAATTTTCAATAAATAAAATGTAATTGATTCAATAGAATAAAGAGAGAAAAAAAGGGGAAAGAAAAAACGTTAGTTGGCCTCTTCGAATAGAGTTTATAATGGTATTACTCTTTCGTTCTCATCATCAAGTATAATATAAGATTATACTAAACACAAAAACCTTTCTTCTATAAAAACATACCTACCTAACATGTTTGTAATAAAACGAGAAAAAGCAAAAAAAAATAGAAGAAAAATAGAAGAAAAAGAAAGAAGAAGACGAAGTAGAAAAAAAAGAACCCAACTCCGAATGTTCAATTGATTTCTCTCGATTGTGTTGTCGCTTCATTGAATTCGATATTGTGCCGATATATGGAAAATATGTATATTATGTTTTAGAGGCAATGAAAATAGCGGTAGGAAAAAAAAAATAAGCTGACTGATTTTGTGATTTATATTCAATTTGTTTGTTTTGAATATAAAAAAAAAAAAACACACACACACACACACACACAAAATTGAGCTTTTATTTTTCTATACTTTAATTTTTTTTTTTTTTTTGCCAATTTGAAAAGGGCGATGGCACACAAAAACAAAACAAGAATAAAAATGTTATATGAATTTAATACAATAAAAATAATGTGGGAAAATTCGCTTTATCCCCTCTCCCCATTTTTATTTTTTTCATTTGTCTTCTGTTGTTTTGTGCTTTACAATGGGTGGAGGGGGGATACCTTTTTATTTTTTCTTTCTTGTCCTTTTTATTTTTGATGGTCTACCAAATGAGTCGACAAATAAATTATGTTTTCAATCTAATTAAATTTATAATATTGAAAATATTCTTGATAATAATAATGTTATTTTATATAGCAACTTATATTCGAAATTCAAACCATTTTCACCATCACACCACTTATCGAAATCCATAAACATTTTAAGTGACATTGATAAATATTCACATTTCTTTCTTATAAACAAAGAACTCAGTCAATTCAACCAACCCAGCCTAAATTAATGAGACAAGTTTATAATGATTTCAGTGACAAATAAGACCAAAAAAAAAAAAGAAAATAAAAGAAGAACAAGAAGAAGAAATATTTCCTCTAAAGAGAAAAGAGAGCCTGCAATTAATTTTACTTTGATATGAAATCTGTAAAAGAAAAGAATTTATCGATTTCTTATAAAGTCTTTTATTTATTTATTATTTTTTTTGTTCCTTCCATCTTCTTCATCTACTTCGTTTACGATTTCTTATTATATTATATTCTTTGTTTTTCTCTGAAATACCGAATTGTCTTATATAATATTTGTTCTCTCTGCTCCATACTTCACAGTAGTTTTATATAATATATATTTTACTGGATGTCGACAACAATACTTCCGTTTATACCGCACTCATCGCTATCATCGCCTTTCTTCTTTTCTTTTTTTCCTTTCCACCATTTTACCCCACCCCCCTTTTTATTTCTTTCAACACACAAATGTATACACATTATAACATACACACACATACACACACACATACCATATAGAAATACAATATTTCCTTGTAATCCATTTCAGAATAAATCCCATATGTGAAATATTGTGTATATAAATGAAAATAGTTTTACATGTTGAAAATTATAGTCAGAGTATATTATAATCCTTTCGGTTGATGAAATTCATACTAAGATTTAAGTTATTACCGCAGGATGAAAAGCGGGAGCACATCAAAAAAAAAAAAGAAGCATACTAAAGACCACATGAATACTAAAACATACACACACACACATACACCATACTTTTGTTTCGCTACAAAACAATACAACATAACATTTTTAAGGTATAAAAACAAAAGAGAAATTGGATGCGAAATAAGTAATGGAGGATAGGAAAAAAAAAACAAGAAAAGCCTAAACAAAGAATCCTTACTTAAAAAAAAAAGAATAAGAAGAAAAGGAAAAATCTGTATTATTATAAACTATATATTCTATTGTATTGCGTTAATGTATATTCTTTTTTTTCTGTCCCAATCTCTTACATTTTCTTTTATTTTTTTTTCTCATTTTCTTTTTCCGTTCTTTTCTTTTTAAAATAATCTAACCCGACCTGATAAATTTTATCACATATACTTACCACCACACAAACACAAACATACACACACACTTAGACAGAGAAACAAATAAACACAATATTATACATTGTAGATTTTTAGTTTGGCTTTTATAAGAATAGAAACACAATCTTATTTTGATTACTTAAAGTATTATTTACATTCTACTATCAAATGTCATTGTTTTGTTTTTGTTTTATCTTTGTTTTTTTTTTCACATCAAATTTTCACAAATTCTCTCAGTATTTTAATGAAATTTCTCCAGATTTCAATTATTCTCCCAGGATTTCATTGAAATTTCTCCAGATTTCACTAATTTTCCCACGATTTCAATGAAATTTCTCCAGAATTCACAAATTTTCCCAGGATTTCAATGAAATTTCTCCAGATTTCACAAATTCTCCAAGGATTTCCTAAAATTTGTATGTCTATACTGAAGGTATTCTCTACTTTATCGACATTATAAATGCAGTAAAAAAAAAAAAATGTTTGATTAAAGTTAGACACAAAAAATCATGTCACTAATTTATCGATGATTTTGTTACACAAATAGACAGTTAGAACATGATTGTCTAAAGGGGATAATACATTTTAGATTATTATTATTAGCATTTTTTGTTAGATTTTACAAATATTTCATCTAATGTACTATCCAACTTTATCATTAAACATTTAATCGTTTTTGGATTAATCGAAAAAAAAATAATAATTTTTGTATTAAAATTTATAGAATGAGATAAACATCTGGGGGATCAAATACACAAAAAACGATTAAAAGTTTAAAGCCATTGTTAAATACTTCAATTTATATTTGTATTTTATAAAACCTAAATATAAACAAAACAAAACAAAACAATCAAAGTAAAGCAAAAAAAAAAAAAATTATTTAAGTTCTAGAATAAAAGTTAACACACGAATTTTAGTCGTTCTTTTATTTTATTTATGATTTTCATGTTTTTATGTTTTCCTGTATTTTTATTCACCCTCATCTAAAACACAAAATTATTTATTTTGTCAAACACAAAAAAACGAAACAAAACAACAACAAATAAATATTACCTAATGAAATAAAATTATAACCGTACATAAAGGTAACATAAAATTGTCAATAGACCGGGGTGATTTTCTTTCCAACAAAAATATTTCACGATTTCTCTTGAAAATTTTTATAAGTAAATTTTTAATAAATGATAAAAGAGGCAAAAAAAAAAAAAATATACGTCAAAAATTGAACAAATCCAATATTTAATTATGTATTATTTGTTGATGTTAAAAATAACTTTTCATTTTCTTAGATTTTCATGTAAACAAGAACAACGACAACAACAAAAGTTTTTTTTTTTTTTATTTATCTAACTTTGTTTAGAAAATTTATAATAATAAAACCAAATCAAAGGAAGGTCAGGTCAAATTCAAACAAATATTGTAGTATATAAAAGACAAGTAAAGATTATATGATAGGAAATAAAACCTTTTGTGGTTGTAAGAGATGAAAATGAAAATCTGTAATGAAATTTATTTTATGTCTTTATTTTCGTTTTGTTCTGTTTCCATTCTAAATCTAAAATAAACAAATAATATTATATCTTCTTTATTGTAGATTGTAGAGGACTACAATTAATTGTCAACATTTTATTATAATTTATGAATTTTTAGTGAAAATATATTTACATTATTATTATTATTATTGTAATAAAAATTTAGTTCATTTGTTACAAGATAATAAAATGTCTGACGCTACCAATTTTCTTGTTAGCCTTTTCTTCTTCTACTTTTTCTTCTTCTTCATGTCATTGCCATTGAAAACAATAAAAGAAAATGTAGTCGGTCTAGGTTATGGAGATACTTTGATTAACTCTGACTGAAATAGTGTAGGACAATTTTCCGATTAATTTTATTTCTCCCCATTTTTCTTTTTTTTCCTTTTTTCCTTTTTTTCCTTTTTGATTCGATATAATTTGTTATTTACAAACTATTAAACAATTTTTCGTTTTCAACATATCGTCATATTAATATTAGATAAAATATAATTAAATGTAATGAGAAGAAAATTAGAAAAACAAATCAAATTTTATTCTTAAAAAAAAATTATAAAGAAAAGATTTAATTTGTTTTCCATCTTTGTTTGTTTTTCTTTAGTTTTTTATTGTTATTATTTTTTCTTTGGTTTAACAATAAAATTACGTTTAAAAATTCTATGTTGCAAAAATGTACCTACCGACCAATACAGAAGTGAAATGAATATATTTTTTATGATTCTGATAGGGTGAAGTTATTTTAGAGAAAAATTTACATATTTCACTCAATTTGGTACAAAATTTATTTTTATTATGTTGAATATTAAAAATTGTTGTTTGGCCATTAACAAATTACGATTATCACATTACAGTCATCATTATTGCATTTCAAGGTAAATAAATGTAACATTTAGATGTCTCTGGCAAAAGTACATTAATTCTAATAATTTAGTAAATTTTGAAGGATTTACAAGATTACTTAGAAGGAATATCAATTGAAATAAAATTTGATTTAAATTGACTTTTTTTATTAAGTTTTTGTTGTTGTTGTAGATATTTTGATTAAAAAATATTTCTTTAATTTTTCCCTTTGATTTTTTGTTTGTGAAAAAAAAAAATCCACAAGAATATTAGAAGATGGTACAGGGGTGCTGGTACACAGGGGTATAATTAAAAAATACTTGAAAAATATTTAATTATTAATTTTTAATATTTTTTTCTTTTGACTTGAAAAACGTATAAAGTGGAGGCGTCTGGTTTTTATGAACACATTTAACTGAAATAATAAAAAAAAAGGGTTACATTGGATAACTTAATGAATTTCTTTTCTTTTTTTGTTTTTTCGTTTTCTAAGAAAAATTAGGTCAATTTTTTTTTTTTTGTTTTTGTTTTTGTTTTTTCCCAACTTTCATAAAAACAAAAAAAAACTTTCAAATGAAAAAAGAATTTCAAGTTTTTTTTTTTTTTGGTGAAAAATTTATATTTAAGTCACGGTGTTGGTATAAAATATTTTTTTATTTAAGTTGTTGTAACCAAAAACAAGAAAGAAAGGAAATGGAGAGAACAAAAGTAAAAACGAATAAATTTTAATTTTAATAAAAAGACAAATAAAAAAAAAAAGAAAACGAAAAGAAAGTAAAAAAAAAAACAAATAAATAAATATAAATGTTTTGTTGTAGAATTTTGTATGCCAAACAAAATAATCAATAATCTATCAAAAATATAAATAAATAATGATATTATTTCTCTGAGATTGAAAATTGAAGATTGAAGATTGAAGTTAAATTAAATGAAATTTTATTTTTGATGTTTCCCAAATAACACAAAAAAAAAATATAAATGAAAAGAAAGAATGGAAGAAAAACGAACAATGTGTCAAGAATGAATATATTTTTGAGACGACCTTTTCTTTTTTTTCTATAAAAATGAAGAATCCATTTATCGTTTTTTACATTTTATATTTTTTTATTTCGATTTTCTTTTTAACCATCAATTTTAATATTCTTTCACTATTTTTGTTTCTTTTCTTTTCTTCTGTAATCTCCTTTCGTTTTGTATTCTTTTGGAGAATAAAAATATTTGTCACATATAATTTTTTTCTTTTCCAATTAAAAACAAAATAAATAATTAAATTAAATTAAATAAATAAATATATAAAAAAAAAACCAAAAACAAAAAACCTAAAACTAAACCTTAGTGCTGATGGTAACTTCGAAGTGACACTAGCAACAAAAGCAACAATCTATTCAGGAGGATTAGTTGAATGGAAACCACCAGCTATATACAAATCATCATGTGAAATTGATGTTGAATTTTTTCCATTTGATTTACAAACATGCGTTTTAAAATTTGGTAGCTGGACATATGATGGGTTTAAGGTAGGTGTTTCATAAACCAGTAATTACGTGGACAACAATTCATTATTTTTTTTATTACAATATTTTCTAATTAATTTCTTTTGAATTTCATTTATTTCAACTTTATTTTTCTTTTTTTCTTTTCATTTCATTTTATAAGAAAATAAATATTTTACTTATTCAATACTCGGAATCTAACTTATTAAAGAAATTTACAAAGAATAAGAAAGTCTTGAATTCCCTTTTTTTACTTAAATTAGTTTTAAGACTTTAAACTTTTTTTCTAAATTCAAATAGAATGAACTAAATTATACAAGTGAAACGTGCAGATTCTTTTAATTCGTTGACTAAAAAGTTTCCAATCAACCGTAAAAACCCTAGAAGCGGATTATGTTCATTATTACGTATATAAAATTCATATAAACTCATGAATCGGTTACGTTAATTGAATAATTGTCATAATTTAATTGAAATCAATTTCACTAATCTCACTTATGGGATCAATCCAATTAAATAAGCAAAATATGAATTTTCTTTTTTCCTTTTCAATATTTTTATGGAAAAATAATTTTACCAATTTTTAATGGAATTTTAATAAAATTTCTATAAAATTATTCATTTGAATTGATTTTTTTTTTATGTTTGTAAATTAAAACAATTAACAAATTTTGTTTTTTTTTTTTTTAAAAAAATATTTTTTTTTCAATTCGTTGATTTTTTTTGGTTTCACTAAATGATAGTAAAATTGAAAAAAAAAGTGCAATTAATCTGTTGTTGTAATATTAATTAAAATAATTAATTAATTTATCTTTAGAATAAGTATACAAAATATAAATAAAAACAAATGAAACACGATAAAGTTGTAGATTGAAAAATTTCTTCTTTTCTGATATTGATTTTTTTTTTTTTTTTACACCTTACAATTATTTAATTATAAAACGCTTTTAACATTTATATTTAATTTATTATTTAATTTTTTGTACATAAAATAATATAAATAAATAAATTTTTTTTTATCTAATTATAATTCTTATGTAAATATTATAATATGTTAAGATGAAAGTGAAAAAGGAAAGAGAAAGAGAAAGTTTTAGATGAGATAAAGATAAGTTGAATATTAGGTAACACTGTCACTCTACCATTATACAATATTATTATAAAATCTGATTAATTTTATATTTATTCAAAACCATAAAAGTTGAATTATTATAATCCTTCATCAGAGAAAACTTTCTTATTAAAATTACAACAATAATAATAATAATAATAATAATAATAACAACAAATAAAAGAAAAAGTGAAAAATACATGAAAATATTGTGTAAAACTTTTGCAGCAACATTTTTTTTTTAATGAATAAGAAAAAAAAACACTTTTTTTCGTCTTCCTCTTCTTCTTCTTCTTCTTTACTTTACTTTAATAACAAAGAAAAATATACGAGGGTTTGACGGGAATGAAAAGGGGGTGGAGAGTATTTATGTCTGATGTTTATAATATTATTATAATAATTTTACATGAAAATCGTGTTTTTCTTTCTTCTTCTTTTTTTTCAGTTTCACTTTTATTTCGACACTTTTGTCTCTCTCACTCTCTCTCTCTCTCTCTCTTTCTCTTTCTGTATAAATATAGTACTATATAGATTATTGTCTCTTTTTATCCTTATTTTATAGTAAGCTTTTATAATACTTATAAGAATAATGTCATGATAAATTTAAGAATTACGTGTGACAAGACAGGTCTGCAATACAGAAAGAAAAAAATTACTTCTTTCCTTCAAATGTTAAACTACATAATACATTATATACATATACACGCATACATGCATACATACATATATACATATAAATAACATTAAACATTTTTCAACTGATAAAAAGTGATTAAATGTTAAAAGTGATTTATTTTCTTGTCCTTCATAAATCTTATTAGTGAAATAATAATGAATTTGTAACTAATGAAATTAAACAAAAATATTAAATGTATGTATGTATGTATGTGTGTGTGTGTGTGTTTTACATATTATGGTATGCACAAAAATATATACAAGAAAAAAAACATAAACATAAATTCTTCAACATAGAATGCTATAAAAAAAAAACCAAATGCCATAATAATAAGTGAATTGAATCAAAAAAAAAAAAGAATCAAGTCAGCATTGTGTAATATTGACAAACCTAAATAAAATTATATTATTTTCTGATTTTCAATAAAATTAGATAAAAACATAAGAAATCATAAAGAAATTATGTTAACAATAATTAAAAATAATTAACAATAATTAACAATAATTTTTCAGTAATTAAATTATTTTTTTAGATTTACAATTAAATTTTAATTATAAATACAATTTTTTTTTTAATTAATCATTTTCAGATTTCCACTCTACATAATTTATAAACTTTTGTATTTTGTTGTAATCCTCCTTATTCTTTTTCTTCTTCTTCTTCTTCTTTTCTATTTTTTTGATTTTCTGTTTTGAATTTTTTATTTATTTTTTTATTTTTGTTTTTATTTTTTTATTATGTATTTTTCGTTGTTGTTTATGGGTTTTGTATATATTTTTTCTCTCTCCCTCTCTCTCTCTCTCTCTTCTAACAATTTTTACACAAATTTAAAATCCAAAAAAACAAAAAAAAATTTACATAAATTTCACAAATTTATCAAAATATTTTACATAAAAAAAGAAAAAATTAAAACAAAAAAGAAAAAGGGGAGGTGCGGGGTGGGAGAAAAAAAATATAACACAAAATACAGAAAAAATTTTCACACAATTTTCGACAAATAAAACATTTTATAATTTGATGGGGAACAACATTTTTCTGTTTAATATTTTTAGGATAATTTTTTCACTTTTTCTGACCAAATTTTTGAAACAAATAAATTCGTTACGTCACATTACACATACCAATGGTTATTATTAGTGAAAAGTTTTCAATCACAAAAAAGTGAACATATTCACGTGTCAATATGTTCCGTTGATCAAACGTATAAAAAATAAATGTTCACAGTGAATCAAATTTTATAGAAATCAAGAAAACATAAAAATGAAAAAACTTCAAAATCATCTCTTAGAAATTTTCACCTTTGATGAAAATGAATTGTATTCTGTATACAACAAGTACTGTTAGGCACTCACATTATTACGTTTATATTTTATTTTATTATATTTTCTTTTTTCTTTTGTGAAATTGTAAACCTTTTCATCAGAATTTTCAATAGATTTAAATGAAACATTTCACTGAAATAAAACACATAAAATTATACTTAAATATAAAATATTACTTACCCGTTACCAACAGAACAGAAATGAAAGAAAATTATGATTTAAGACAATTTTAATAAAAAAAAAAAAAAAAAACTAATAAAAGAAAAAAGAAAAAAGAAAAATATGAAAATATGAAAATTGTTTTTATTTCTTTTATAAAAAAAAAAAAATACAAAACACAAAAAAAAAAAACAGAAGAAAATTCTTGTTACTTTTATATTTTATTTATTTTAAAATGACTCGTAAAGAATACTCTTCCTGTGTTCCCCTACTCACTCTCTCTCTCTCTCTCTTTCTCTACTCGTTGTATGTTGTGTATGTAATAATAATTTTTTTTTTTTTACTGAACAAATCTAAAAGTCTTTTGAGCATTTACTAAAAAGTCTATAAACAGAAGATTTACATTCGTTTTTTTTTCCTTTTCTTTTCTTTTTGCTTCTTTCATTTGCTGAAAATAGAAAGTATAAAATATTACATAAATGGGAGCCGTTTCTGAAGTCATCTTACTAAAAGTTTCTTTCTTCTTTTTTTTCTTCTTTTTCAAATTTAAAATGAATGGAAGGGAAAATACAGAATATTAATTTCATATTTTTATACTCAGTCAAATAAACAAAAATATTTAATATGAAAAAGCTTCTCTGTGCTTTTGTAATACGTTTACACACACACACACACACACACGCATACACTTCAAGAGCATAAAAGTTAAAAAAATAAACCAAAGAAAAAAAAAAGGAGAGAAACTTCTGTAATTTATTTTTGTGCTTGCGTCAACAATTACATTCTTCTTCTTCTTCTTATTCTTGTTGTTGTTGTTGTTGTTTCTATTTTGCTCTTCCTAATTTTTTTTTTTGTTTTTTTTTTTGCGAAACATTTACAAAAGTTTTCATTTTCATGAAGAAGAACTCTTCAGTTCAGAACAAATTTACATTTTAAAATCAAGAGAAGAAACATCCTAATTCCTAACAATCAAAACAAAACGAAACAAAAAAAAAATTACACAACAATAAAAGAAAACAGAAAATTATTTAATGAAAGAATGACAACAAATTTATATTTTTTATATTTTCCATTCTAATTTTTAAAGAATTTCTTTTCATTCTTTTCATTCTTGTCTTAAAAGCTCAAAAAAAAAAACAAAAAAACAAAAAATGTTCTAATTTTTTTTTGTTTTTGTCTTTATCATACCACAAAGTTAAAATTTTCTTTCAAACAAATAAACTTTACTTATCACAACCGAAAAATGGGAGTCAAAAAAAGAAAAAAAAAACATATAAATGGCGCGCGCGACAAAAAAAAAATCCTTAAACGAACCCCTTAAATTCGCGTCAACAAATTACTACTAAGGGTTTATAGCCGCACGTAATAAAAAGAAAAATAAATAAAACTTTTGGTTTAGAACAAGTAACAACAACAACAACAAATGTTTATAAAAAGCTCATCACAAGCCTAAAGAAAAAAAAAAAAAGAGTTTTTTCTCCACCCCTTTTTTTATAAAATTGGTTTTTGACCATCAAGCTTGTGGTTTTATCGTTAAATTTTTTTGGATTATATTTTACCATTTAGTGCTTTTGGTGTATACACACGGCCTTTTATATTTTAAATGGATCTATATAATACATACATACATACATACATACAAACCTACATAAATACATACATACACATACCATGTAATGTATTTTATGTTTGTCGTCTCTCTCTTTTTTTTTTTATTTGTTTAAAAATATTGAATTTCCACTCATTTGTTACTTTAAAGCAAAATGAGTGAATAGAAAATATTTTCAATAGTAAATAACAAACGGAACACATAACAAATATATTTATTACAATACACAATACATATGAGTGTGTGTGTGTGTGTTTGGGTATGATGTGTGTGTGTATGTGCATTATGAATGTGAGTTTATTTTGTTTCTATTTATATTTATTATTTTATACAAAAAGAAAATTTAGTGGAATATTATAGTTAATTCCACTTTAGTTCATTCTACTACATAAAAACAATAAAAGAGTACGAAACCACAAAATGGAAATTAATTGGAAATTGTATCCGAAAATGAAGTTCTTTTCCTCTCTTACTGTTCTAGTTTTTTTTTTCTTTTGTTTATTATTATTATTTTATGTTTGGTTATATTTGTAAGTGTTGGTCAAATGTAAGTTAAACCTAATGTTACAACTTACAATCTACACATACACACACATACACATACATTACATACACACATACACATACATTACATACAATAGATTTACAGAAGAAAAAAAAAAGTACAATTTATTATTGATCCAAATTTACAATTAATTTTTTTCTTTCTTAAAATATAGAAAATAAGAGAAAAATTCTTTTCCATTCATTCTGATCAATAAAATATGAAAGAAAAATAAATGAAAATCAACGAAACCAAGGATAAATTTTTTCATTATAAGAAAAAAAATTCATGAAATTATTTCTATTCTTATTAATTAATTAACTTAAAATGAAATTAATTAACTAAATTAAGAATGTAAAAAAATGTAAATAATAAAAAGTTCCACCCCCCACCCCCTTCTTTTTTTCTTACTTTTTGTTTTGAAGACCAAATAAAAAAATAAAAGAAATCAAACAATTAGTTTGATTATCAAAATTTTTTCATTTTGTTTTTTGTTTTTTGTTTTTTGTTTTTTCTTTGTTAGTTGGTTTTCTCAAAATAATTCCTTTTACAGCGCTGATGGACAATATGAAGTCACATTAATGACTAAAGCGATCGTCTATCATACTGGTTTAGTAATTTGGCAACCACCAGCTGTTTATAAATCATCATGTTCAATTGATGTTGAATATTTTCCTTACGATTTACAAACGTGTGTATTGAAATTAGGGAGTTGGACATACGATGGTTTTAAGGTGCTAGACTCAGATATCAAAAAAAAAAAAAAAACATGAGAAACAAAATTAAATATTTTATTTATTTTTTTTTCTTTTTGCATTTTCATAGAATTTTTTATTTTGTTTAAAGAAAAGAATTTTTTCCAATGAGGATGACAATTTTATTTTTTTTTTGTTGTATTTTTGTTTTTTTTCCCATTTCCTTAATTTTAATTTTTATTTAAATATTTTGTTCATTAAATATAAAATATTTTATTATTGTATTTTTTTCTTCTTCTTCTTCTTCTTGATATTTTTCATTTATTAATTTTTTTGTTTTCCTTATTTTATGATTTCCCTTTTTTTTTCTTTATATTTCTGTCCTTATTTTTTATTTTTTATTTTTATTTTTGGCATTGGTATGTTTGTTTAGTTCAAATAAAAACAATTAAATTTGCATAACTTTGCAATGTAGAAATATGCTTCTTCTTCTTCTTCTTTTTTTTTCTGTTCGTATAAAAAAGAGAAAACCAATGAAAAAAAACAACAACAACAACAACAGCTAAAAGATTGAAAAGTCAACACTTTAATTCATTGTTCATTTGAGAAAAAAAAAATAATTTATTCCTATAAAGTTTTTCTTTTTTTTGGGTAAAATTCTTCCTATTCTCTAAGTAAAAACTGAAGAACTTTGATCCTTTTTTTTTTTTTGTTGTAATTGTATTGTTGTTGTTGTCAGAATTTATATTGAAAATATTTTAATTTTATTAAATAAAGAAAAAAAAAGCAAACAAATTTATTCTTGTAATAAAATTAACAAAATTGAAAATCAAAACCGCAAAAACAAAAAACAAAAAAAGTTTATCTCTATTTCTACATTGTTTCAATTAAATTCTAATTATTATTTTATTTGTTCTTTAAATAATTATTAATTTATTTATTGTTTGTTATTATTATTTTTTTTTAAATTTATTAATTATTAATTATTATTTTAATGGCGCAGTCTCGTTACTTGAATATTTTCTAAATAATTGGTTGTGTAATTTTATTTTGTTTTTTTTTTTCTTTTTGTTTGATTAATTAGAGAGCCTGTTTGTTTAATTTATATTAAGGATTTTAGAGTATTGTTCTCTCATCATTGAAACAAACGAGAAGAAAAAAAAGGAAAGGAAAAAAAAAATGAAAGAAGTGAAATTGAAAAATTGTTGAAATTTTTTTCGCCATAAAACAAAAGAAAAAAAAAACATTTTTTCTGTTTTAATCCATTTTCCAATCAGTCCTAAAAAAATAATAAATGATTCTAAATTTTTCCTACATTATTTTTCATTTATTTAAATTTTATTTCATTTTTATCTTAATCTTAATCTTCTTTAGAAATTCATTAAGATTTATAGAAAACCACAAGTACACACATAATGATTCGTGTATTTAATGTTTCTATATACAAACTTTAAATATTCCAATGTCTCAATTTTAAAGTGAAATTTCTTTAGATATACAAACTGAAATTAATGTTTCTAATTTTGAATTCTTGTAAGACGTAATTTTATTAAATAAACAAAATAAGGATTTCTGTACAAATAATGTCTTATTGCTTTTTATTTCTTCTATACATTTTCATTTTGTCAACACTAAATAAATATTAGAATATTTATTTTATTCTGTTAGTTTTGAGACGAATATAATGAAACAAAATTTATCACAAAATAACAAATTTCAAATGAAATTCACTAATTTTCGTGCAGACGATATTTTTTAGTGGAATAACAGTTGACATTATTTGTTATTCGTCCCAGATTTATTGTTTGATTAAAAATAAAAAATTCTAAAAATCTTTAATAATAAATAGTTCTCATTAATTCGATCACTTTATGAAACACAAAAAAAAAACAATAAATGAAAGTCAAAACCATAACTGAAAATATTTCTCTCTCTTCGTCTCCCTCTCGTTAAATTTGCACAATCAAATTTTCTCATTATTTTTCTTTTGTACCAAATAACTAAAGTTATTTAAATATGAATAAATTCTGCTTTCGTCTTTATCATCTTTAATGAAGTCAGAATTGTGATAATGTTTGTGTCTAACTACTTCTGTCGAGTGACTGAAAACAAACAAAAATTTTGTATTTTCTTCCACCTCTAATTTTTCTTTGTTTTTTTTTACAACATTTTTCCCCTTATCCGCCATTTTATATCAGTTTCCTTTTAGTTTGTTGTTTTTTGGCCATTTTTTCCTTTTAGTTTGTTATTATTTATTTTTTATGTTTTTGGAAAAAAATTTCAACATAAATCAGCGTGAAAATGCAAAAAAAAAAAAAAATCATAAGAAGAAAAAAAAATTCGCTCGAGACGCCGTAACGTTATTGAATCAAAAATAATAAATAATTGTCTTTTATAATTTTTTCTGTTAAGATTTTCCGTTTTTTCCTTTTATATTTTGCCCTTCTTATCAATTCTTAGTCTGATGTTTGTAAAGAGTATTTTTTTTTGTTTTTAAATGAAATGAAAAACTAATTTTTTGTTCTCCACTTTTTATTTCTTTAATTTTTTTCTTACAACAGGAAATTATTTTCAAAAAAAACAAAAAAACAAATGCAAAAAAAAATACCAAAAATCGGCAAACCAAAGAAAAAAAAAATCGTACTCCCCTTAAAACCAGCACAAAAAGGACAGTGAATGGAAATTTAAATCAAAAATAAATAAATCAAATATGAAAACAAAATCAAAACGAAAATTATTAAAAAAAAAAAAAAACAAAAACAGAAATTAACAGAAAATGGGAAAGGTATAAAATCCAAAAAAGGTTTTTTTTAAATTTCTCTTCTATAAAAATAATTAACAAATAATTATTGATTTTTTTTTTATTTTAATATTATATTTTTTTAGTTCTAAACTTTTTTAACATTTTATTAAAAACAAAGAAAAATTTATGAAAATTATGTTCAAAGAAGCAAAAAAAAAAAAAAAAATACACGTTTACACAATTTTTAATCATTCTTTTTTTTTTCTTGTCTTTTAATTTATTTATTTTTGTTTTTTTTTTATATTGTTGTTGTTGTATTCTAATGACATTTTAAAGATGTTCAATCTATATTTTTTATTATATTACGTATGTAATTATAATTACACTTTACTTGTCTTATATTTTATATTTCCGTTTTAATTAAATCAGCTACATGTATGGATCCTTTATTATTAATCAGCTATGGATCCTTTATCTAATCATTAATATTTATTTATTTCTTTATTTCTTCTTCTTCTTCTTCTTCTTCATTTTACACATTAAAATAAATTTTATATAAATCTTATTTCTTTATTACTCTCTTCTTTATTTATAACTTTAATTTCTTTGGTTCTTTTACATTCTTTAGTTGTTGTTTTTTTTTTTAATAAATTCAGAGAAATTCTTTTACTTCTTTTTCTTTTAAAAATTTCTTTAATAAATAACCACAGGTAAATTTATCAACAATTTTTACGACAAAAAAATGAAAACAAAACAAGCAAAGACCGATAGACAACTTTAAAACATTTTTTAATGAAAATTCAACAAACAACTGAAAGTAACCAAAAAAAAAAAAAAGAAGCAATCAAATAAATAAAACTAATAATAAAAAAAAAAAACAAAAACTATTAACTAAAAATTACAAACTGAAATAAAATAAAATAAAATAAAATAAAATAAAATGAAGGGCAATTGCAGTAAAACCTCCTCACATTTCGTGTACTCTAATTTATAGTAGCTGCTATTATTTTGTATTGTTTTTTATTCTTTCCCAATCCATTTACCATTTCCAAATTTCCCGTTAATACTTTTTCTATACGTAAAATTTATTTTCAATTAAAAATATTCAAATCGAAAAACGATACTCAACAACAACAACAACCAAAAAAAAAACACCAATGTTCAATTAACGTCCAAACAAAAATGCATTTTAAACATTTTTGTAATTGTTGTTGTTGTTGTTGCTGGTTTTTTTTTTCAAGTTTTGCGAATTTGAACAAAAAAAAAATAGACAAATTTTTTAAATTAAAAATTATTTGCTACAAATAATAAAGGGAATTTTTATTTAAAGGAATTTAATTCAGGATTTAAATAAAATCCACAAAATTCATTCGTTTTTATGTTTTGTTTTTGGTTCACAAATAAGACGTGAAATTATTTTTGTGTCATTTTTTACTTTTATGTGCACCAAAATGAAATCTGTTTTTATCTAATAATGTTTTGGCATCGATCATCTTTTGTACATAAAAACAGAACAGAAAAATAAAACTCAACAAAACACACACACACACACAAAGTGAAAAGATGTCAGTTCGATTCCAATAATTAAAATATTGTTGTAAATAATTTTTATTTTTTATCAATCTTAATTGTAAAGTTGGGAACGATCGGAATGTTGTAAATATTTTATTTAAATTAAATAAAAGGAAACAGAAAGAAATTTGAAGTCATTTCTGCATTTTGTAAATAAATAACCACACACACACACAAAAAAGGTTCAATCATCAAAATTCTGTTATAAATTAATGTCTGTGAAGATTCCTTCATTTTATATAAAATACAAAATAATTAAACATTTACTAAATAATCATAATTAATTAATTAAATTAAATAATGAATCTATAAATCCATAAAGAATTAAATGAACAAAAAAATGAATAAAATTCTTTTGATTTAAAAATGAATAAAATTCTTGTTAACTTTATATTTTATGTTATCAATCTGGAGGGGAGCTTTTCACTTATGATTTATGAATGAAATTCTTAATAATTCTCAATCAATTTACATTAGAAAATATTCTTGCATTATTCTTGGATTATTGCACAAAAATTATTCTAAATTTGAACTCTGAGTTAAGTGAAGAAATTGTTTAAAGAAATTCAGTACATTGACTTATTAATTATGAACTAAAATATATGATATGAAGATCACATTATAATGAAGTGAGGGAGTTTGTGAATTTACTAAATTACTCCAACACACTAACACAATTTAGTTTATAAAATTACTTGCATACATCAGTTACAATAATCTAACTCGAAGTAATCCATTATTAATTTATTGCAATCCACATTAGAATCTTAGTAAAACCTTAAAGAAATTAAGAACAATTAATTCTTAATTATTCTATAGAAATTCATAAATTATTCCTGTTTTTTTTTTGTTTGTAAGAAATCAAAAATTCATATAAAATTTAAGATTAATTGTTCACAATTGAATAAATTTACATTTTAATTGAATAAAAAATTTATTAACACAAAATTAATTCATAATTAATCTTTATCCGATTGTTACTTGAATATTAAGTACTTGTTCAATTATTCACCATAATTATATTTACACACACACATTGAATTATCCAACGTAAATTATCAAAGTGATTAGCTCCATACTCATTTCAAATCAATAAAAATTATTCATAATAATTCTTTTTGTAATTAATTTCGAAACCAAAAAAAAAAATATTGGTCTAAAAAATACATCGGTGAGTTCGGTGAGTTCGGTGAGACTTTTAAAAAAAAAATTTTTTTTTATCATAATTAATTAATAATTGTTTCGGCATAATTCCATTTTTTCCCCCCTACTTCTTTTTCATTTACTTTTTATACAATGTTTTGTTTTGGTTTTTGTTTTTGTTTTTTGATTCATTTAAATTTTTTGTTGTTGTTTTTTTGGTTTTTTATTTTTGAACTGTGTTTTTTTTTTAAAAAATATTATTGCTTCGGTCGCGACTCAATAATTTTATACCTTTTCCAAAAAAAAAAAAAAAAGTAAACTTTTGTAATGAAAAAAAAATAAAAAAAATCCAAATAAAAAAGTCAAACAAAAAAAAAAAAAAACTCACGGGAGTAAAAATTTTTTTAACATTTTAGTTTAATTAATTTATTATATTAGCATTGTGTGATTTAAACAAAAAATAATAAATTTTTGTTTTTCCCCTTTCTATTTCTGTACCTTTTTTTCTTCTTCTTCTTCTTCTTTTTTTTTTCTTTTCTTTTCTTGTTTTGTGATTATATATTTTTATTTTTTTTAATTGGAATGCTGATTTTGAATCCATAATTCATATTAAAAATTGATTAAAGTAAAAAAAAATAAGAAAGAAAAATGAATAAATAATTGTTGTTGTTTATCTATAACTGCGACTTATTTGAAAGATAGAAAACAAAATGTTGTGTTTCCCTTAACCAAAGTTAAAAACAAAAAAAAAAAAGGGAGATTTTGACTTTTCTATAAATGAATTATTAATTGAAATTAATATACATTTTAATAGATTTTCTCTGTTTAGATTAACGCGTAAGACGTTTCGTAAGACGTTTCATTATAGAAATTATGAATTTAATTTTAAAATTATAAAACAGAAATTAAAAAAAATAATACAATTAATTTGATTATGAAAAAATTAGAAATTCTAATAATAAAGCACAAACCAAAATGGTTCCACCTTCATTCATTATAACAATTAATTAATTTATTTATTTTTTCTTATTTAATAAATTTTTTTTTTTTACTTTTAAACAACAGAGAAGAATGCAATTTAAAAATTTGCATATGCATGCTGAAAAGTAATTTACATGAGTATTGACCATTTTTTTTTTTTATTTCTTTTCAGTGGAATGTCGAATGGAATGTTGAATGGAATGTTGATGTTTGTTTCTCTTTTTTTTGTTTTCTTTTTTGCTCGTGGAATTTTGTTGTTCTTCCTCCATTTATTTCTTCTTATTTTCCTTTTTGCTTTTATGGATTGTTATGATAAAATGCAAGCATGTAGAATATTGGAAAAATATTAGAAAAATTGAAAAATATATATTTTGAATGGATTTAGATTGTTTTGATTTTAATTTTTTCTTTCTTTTCTCATTATTTTTCTTTTATTTTTTTGTTAAAATGACAATACATTCATAAAAGCTTTTATTTTTATTTTAGACAATCAGTGAAATTTTCTAAAAATTCAATTGAAACATTTAAATTGAAAATATTTGATCTAAATTTATTTCTAAAATCGTGAATTGTATTTTTGCTAACAATTACAATAAAATGCCTTTATGCTGATTATACGATTAATAGAAATTAAATAAATGATCAATTAAAGTTTTACTGTACGTTTAAAATATGCATGCGATTTAATTCTATAATCTCTGATTCATGTATATAAATTAATTGCATTGCACTAAAAAATTATTATTAAAATCTCCTTAAAATTTCTTTCAACAAAAAAAAACAAACCAAAAAAAAAAATTGAGAATCTGTTAAAAGTTCATTAGGAAAAACTTGATAAATTTTTTTTGAAAATTCGCCATTTTGGTTTATTCACTGATACAAAATTTAATCCTGGAAAATATCTTTTAAAATTTAAAGTTAATCGAGTATCGAATGAAAATTATACAAGAATTATATAAATATATTTCGTTCAACACTTTTTCTCACACAAATGGTGTTTGGTGGGAAAAAATCCCACACAAAAATGTAACGAAAAATCAAATGGAACGAAAACACATTTATAACATTTAAAAAAAGTTAAACTTTTTCCTTTATTTACGTTATACGAATTCTTTGATAACTGAAAATAGTGAACATAATAATGTCCTTTATTTATACAAAAACAGGATGGACCGTAAGGACATACATATAGATTATTAGACATATTCCATTTAAGAATCAAGAAAAAACTAAGATTTATTGAAACTTAAGAGTTGTAACTTTATAGAAAAAAAAAAAAAGAAAATGGTGGAACATGGGAGGGAAAAAGGGTGGAAATAAATGTTATAAAACTAAAAATATTAAGGTGAAATCATTTATCTATTCAATGTTATTTTCGGTTTAATTGGGGGGTGGGGAAATCAAAAGGAATGGAAGAAAGTGTAAAATTCAATTTTATCTTTGATTCTGAACTTTTCATAAATTTTTCTCTATTTGAAACTTTTCTTCTTTTTTCCTGTTTTTGTACAAAAGTTAATATTTATGTTAGACCAATTTGATTTTTATTTAAGAGAAATCTTTCTTTATTTTTCTTAAAGTTTTAATTGAATAAATATTTTTTCCCTGTTTCTATCAAAATATTTTTTAATTAAAGTTTCTTTTGCGTTTGCGAAATCACCAAAAGCAAAAAAAAAACCCTTTTAATTGATGAAAATCCATTTTTCGTTTTTTTTTCATAATTTGAAACTTTTGTTTTTTTTTTTTGGTGTAAACTTTTGGTTTTAGTTTACACAAAAAGTTGGGAATAAAAAAATATTCAAAGTATTTGAAAATGTTATAGTCGCCGGGCGTCAGTTTATTTTGAAACAAAAAAAATTTTCATAGAATTTTAATTTAATTCAAAAATAAGAATGAAGTAAAGTTGATCCACTTACTCTACTCAAACTACAACTCAACAATTTAAATTAAACGTTTTTTTATCCTTGTATCGCTCCATTTTGATTTAAGACACATCCTTATAATTCTTATTATCTTATAAATCTACGTACAAAATAAATAGAAAAAATATTCTGTCTTACATTAAATGTAAAAATGGAAATTATAAAATTGCATAAACACAAAAATAAAAACGACGACGAAATATATTTATATAAATCGCACGAATAACATTTATTGTTGTAGAACAACAAGAAAGCTTTTACATATAGAACTTTTATCAGATCTTATTTTACATTTTTCGCCAATCATAATTCCATTATTTTTTTGTTTTTTTGTTTTCCCGCGAAAGTAAAAATAACAAAAAAAAAATTGGACACAATTTTTCTTAATTGCTTTCGTTAATTTTCTAAAAGAAAAATAAAAAACAAATAAATTTCTCTTTCTCACTTTCAAAAAACACATTTTTTCTTAGCTATTTGAATTGATTGTACGTATTTGCTTTTAATTAAAAAAAAAACTTTTAAACTTTAAAACTTTAAAAAAAAAAAACAAACAAAACAAAAACACATTAATTAATTTTTCCAACCAAAAAAAAAAAATACAAAAACAAAACCAAATTTATTTCCTTTATAATCGTTTTTTTTTTTATTGCACTCGCACTTTTATTAACACAATTTTTAATTTAATTTAAAACAAAAAAAATAATTTAATAAATTAATTAAAAAGAATAATTTTTAAACAAAAAATCAAACTAAAAAATCAAAAGAACTAAACACAATTTTTTTTTTTATTGATTTTTACCTTTAATCAAGAAATTGTTATTGATTAAAAATCGTCGTGTTTTAAAATTTTGTACATCAATAAAATTATCACTCGGAACAATAAGATCGGAAAAAGTCTCCATTGTGTATTTATTAACAAAGAAAATAAATCGTTAATTTTGTAAAAGAAAAAAAAAATGTTAACTTCTTCTATTTTTTCTTTTTTTCATTTATCTGTTGTTGTTTTTTCTTATTGTTTCTTTTTCCCCTTTTTCTTTATTCTCTTCTTTTTTTTTTCTTTGTTTTTTTTTTTCCAAATCAAATTAAATCAAAGAACAAACCAATACAAAAAAAAAACGAACCTCTATAAATTTTCTCTCTCTCTATTTCTCTCTCCCTCTCGCTTAAATAAAAGTAAACCAAACGAAAAAAAAATGGATTTTTTTTTTATTTCAAATAAATGGAATTTAAAAATTTAAATAAAAGAATTTTAAATAAAAAACATAAAAAATCTTAAAATCAAATGACTAAACTGTAGGTTTTACTGCTAATTGCTAATTAACTAATGTTAAATAGAATATATTTTTTAATAAACGATTTTTATTTTTAATGGTTTCTTATTTAATATAATTTCACATTATTTGTTTCTTTTACAAGCGGCCATTTTGATAAACTTCAGAAAAGCTTTTTTGAAAACGGAAAAAAACATTAAAACAAAAGTTATCGTGAATAAATGTTTATCGGGTGATTTTTGATTTGAACAAAAATCATAAGAGAATTTTTCAAAATTTTCATTAAAATTCGATAACTCGAAGTGATTAAAGTTTTTCTGTTTGGTGTATCAATGGAGTTTATCCTAAAATAATGTAAAATAATTAATAAAACTGACATTAAAATTCTGCATTCGATAAATTATAAAGAATAAAAAATTGTTAACCATAACACGTTGCATTAAGTCAAACGTTTCGTGAACGTTTATTATGAATAAGAGAAAATAGAAAGTCTGTCAATTTTTATTGAAAATTAAAAATAAATGAATAAGAAACCATTAAAATTTTAGTTTCGTTTTTTATTTTTCCCATCATTTGTAGACTAAAGATCTTTTGACATCTTTTTGCATCTTAATAACAATAAAAAAAAAAAAAAACTATACATGATTCTGATAGATGATTATTATTATTATTATTATTATTATTATTATAAATGAAAGGAAACGTAATTTTTAATTTCTTATTTATTATGTGTTGTCATTTTTCAGATTTGCATAAATCAATGTGTTTTTTGCAGAATCTTTTGTGATGGATTCGTCGATATTTATTATTATTATTATTAATCATATTATTATTATTATTATGTGAAACTATTTATTTTTAATTGCAAAAAACAAAAAAAAAAACAAATTTATGACTTATAAAAAAAAAATTAGATAGGAAAGAAAGAAAAAAAAATCAAAAAAAAAACTATAACTTTTAAACGCATGCATGCAACAATAACAAAAATAATTATTATTAAAATGCTTTTAAAAATTTTATTTAAAAAGAAATTCAAAGACAAATGATGAAGAAGAATATAAAAGAAAATCATTGTCTGTACTTTAAATTAAAGAAGAATTTTTAACTTTGATTCAAAAAACAAAAAAATACAATTATTTTTTAAATTTTGCTTATAGAAAAAATACAATTTTTCATCATTTTATTCTTCTTCTTCTTCTTCTTCTTCTTCTTCTTCTTCTTTAAATTTCTCTTTAATAAAAAAAAAAAATACAAAAATGAAAATACTTTATACTCTTAAAATAATACCTTTAATATACGTTAACATACGTCACGTATACATAATCCACCCAAAAAAAAACCCTTATAAAACTTGCCACCCTCTCACAACATATCTTTCTCTGTCTATCTTTCAGTTTCATACCCTTATATCTCTTTCACTCTTTATAATTCTCTCTCTCGCTACTTTAATGCAGTAATGATTCCCAAAATAAAAATACAAAAAAAGAAAGAAAGAAAGACAGAAAGATATCCGTAACAAGCACGAATAAAAAGAAAGAAAGAAAGAAAAAAAAAGGGAGAAACAATGTGTTAACATTTAATTACTTTAGGTTGATTTACGTCATATGGATGAAAAGGCAGGAAGTAACATTGTAGATGTTGGTGTAGATCTTTCTGAATTTTACATGTCTGTAGAATGGGATATCCTGGATGTACCAGCCGTAAGGTATATATAATAATAATAATAATAATAATGTTATACAAAGAAAAAAAAACACCAATTTATTATGTACATTTATTTACAACAACAACAATAACAACCACAGCATACATATATTTTTAACAACCATAAAACATTATCCCCAATATTATCTTATTTAATAAATAAATTAAAAAAATATTTTCTTTACATTTTTTTTTTAAGCAAAACGAGAATTTTGTCTATTAAATTGTATGTTGTATGTCTCGGTATTTCTTGTGTTTATTTATTAACAGAATTTATTGTTAAATATTTTTTCACCTGTCTCTCACTCTTTAATTTGATTGTCATTTGTTATTTGTGTCTTTGTTTTTATTTTTCTTTTCTTTTATTTTCTCCTTTAGAAATGAAAAATTTTATACGTGCTGTGATGAACCATATTTGGATATAACATTCAATATAACAATGAGACGTAAAACATTATTTTATACTGTTAATATTATTATTCCATGTATGGGAATATCATTTTTAACAGTATTAACATTTTATTTACCATCGGACAGTGGTGAAAAGGTAATTATTTATAAATAAAACTTTTATATAAATATAAAAAAGAAAAACACTTTTCATAACATTATTTATTTTATTTATATTATTTTCATTCGTGCTTTATAATATTTTCATTCACATCAGTACAAAAAAAAAACAAAAAATAGAGAAAAACTATATGAAAATTAACAATGGTGAACACATGAACTAAATATATTGTCTGTCGTACACTTGAACAGCGGGGATCACATATAGAAATAGAATTTAATATTCTTAACCATGATTCTATAAGATCTTTGTAGAAAATACTAATTTACATAATAAATATATGAGAAAATAAAATTATGAATAAAAATATCAAATTAAAAATTTTAATTCTGTCTGTAGTTGACTGTAAAAAAAAAGAAAAAAAAAAGAAAAACTGAAATAAAATTTAGTTAGTTTATTCTTGTTTACCGCAAACCTTTCAACAACTTTTATGATAACCTTTCCATTTAGTATATATTTTTTATATGGATACGTTTCTAGTATAAATATTAGATTATATTTGTGTGGGATCATAAGTAAACCTTAACTGTAACTAACTGTAACTAATACCAACCAACTAAAAAAAAAAGTAAATAAATAAACCACGAGGAAAAAAAAATGAAAATGCTATAAAAAGAAAGAATAAAAAGAAAAAATGTAATACATAAATTATAAAAGAGTTTATGGCATAAAATAGTTCATGTCGCATAACCACAACAAATATAATGTCAATATATGCCAACAACCTCCCACCATCACCATACCGCTGTAACACTGTATATAACTTTACTAAAACTACCATATAGTGTTTATTATTCACTTTATTTTCCATTTTATCCGTTACATACATTACCCGGTCTTTATACCCCTGGAGATCATAAAAAAAAAAAAAAAAAATAGAAAGAAAATTAAATATTTTATTATTTTGCGTAAAAAAAAAAAAGTTTGTTTTTTGTTCTTTTCTTTCAAGAATAATTTTACACAAAATTTATTTTCTTTTCTCTGTTTCCTCTTCCATTTTTTTTTCTTTATTCAATATTTTATAATCATCACCCTTTATTATTTTTCTACAATTTAAACATATTTGGACAAAATATCCTCTAACTATAAAATTTGTGTAAAAGTTTGAGTGAACAGTGTGAGAGAGAGAGAGAGAAAGAGAAAAAAGTTTTTTTTTTGTTATTTTTAACACAAAATTGCATAAAATAATTTTCACATTTTAAAGTTAAAAAAAATATAGAAAAGTAATTGTGAATAGTTATAGTGAATTCCATTCTATGCACGAATCAAATTGCAAAATGTCACAATTTTTTTCTTTTCATTTTGTTTTTTTTTTTTTTGTGTCTGACACTTCATGAATTTCGTTTCCTCCTCCCCCGCACTTTTGTCATTCCATTTATTTACATTTTTATTAAAGTTAAATTTAAAGGCGAACTACACTAAATTTGTTTTTGTTTTTGTTCTTTTTTTTTTTTGATTAAATTCCATTGACACCAAAGAATTTGTTTTTTTTGTTTTTCATATTAAAGTAAAGAGTCTTGTGAACCCTAGTCTGAATAAAATGTGACAGTATATATTTTTTTGTGAAAAGGGCAGGGTAAGATTTCTAAAAAGTGTCAAAAGACATAATTAAACAAATGTAATATTTTTTTTTTTTGTCTAACGGAAAATGTCAAGAATATTTGTAGTTGTAAGTTTCTTTAATTTATAAAAATTTATATTCTTGTGAAAAATGTTTGAAAAATTGTGTTATTATGAAAAAAAATAATAATGAACGTCATCAGCAATTCTAAACAATTATTATTGTTAAAAGTTAGTGTGAAAAGGTGTATGAATGGAAATCACTATAAAATTTATTAAGAAAATAATAATAATAAGAGGAGAGTCACTTTAAATGATAATAAAATTAATTCTGTCTGAGTTTTTTTCTGTTATTAATACAGTCTCTGTTATAATAATGTTTAGTCTTTCTATGTCCTCGTGTTTGTAATGTATAGAATATAATATAGTCTTTAATAATACTTATACTGTTGGAAATATTTCTGTTTGATAGAGAAAACTTGAAAAACACTCAATAATATTATAGAGAGAAAAGAAAAAGGAAAAGAAAAATGAAAATGGAGGAAAATGAGAAGGAAAAACAAAAATATTCAAGTGTTTCTGATTGATGAAGGCGAGAAATTATTTATTTCGTGAGAAAATTCTTCATCATTTTATTATTATTTTTCTTGCATTAAATTTACGTTTCGTTAAGTTTTTTTTTTTTTCTTTTTTTGTTTTGCGTCTTTTCCTCTACTCTTATTTGGTGAAGAAGAAGATGAGGAGGAAGATGAAGAAGCATATGAAGAGGATGAGGATGAATGTTTATTAATGAACAATGTTCATTTCATTTTTAAAAAAAGAAAGGGACAATATAAATTAAGCACTGTCATAAAATGACTTTTATAAGACAACTAATTATGTTTGATGATATTGAAAATGAAAGGAAAATAATACAATAAATAACAACAACATTATTATTATTTTCCACAAAAAATAAAACAGAAATATTTTCAAGAAGACTTTTTCTATGATGGAAATTCTTTCAATTAAATTAATCCAAGTTTTTGATCAGAAAGCATGAACATTTTCTTTTTTCTTTTCGATTCTTATTTTATTTATTTATTTATTTATTTATATTGAGTTTGAGCCAATAAACCCCACTAAAGAAATTTCTTTTATCGTTTTGGAAAACAATAATAATTTTTCGTGCCCAAAAGTAAAAAAAAAAAAAAAAAAATATGAAAGGCAGAGAGAAAAAGAGAAAAGAGAAAAAAAAAGGTGACGACAGGCGACCTGCTTTTATTAGAATATAGAGAATAACAAAAAAATCTAATCATAAAAAAATAAATACAAAAATGTTGATCCTATTTTAGAAAACAAATTTCATTCGTTCGTTCCTTCAGCTTCTTCTTCTTCTTCAATTTTTTTCTTTTCCTTTCAAATATTCTTCGTCATCTTCTCCATTTATTTCATCTTCTCCATTTTCCATTTTTTTCTCATTTTTATTTAAATTAAGTTTTTCTCTTTCTTTTATTTTTATTTCTCTGTTTTCTTTTATATTTTCTTTTAAAAACAAAAACAAAAAAAAAACAAAGAACTGAACCAATCAAATAATCAAATTGAAACAAAAAAAAAAATAATAATAATTTTTTTCATCGAATTCAATGAACTCTTCACTAAAAGTCTCTTCAACATTATTTCAAGTTTTTTCTTTATATTGGTTCGTGAGATACAAAACAAAAACAAAATGAAAACAGAAAAGAAAATATCAAAAAAAAAAAAAAAGAAAAAGACGAGAAAAGAAAACTTGAAGTGAAATAAGATGGAAAATTATAGAAAAGAGAAAAAAGATTTTAAGAAAATTTCTCTGTTGAAATTTAAAAGTGATTTGAACTTTTTCAAAAAAAAAAAACAAAACAAAAAATGCAAACTTTATTAAAGAAAATTTATTTTAAGTTTTTTTTTCCTTTGCCTTCTTTCAAAATGGAAAACTTAAAAGAATTTATATATTTCCTCTATTATTATAATCTGGCTGAGACAGAGGAAAAAAAAAATTTAATTAGTAATTTTGGTAAATTTTGAATATTCTGCCAAAATTAAAATCTTATATTTATTTTCTTTTTCTTTTGCACTGTCGGTAAACTTTTTCTTAACAATTAAAATGATTTTAATAAAAAGAAAAAAAAATCATTTTTTAATTGCACTCATCACGATTAAAATTCATCTTCAGTATAACAATTTTCAAAACATTTTGATGAAATTACATTAAATTAATATTAAAGTTTACATATTTCTTAGGAAATAAATATTTCTTAGGAAATAATCATCATTATATTCTCATTACGTATTGATAAATTAGAATTCTATTCAACATTTTTTAATCAATATAAAATTTTGTTCATTTTTTTTTTTTCTTTTTTTTTTTTGCTTTCTTATCGATTTTTCATACAATTTTCCTTTTTCTGTTTTGTCATAAAATATTTTGTCTGTGGCTTTCACATTTCCCATTTAAATATAAATTGAATTGACTATTTTCTTTTTTTTTGTTCATATTGTTTTATTTTCCTTTTCAAAAACTTTCCTCTCTATTTTTGTTTGGTTTTAATTTCTTTCATATAATTTCAAAAGTAAATTTTTCTCTGTGGCACAAAAACAATTGAGAAAAAACTTGCAATAGTCCATTTTTTCTATTGTAACCAAAAAACAATTAATTCTTGATTTTAAAATGATTTTTCTAAAACAAACTTTTATCAAATGGTTCCTATTGGACTAATTAATTTCAACTTCAACATCAAACTTTAACGATATTGTTTATTAAAGTTTTAATGAGCTACTTTTACATTTATAATCCCAAAAGCTTTTTCAATATAGCCGGTTTTTGAAGACACAGTTCTATGTTTGAATGAGATTCAAAGTTTATCTGATATGAAATAAGATGTTTGTGTTAGTCAGTCGTTGTCCTTTGAATTGGAAAATCCTAAACAAATTAATTTTTTTAACAAACATTAATAAATTTTTACTTTTAGATCAAATTTATTTATATTTTATTTTATTTATAAAATTACAATAATTAAATTCATTTTAATTACAGGTAACACTATCAATATCAATTTTAATTAGTCTTCACGTTTTCTTTTTACTGGTTGTGGAGATTATACCGCCAACATCTTTGGTAGTGCCTTTATTAGGAAAATATTTAATATTTGCAATGATTTTGGTATCGATAAGGTAAGAAATATTTTTATTATTATTATTATTCCGCACTTCGTAATTTTAAGTTACTCCATACAAGTGACTCACTAGTATACTCACTAGTCTACTACAAGTAAATCACTAGTATACTAGTGAAATGATAGTAGAAATTTTTAAGATGTTATTCAGAAGTCTGTTGCTTAATCAGTTGGCTACCTCTGCAGATTGTCATTCAGTCTGTTAATTATAAATTTTAAGGTGAAATAATGTAAAAGAATTATAATGAACAGAAGGGGACTTTAGTGCAATGGACCAAATGTTAGTTCATATAAAACAACTATGGGTACCCAGTATTGGGTACCCAGTATTGTAAAAAATAGTGGATTGAGGCATTAAAACTTCACACTTGTAAATTGCACTTAGTGGAATTGTTATTAAACTCAATATTTTTCATATATTTTATTATTATCTATTTTTTATTTATTTTTCGATTAAAAATATCAAATTTATATAACTTTTTATTAAAGTTTTTTTTTCTCTTTATTTCGGATATTAAATCGTCATTATATTGATGAAATTGACGATAAATAACAATATAAAATATCTATAAAATCTATAAAGATAAAATTATGATACAAAAGAAGATATTATAGTTTGTTTTTTTTCTTTTGTTTCCATTTTTGTTTTCAATATTTTTTTTTCCCCCACAAAACATAAACGAAGAGAAAATTTAGAATTGGAGTTTGGATGTTCTTTTTTTTGTGTTAGTTTGTTCCATAATATAAAATTATTGTCAGGAGAACCCAGAACAATATTTAATAATATTAAAAAGTTTTTTTTTCTATTTTATACAAAAAAAAAAACCAACCACAAAACATAACAAATATAAATTGAAAAGATTTAGAGACGAAAAAAAAGTTTTTAAAGACTTTTCTTGTTGTCTCTTTGTATAACGACGAATTATCCGAATAACAGAGATTTTTTTTTCTGTTTGTTTATTTTCTTTAGAAGCAAAAACAAAATGGATTCAAGTAGAAAAGTAAGATTAATATATTTCAGCATTTGCCTTGTATCAATATGGGTTGGTAAAATTTCATTGTTTTAATAAACGATACATTGTACCTGCATTAAACAATTCTGACAATGTTTTAATGGATACCGTACTGTATAATTTGTCAAATTGAGCTTTCCTCTAATGGAATCACAACACAAATCAGACAACATATTCTGATTATTTCTTAATTGAAAAATCTCTCAAATATGAAGAGGTTATCTTGATAGAATTCATGGTCCCATAAGACGGATTTTACAATAAAGTTCATTTTTATTTTCTGTAAGAAAAATGATGAAAAATCTAAGCTAAAAACATTAAATGAAAGAATAAGATATGAAAGCCTGAAAAAGAGGAGTATTCAGATAAAGCAAAAAAAGGACCATTGGGCAATTCCCCATAAAAAGCTTTTATTCTTTTAATGTTGAAAATTTTCAGTTGACTGAACAGTTTTTATACAAAAAAAAAACAAAATATACGATTTTGATCGTTTCGTGCCAAATCTATATTTGTATTATATTGGCTTAATACATTTGGAATGATTTTACAGTTTTTTTTGCCCTCCCACCCCCCGTTCATTTCTTCTTCATCTTTCCCCTTTTATTTTTCTCTCATCTTTTTCTTGTTTTTTTTTTTTTTTTTGGAAAATGAACGAAAAAAAATTATCATTAAAATATGTATACGTTTCGATTGGATCGTAGGATAGGATGTAGACTGAAGTGGAGGGCATAATTACAAGGCAATGATTTGGTACTTTTTTTTTTACCACTTTATTTATATTTCATTCTTAAAATGTAAAAATTTTCCGTTGTTCTTGATTGTATGTAAAAAGCACAAAAAGTTTTGCGTTCTTGTATTTTTTTCCCACTTTTCTTTTTATTTTCATTTTCGTTTATATTCTTTTTTTTTTTTTTTTGTTCTGTTCGATTTTCGACAAATGTTTCCCCTCCTTATAGTTAGTTTTTTTTTTTTTTTTCCTTTATATATAATAACGAGCATAGGGTGGATTATGTTCTTACTTATCGCTTTTATCTGTATATTTTCTATAAATGTTATTTTGGTAAAGAATTTATATTGTATTTTTAAATTCTAAATGTCTGTAACTTTATCTGTATTTATATACGCGGACATGTGTGTGTGTGTGTGTGTGTTTGTAAGTATAAACGAAACCAAGTAATATGGCAATTATCTTGGGACCCGCATTTAAAAATAAATATTTATAAATAGAAAGAAAGGAAGAAAGAAAGAAAACTTGTTTACCAGTGAAATATTCTAGATCCTTCAGTATCCGCATGTGTGTATATGGATCCATGAGTATCCTCATATGTGTATGCGTGTGTGTGTGTGTTTGTCGTTGGTTTTTGGAAATAATATTCACATTAGGTAACATCAAGATTAGATATTTTGTATTAAAATATAATATAACCTTATGACCTTCATTTATTTATGAATAAAAGGTGTAGAGAAATATCGGTGTAAATTCTTCTATATGTACACATACGAGGGAAAGCAACAAAAATAAAAAAACTAAACCGGGTTTCCTTGCATAAATGATGATGTTTACATTTCTGTTTCTTTTTTTCTTTTTTTTCTTTTTTCTTTTTTTTTTTTTTTGATATTTTTGATCCATTTTTCAATAAAACTTTTTTTCCCCATTCAAAAAAATATTTTTTTTACTTCCATTTTTTTATTTATCTGAAGGAGTAAAATTTTCTAACCAAAGATTTAACATGACTGTTACGACTGATTCAAATTCTAAAAATTATGTGTTGTTGGTTGTTGTTGTTGTTGTTGTTGTTTTTACAAAATTTTCACTTTAAGTAAATAGAAAAAAAAAATAGTGGGGAACTTTAAAATTTATTTCAGGGAAAATTTATTTATTTTAATTTTTTAATTTTTATTAATATTAATTTTGTTTTTAATTTTATTAATGAACAAACTACATACCCAATTTATCTTCACTATTGATCTGAGTTATTAAACAGATTTTTCACATTGTTTTAGAAAATATCGTTTTAAAATATAATAAAATTAACTTTTACAATTTATACCCAATTTATCTTCACTATTGATCTGAGTTATTAAACAGATTTTTCACATTGTTTTAGAAAATATCGTTTTAAAATATAATAAAATTAACTTTTACAATTTGTAAATAGATTTATTCTAGGATTCTAGGAATATTTTATAAAATCCTTTTTCATTTTAAAAAGTAATTAATTATTTTTTTTCTCTGTGCTTTTGTTTTTTTTTTTTTTTTGTGTTTGTTGTTATTAGAAAATCCATACAAATATCCTTCTCTCTCTCTCTCTCTTTCTGTTTGGATTTTATTTTGTTTTTGCACTCGTACTCGCCATCATTTTATTGTTGATTAACTTTCCATCCATACAAACAACAACAAAGTAGCGTTAAAGAGGAAGAAGAGACAACAGCAATAATAATAATAAAACCAAAAAACCAACAAAAAAAAAACAGAAGAAAAGTAGAAAACAAAAAAAAAGCTCAATAAATAAATCAATGGATTTATATTATTTTTTATCTTTTTTATGAATCCCCTTTATTCATCTTAGAAAGATACAGAGTGACAAACTGGGCGATATTATTGTATTTAAAATATGATTTATATGCGGTCACTTGAGAATTTATCTGCGTAACAATTCAGTCTGACTGAACATAGAAAACTTTTATCCAGTTAGTAGGCTTATTTTCGGATATAAAATTTCAAGACAAGAAAAAAAAACACAAAGAATAAACTGAAAGAAAGAAATAAAAAAGAGAGAGAGCACAAAAAAAAGAGAAGGAAAATGGACAAAAATAAACGAGAAAATCTTTTTGTTTTTTTTTTTTATTATTTTTTCGAACAATTTTTTATACGTTTGTTTTTTTTCGTATGAATTTTCACACGAGTTTATCGATTATTAAATTTACTCAATTGCGCTTCTTGTTTTTTTTTTTGTGTTTGTGTTTAAGTCGGTAATAATCATTCTTATAAATTTTATGTATATACAAAAAAGAAATTCATCTTAATATTTTTTTTTTAAAAGGTGGAAATCTTTTACGATTAAATTACAATGTTTTTTTTTTTGTTGAATGTTATAATTTGATCTGATTCAATCCTTTTTCATCGTAACGAAAAAAAAAATCGTATAAAGTAAAAAATGTATTGGAAGAAAAAGAAGAAAAAAAAAATCAATCAAAAATAAAGAAAAAAAAAAAATTGAAATATAAAAAAAGAAAGGAAACTTTTTATCCGAACACAAGAGCAGAAAAAAAAATAAGAAGAAGATGGGAAATATTTTCTGAACTCAAATATACCAAAGTTAAAACATATAACTGAGAATCGTATAAGGAAGAGAAATAAAAGGAAGAAAGAAGAAGATATTACAAAGAATAATGAACGAAAAACTTTTATTTTGTTTCTTACGATAATTTTGTTTCTTAACTATTTCGCTCTTTATAGAAATCGAATAATACAGAAGTTACGTAATTTTGTGTGTGTGTGTGTGTGTTTGTATTTTCTTTTTTTTTTATTATTATTTCTTCAGTTTCTTCTTATTTTATGGTTTTAAATGACTTTAGATTTTGATATCCTTTATATCCCTCCTCATAACTACCCGTTCATTTGTGTTTAATAAATAAGAATTTAGAGCAGATTATTACAAGCTTTCAAGAAATGTGTAAATTCATGTGTGTGTGTGTGTATGTGTGTGTATAATTTCTTTCAAATAAAACATCTTGTACCCGCATATTTTCACACACAAATATTCACCCCAATATATAATAAATAAATATATATTTTGTTACAAATGTCGCGCGTTTATATTAATAGGGCAGAGGGGTGGTGGAGAGAAGAACAAAAAAAAAGAAGAAGTCACCTCTTATATAAGAATTATTTTGTATTATTATTAAAGGCACCATCGGCAATAAATTTTAATGTATCAAAGGTAATGAAATACGGGTTTCATATTCCATGACAAAAAAAAAAAGGAGAAGAAATAATTCTACACACAATAAAACAAAAGACGTTGAGAACTATCTGTATTGAAGAAAGAAAATATTTCCTTGAAATTTTAAAGAGCTTTTTTTCCCCCAAATTCTTTTTAAAGATTTAAATTCTCAATCCTATATTTTATTTTTGTATTTGTTGTTTGTAATAGACAAACTTTGATTTCTGTATATATTTTTTTTTTCTTCTTTGTTTTAAACTAGACGAATTTCACATAATTTCAATGATAAGAATTTTTTTCTTATCTTTACTTTTTCTATAACATTTGTAAATTGTTAAACTTTTTGTTTTTTTTTTTTTTTACTTCCAACTGTTTTAAGAGTTAAAGTTGAAGATTTATTTTTACATTTCACCTACATTAAAGGGTTCATACATTTTTTTTTTGTTCATTCCAATGTTCATAATATTTATATGTGAGTTGAAAAAGAAACATCAGCAAAGCTTTCTATTTTCTTATGTAATAAAATTGAATGTGGTGGATCAACATTTTTTTGTTTTCTTCTTCTGATTTATTAAATTATAACTTTTTAAAGATTTTTTCCCATTCTTAAAATATGTTTACCTTATGATGTAGTTTTCATTCTTCTTCAACTTTTTATTTATTATAAATCATAGCGGATTTATCATCATAATCTGTTTATATATATATTTTTTTTTGCTGTTGGTTTTACTTCGTTTAGAAAAGTGCATTTTATGTAATATAAGAAATTCATGCTATCGCCTAAAATGAAAGTAGAGAAAAATAAGATTTTCATTTTGAAACAAAAAAAAAATATATTTATTTTCAACAATGAGAAAAGAAAATGGAAAAAAAGTGGGATGTAATATTTCTATTTGGCGTGCTTGCAGGCATCGTACATTTACAATGTGTCTTGACATAAAAATCAATCAATGATGTAACATCCTCATACCTTTATAAAATAACTACCAGTTTTAGATTCTAACCCAAAAACTATGTTTGTACATATGTACTTCCATTATTATATGAATATTAAGGGTATTTCTGAAAAGTACGGAAAATTCAATCATTACATTGTTTATTTTATTTTTCTTAAAATTCTCTTTATAACAGAAGTTTAGTGATTCATATTCCTTATTCAACGTATAATATAAAACGATTTCACAGAGTCATTGGTGGGAAGAAAGATTTCCTATCCAAATCTAGTCCCAAACTACATTTTTTAAGTCGTCAGATTTTGAACTCAAGACTAAGATTTAAACTGAATTCACCTGACTTGATTAATTTCGAACTCAACCTTAATTCATCCAAAACAAAAAAAAAAATAAAAAGGAGGAAAAAAAATCACAATTGGTTAATTTTTGTTTTTTGTTCTATTCACATAACCCAGAGAGAAATAGAGAAACAGAGAGAGAGAGAGAGAGAGTATATAATACACAATGTGTTCTATATATAATACTGATGGATTCTATTTAGGATAAAATGGTTAACGGAAATCACTTTTCCTTCTATATTACATCGATAAAATGTTCTTTGAAAATGTCAGGTCAGTCAGGTGATATTTATGACTTTGAAATGGAGAAAACATAAAACAAACATTTTTATTCACACTAAACCTTAACTAACCCAACCCCCACCCTCCTTTATATACATTGTATAACTTTTATTCTGTACTAAATTCAAGTATATTTATTTATTTATTCTACACTAATCCAAAGTAAGTTTCTTTTTTTTATATATAAACGTTTATGATATTGTTATGTTTTGTTGTTAGTTTCTATACAACAAAATATAAACGAAAAGATATGGATAAAAAGTAGATTTACTTCATTTTTATTCTATGGCCATTATTATTTCTATTTACATCGTTAGCATCAGTTAGATGATATTGTATTTGTGTGAATATAAACATAAACAGATTTCCACTATTTTTATTATTTATAGAATTTTTCAAATAAAATTCAATAGAAAAAGAAAAAAAAACTTTCATATTTTTTTTCCACAAAAAAAAAACTTAAATCTAAAAAAATAATAAAAAGAAAACTATGTTTCCACGAATGAAGGGAAATATTTATGTTGATCCGCTTAAATATGGAAAATAAATATACAACAACAACAAAAAAAGAAAAATTGAAATCTAAACTTTATTGCATTCCAAAATGTTTATCATTTTGTATATACGTGTGTCTTCTTTATAATACTGTTACTATGTATGTAATCGGGTAATACTTTGTATATGGTAACCCAAAAAAAAAAAAAAAAGAAAAAGAAGGAAATTATTTAGAGATACGATGACATAAACACCAAAGTTACTATCAGAGTCATCGATTACATGAAAAAAAAACGTTAGACAACAAAATAAAAAAGAAAAAAGAAAAAAGAAAAAAGAAAACAAAAGAAAAAAATCAACAGTAACAGAAGCATATAAAACAAGAGGATAGTTATACACAGATTATATTTATCATCCTTTTATACTATGGCGCCTCCACACAATTGTCAACATTTTTTTTTTCATCTAGAAAAATACAAACAAAAACAAATGAACAATAACAACAAAAACAAATGGACAACAACAACAACAACACCAACAACAAAACTATATAAGAAAATATCATAATCTTCAGTTTGTTGTTGTTGTTGTTGTTTGATTTATTATTTTTATTTATTATGGAAAATAAATTATTTTATATTTTCCTTCTTTTTTTTTTTTGATGGAACGTTCATGAAGAAAAAAAAATTAAATAAGAAGAAGAAGAAGAAGAAGATGAAAGTTTTTTTTTTGACATTCAAAATTCAAGGAAATATAAAAATAAATCAAAGGATAGAAATCAACAACAACAACAACAGAATTCATCTTACTTTTCTTCTTGAGTTTCTTTTTTATCTTTCTCTCTTTTTCCTTTCTTTCTTTCTCTCTTCATCTTCTTGCTACTCGATGTTACTTTTACTTTTTCGTACAAAAGATTAATTTAGTTATTTAAATATTTGATGAACAGATTTTTTTCTCTCTCTCTCTCTCTCTCTCTATCTTTCACGCCATTTTGTAGAAAGATAATTTTTGTTGAATATTTTTATTTTTTTTTTCATTTTTGTTTCTTCCTTTTTTTTTTCTATTCCACATAATTTACCACAAATTACTTTTCATTTCAAACAATTTAATTTAATTTTGCTCATTGTAATTTTTTTTTTGTTTTCATTTCTTGTTGTTGATATTGTTGTTGTTGTTGTTTGTGTTGTAACAACCGAAAGTAATTTTTTATCGCATTCTTTTTTTTTTTTTGGGTTTTTGCATTTTTTTTTTACTCGTCCCCATTTTTTTTTTTCATTGCAGAAAAATGAGTTTTTCATTTTATATTTTATAATTTTTTTTTTCGCTACTCGCTGATTTTCTTTCGTCATTTTAAAGACGAAAAAAAAAAATGGAAAAATTCTTGCAGACATTTTAATGTAAATAATCGGGTTCTACATTTTCCAACCCAATTTTTTTTTCTGCTGGTGGTAATTTGTGGTTGTCGTTGAGTATGTGTGTATGTGTGTTGTGTATTTGTTACAACGATGACGTTGTAAATCTATTCAATTTATCATCCATAATATAAACACGTAAATTTTTGTATGTCAAAAGAGAGGAGAGAGAAAGAGATGGAAATAAAAGTATTATTTACTTTTTTTCTTAGCTGCGGACAAAAAAAAACTTCTTTTTTTTTTCTGTGGTACAAAAAATGTGAAAAACTAACCTTAAATTTCCTTCTCTTCCACCCCCTAAGTTTCAACCCATTTCATTTTTTTTTTTTCTCTTATTCGGTTTTTTTTCTTATTTCTCTCTCTCTACTTTTATACTTTTGAATGGTTAAATGACGCAACATTTTCAGATTGCATTAGGACAGAGAATTACATACTCTCTTCAATAGATAGAACGAAGAAGAAGAAGAAGAAGAAGAAGAAGAAGAAGAAGAAGAAGAAGAAGAAGAAGAAGAAAAAGAAGAAGAAGAAGAAAAAAGGAACAAAATTGTACTTCGTTTGTATAAATGAATCATAATCACATCTATACATAATATAGTTGAATCGGGATACTATCTCTTTCTCTTTTACTCTTCCATCCATTTTATTCTTTTTTACATTTTCTTCTTTTGGATTTTCTTTTTCAGTTTTTTTTTTCTTTCGTTTTTTTTTTTTGTCTGTTTGAATGAATTTTAATTTATCAATGTCACATTACAACGTTAGAATCATTTATAACCGACCATAACCTATATACGTATATAATATTCTTTGAATATAGAATAAGAAGGATGAACATGATGAGGAAAAGAAGAAAAAGAAGAAGATGATGTTTAGATGAAGAAGAGGAAAGGAAAAAAAAGAGATAGGAAAAAAAAAAAAATTGGGTGCCAACAAATTAAGTGGATAGTAAAAGGATAACCCCTCAATTATATAGACGCAGGATATCCTTTACGTATCATATTATTGAAGGTTTCGTTACTATACTTTATCCCCCTCACTTTCTCACCCACTCAATCACCCCCTCAATCTCTCTTCTGTGTTACCAGCTTTAAGAAGAGAAGAGAAAAAAATATATAATTCATTGGAATATTTGCTTTTTTTTTTTACCGATGATGAGAAAATTTTTACTGAGAATTGAAAACGGAAAAAAAATATATGAAGATAGACATTTTTCACTTTAAAACATTTTTGGTCGTCTTCTTTTTATTCCTTTTTCTTGATATAAATAATACCTTGGATCAAATTTAAATCTAACAAAATGTACTTAATAGAACAAAACATTTTACCTTTTTAAATTTATTCATTTAGGAAAACGAAAGAAAACGAAAGAAAATGAAGAAGAAGTGGAACAAAAAAAAAAAAAACGTCAATAATAAAAAGTTAAATCTTTTAAGGATTTCTTTGATAAATTTACATATTTCTTTTTCTTTACTATCGTCGTTCAATTGAGACAATTTTATTCTTCTTTCCAATTTTTTATTTTTTTTTTTATGCCAAGAGAAAAAACCTTAAGAATTTTACAATAGCTAAAAGGAGATTCCATTCAAATCAGTGTCCACACTGATACTGATTTTCTTATGCAGAATATTAAGTTTAGGAGAACAAAAGAGAAGACACAAATAAATAAAAAAATATGTACGGGGGACAAAAAAGAAAAAAAAAGAAAAGAAAGGATATTGTTAGGATTTATTGAAGATTTTACATCAAAGTCACGACCGATTGCATAATAAAATGGGATTTGGAAAAAAAAAACAGAAAGAAAACCGCAATATAAAAATGAAAGCATAGCAAATTGCATTTTTGTAAATAAAAAAAAAAAAAAAGAAGACAAAAAACGACAAGATGATAAAAAAAAAAAAAGCAAAATACGTGACATGTTTTATATTTCTTTCAACACATCATTTTAGTCATCCTGAAATTGAACATAAATCTTTTAGTCATTCGTATATGGCCATATACTGATGATGATAATCTTGTTAAATAAATTATGGATATTTTTTTTTTATTTATATTTATTAATAATGTGATGGCCAAATATTGGAAATATAATAAACAACAAATGGAAGAATAAAATAAGACGTAAAATTTTTAAATAGTTCAAAGCAATTGAGCCATCATATTTATTTAAATTACATTTCCGTTTTAAGGGAAAACCAAAAGAGATCAGTTTTACCATATACAATTTCCTAGAAATACTTTAATTCATTAACTATTCACTTATATGGAATATTTTTGATCAAAATTAATTAGAGATAAATTTTCATCTTTAATATTTGCATGAAGATGAAAATAGAAAATATTTAACAGAGTTTTACTGTTGCCAGTTTTGTTTAAACAATTTTCATTAGTTTCAATGAATAAATATTAAGACGGTTTAATAATTTGTCATGGAATCAAATTTGTTTCCTCTAATTTTGTCAAACAAACAAATTGAAAATCTAAAATATTTAATTTTTTATTCATCATCATCGCACATCATTATTATTTTTTTATAGCGACTCGTCTTGTATGTTTCTAAATCAATTCCTGTACTAATACAGGAATCAATACAAAATCGAAATAAAGTTTAAATCTTACCAAAATTACAAAAGTTGTTAACCTTAATTTTTTTTTTTGTTTGATTCAATTATATTCTCCCCTATTACGCGTGCACATGCAAAAGCCTCACATGTTCTATTGCCTATTACTGGTTTCTACATGATAGAATGAACAGAAACTTTTTTGTTTTTCTAACAAAAAAAAAAAAAAAAGCCATCCAAATAAAAGGGCGAAAAAAAAGAAATCAGAGAAAATGTATATTCGTACTTCGTATTCAATCAACATGAAAAATAAATACAATCAGAGTTTAAAAGTTTCTGTTTCGTGAACAGAATATCACTTTTTTGATACGATAAAAAAAAACATCGCCTACAAAAAACGAGAAAAAAGAAACGAAACTTTAAAGCTTGTGTTTGCTTTTGTTTTTGTAGAAAATTTTACGTACAAATTAATTTGGATTTTATCGTTTGTAAAAAGTTAAAAAAAAAATAAAAACAACAAATACAAGTGGAAGCAAAAAAAATAAACAACAACCAAACATTAGAGAAAACGGAATATTTTTTTATAATTTTTCATTAACGTAAAGAGAAAATTTTTGCGAAAAACTCTACGAGAAATTAAAAGGGATTGAAAATTTATTATGTATTTATTTGAACCAGTTTTTTGGTTACATTTTAGAAAAGAATTTTAAATGGTAATTATCATTAATATTAAATAAAATATAAGATGTATAAATATATTATGTACAAAACAGTTACAAAGATGAACGTAAAGCTTTACCACATTTTGTTAAACCACCCCTTTTTTTTATTTCCTTTTAAAAACACAAATACACACACACACATACATATATATACATAAGTAATTAAAGCTCTCCACTGTATAACCAACACTTGACTATGATGTGAAAGGGGGGAAACAAGACCAAATTTTATAATTTTGATAATAAAAGCGTAGGTACATATTCAAATTAAATCGATAAAAAGAACCAAAATAAGCAAACAAACAAACAAACAAAAAAAAAAAGGGCCAAACAAACAGTAAAATATATGCAAGAAAAAGACGAATCCAAACAAGCAAACAAACAAAGGTAAAATGTAAAATAATACAAGAATAAAGTTACAAAAAATTACCTTTTCGTTTGTAGAAAATAAAATGAATAAGAAAAGAAAGAATGAACAAAAACAAGACACATAACAAAATACCTAAAGAATATAAGATTTTTCTTTCTTCGCGGTTAAAGTTAAAGTAAACTCTTGTTGTCTTTCTCTATCATTCATTCAGTATGATACAATAATTTCATTTGATGCTGAGGTGACATAAAAAGTTAATTTATTCTTTATGCGTAGACCGTATAAATTGAAGGAAAATTTATACTCTCATACCCTCTTGTAAGAACACAAATTTTCTAACCAAAAACAACATATTATTCCCTGCATGCCACCAGAACAATTTTCTTCTTTTATTTTTTTTTTTTTAAACTTTTTTTTATTCTTACGTTTTTTTTTTTGTTTTTTTTTTCTAGTATTTGTGTCACTGTAATGGTATTAAATGTTCATTTCCGATCACCACAAACACATCGAATGGCACCGTGGGTTAAACAAATTTTTACAAGAATGTTACCAAGGTTATTATTCATGAAACGTCCACAATATAAATTTGAAACGTAAATATAAGAAATTCAATATTTTCAATGGAATGAGATTTAATTTGTGTATTCTTTTGATTGTAGAAAATTTCTTTTAAAAAATCCACATCCATGTTTCTATCCGTATCATTCGACAACACATTTAAATCGTACACCACAAATAAGTAGAAGAGGTTCTAAAGAAGATTTGTCACCATCAAGGTAAGCACCATTTTTTTTTTTTGTTAATAAATTATAATTTTTTTTTTACGATTTAAGAGAAAAGGAAAACGCCTCCAATAAAATATGAGAATTTTCTTTGAAACTGAAAACAAAAAACATTAATTATAAAAAAGGATAAAAAAAATTTATTTATTATCTTTAGTCTGACTGGAACTGGCCCATTTGGTGGTAGTTGTCAAATACATGGTCCGGTACCAATACCACATTCTGAATCAGAAGAATTATCAGCTGATGTTGATGGGGGTGAAGTTAAAAGTCCTGTTATGAAAAATCCAGCATATTGTCACATAAATTGTCCACCCGAAGTACATAAAAGTTGTTTTTGTGTACGTTTTATTGCTGAACACACAAAAATGTTAGAAGATTCAACAAAGGTAAACTTTATTACATTTATTTTTATTAAAAAAGATAAACTAATTTCGGTGGATTGAAATTACGTAGATTACATTATTTTTTTGTCTTAATTTTAATTTTAAATTTTATTCCAATTTACCAAAGAGATAATAATTTAACGGAAAATTGTATAAAGACTTTAAAGAAGGCAAAGTTTTGTCGAAACTTTTATGTTTGTTTTATTGTCGAAAAATTGTTTCGTATATGTGAAAGTAAATCTCCAAATATTGTTTATTTAAATTGTAATTTTACTTTAGGCTCTTCAAGTATTTTGAAAAAGTTCAGTGAAAGCTTCTGTAGAAGCTTATAAAGTTTAAAATTCCACCATAAGTACACCACAAGTACTCATTTTTCATTTAAAAGGACCTCCACTTTTATTAACAAGTAAAATCTAAATTTGGGTAATTAACTTGAAGTAATTGGACAAAAAATATGAAATAATAATTCCCCACAATTCCAAAATTATGTAACTTAAAACCAAGTGCCAAAAAAATTCACCTTGTAGAATCTGTTCTCATTAGATTTTCTCTTTGTGTAATTTAATCCATCTAATTTTCTTTTCGTTTTTTTGTTTATGTAATAAAAACTTAATTAAGTATAAAAATATAAATGAAAAAAAAAAATAATTATTAAAAAAATTAAAAAATTAGGTTAAAGAGGATTGGAAATATGTTGCAATGGTATTGGACAGATTATTTTTATGGATATTTACATTGGCAGTATTAGCTGGTACAGCCGGTATTATATTACAGGCACCAACATTATATGATGATAGAATGCCAATAGATAAAAAATTTTCTGAATTTGCTACATCAACTGTTGTTAGATGTCCGCCTCAATAGCAATTGAAGTTTTATTTATCTATAATTATGTTTGCCAATTTTATCCAATATTGTAATGAGTGCCTGTGTTTTTTTAAAAAATAATAAATAATTAATTAATTAATTAATAATAACAAATATAAGAATAAAAACAAAACAAAAAAAAAAACGTTTGTGTTTTGTGAGAAAAAAATGAACTTTTATTATTTAATTACAATTATTAAGTTTCATTTGTTTTTTATGTGTATGCGTTGATGTGTGTTTGTGTGTTTGTGATTGTCTGAAATTGTTTATAAAAACAAAATATTAAAAGAAAACAATTAAAGTGTGACAGTGAAAATTGTCAATTGAAAATGAGGAAAATCGTTTTTGTTTTCATGAAAGAAAACAATTCGTAATAATTTTTTTTTTTTTCATTTATTTGAGAAAAAAAAAATGTTTTCAAATTTGATTCAAAAAATTGGTAAGAAGAATTTTAAAATATTGCAAATATTAACAGAGAAGAGAAAATATCGAATCCGTTGATTGGTTTCCTTCACATTTGACAGGTTTCACTTTGACACTTTAAATGAAAAAAAAAAAAACTATAAATAATAAGTAATTAATTAGGTAATTATTATGAATTATTAAAATTGTAAAAACAAAACAAAATAAATAATAATAAAAAGTAATAATAATTTATGTATTAATTATAAAAATAAAATTAATGAAAACGTTACACAATTTATATTTAATGAAAACTATACACAATTATATAGTTAAGAAAATAAATAACAATAACTACAAATAACAACAACAAGAACAACCAAGATACAAAAAAATTGTAAAATAGGAAGTAACAAAAGAATTGGTGGATGATTAAGAAACAAAAAACAAAGTTATGTGTATATATTTTTTATAGGTAATTTGTAGGTAATAAATAAATATGGTCCATAAAATAGTAAATACAGTAAAAACAGTAAATAACTTACATGTAAAAATACGCGGCGTTTTTACTTAAAACAATTTTTTTTTTTTTAATATTTATCTTTAGGAAAGATACAAAATTTAGAAAACCAAATGAAACCAAAAAGTAAAATTAAACAATAAAAGAGAATAAATTAAAATAAATAATTAAATTCTGTAATAAAAAGTTTGATGATGGATTTAATTGAAGAAATTTAGTTTAATGGGAAAAAGAAAAGAAAAAGATAATCTTTGGTTCCTGTTTCCTTTTTTTTTTTTGTTTGGTCCCAGCTTTATACACTTTTTTTTTCGTTTCTTTCCTTTAATAAAAACTGATTGGAGTTTAAAATATTCTGAAAAGATTATCATTTTTTTTTTCTTCTTTACTTTCGTTTTTTACTGTAATAAAAATTTACCACAATAATTGGAATACTTTTCTTTAACGGCCCACCATTTGTAAGGTTTTGATCTTAAAAAACGATAAATGTGAATTGTGAAAATGTTTTTAACGAAATAAGATGATTTTATTTTCGTTTCACATTTTACAGTTTACATTTTACAAAAAAACGCGTTTCATTCCCTTAGTTTGTTTTTTTTTTTGTAGATTTAAAAACAGAATCAATATTTATTTTTTCTCTTTAAGGTGAATAAGTTTCGTTACGTAGATTTTGTTCTGTTTCCATCTGCGGCTTTGATTTTGATCACGCAATAATAAAATCAAATAAACTTTCAAAACTTATAGAATTTTTCTCTGTCTTTTTCCATTTGAGAATATCTTTATTTTATGTTCGGGAATCGATTGAACTTTTGTTCAATAAAAAATAAACAACTTTTTGCATATTTGCCATTTGCAAAAAAAAAAAAAGTTACAACTTTTAACAAAGAGAACATTTTCAAAGTCAACCTAAAACTTAGAATTAGAATTTAAAGCAAATTTGTTTTTAATTGTTTCATTTTTTTTTTCATTAAATTAATTAAGGGCCGCAATTTTCAGTTGATCCAAATAAGAATAAAAAAATATTAAATTCCATCAATTTTTATTTGTACTTATTGTGTTTTGAAAAATTTAAAAATAAAAAATCGTTTAAAAATTAAATACAATTTTTAAACTTAAGAAGAGAAAAAAAACCTTTTTTTAAACAAGTAAAATTTAAAACAATTATTAAAAATCAAATAAATATTTTATGGACCAAATTAAGCAATAAATTAAATATTAAACGTTAAACATTAAATATAAATATTTAGTTTTTAGTTTTAAATTTTTAATTCGTCAAAAAAAAAACAAATTTGCACTTTATGTCGATTAATTAATTAATTAATTATATTTAAGTAGATTATGGTAAAAGGAAAACTTTATAAAAAGTAAAATTAAAATTAAAAAAAAAAAAATGGAAAATCCAACAAAAAAAAATAAAAAAAAAAAAACAAAAATCGAAATAAAAAATAATTATTTGTAAGGGGAAAAAATCACAAGAAAAAAATAAAAATTAAAATTAATTAAATCTTAATCTTAAAATACAAACAAATACAAAAAATTGTAACTCTGTCATTTTTAAAAACAAAAAGGTAAAAAATTATAATAATTATGACGTAATAAAGAGCGTTCCAATTCTAAAAAAAAAAACAAAACAAAACAAAACAAAACAAAAACGGACAAAAAAAACATCTTTTTATTGGAAGGTAAATAACTTGAAGAGGGCAATACTAAAAATTACAAAAATAAATTAACGCAGTTTACACCGACAATTTCTAACACAAAACACAGACGTAATAATGACGCATCAAGCACAAACGTGCACATACTCAAACTCAACCAATCGAACAGATATTTGTATGTAGTAAAAAAAAAAAGTGACAAAATATTGAGAAATAAAATAGAAAATAAATAATTAAAATAATTATTTTTAATTGTGTGTTTTTTTTTTTTGTTTTAGGACGCACAAATAAATAAATATAGACAAAAACAAAAGATAAAAGACAAAAGACAAAAACCCGAACTAAATTTAATAATTTGAAAAGAATCAAGTGAAAATGGGGAAAAATGTATTTTTAATTTTAAATTAAATTAATATAAAAAAATAATTTAAGAATTTAGTATAAAAATAATTATAAAATCAAATTAATTAAAAGATAATAAAATGAATAAAAATAGAAAAGTTGATCAATTTATAATTATAGATTTTTAACTGCCAACAACAAAACAATATAATAAATTAAATTTAAAAAAATGAAATATAAAAATACAAAAAAAAAATAATTAAAATTAAAATTAACAACAAAAAAAAAAAAAAAGGAAGTGAAAGGAGAAGAAAAAATTCAAATGAAAAAAAAATAAATGAATAGAAAAGTTAACATTTTATCGTAAATAAGTTTACTTAAAAATAATTTAAGACATTAAATTATTTGGTATTTTAATATTAATAATTAGAAAAATCAGATTTTGTAACATTAAGTAAAAACAACAAAAAAAAAATAAAATAAAAAATAATAATTAAATTAAAAAAAAAAAATTAAACAAAAAAAAAATAATCAAATTTATTAAAAAAAAACAAAAACAAAAAAAAATTAAAATTAAAAATTAAAAATTTTAAATAAAAAAAGAAAAATTTAAATAAATAAATAATTAAACAAAATAAAAAAAATATAAATATTTCATTTCAGTTTTGCTTTTTAAAACGGTCTAAAAGCTCAAAACCAAAAAAATAAGAAATAAATAAATAAAACATTTTTAATTTTCTATTAAAATAAAAAATTAAATTTAAAAAAAAAAACCAAAAAAAAATAATAAAACAAAAACAAAATATTTATTGAGCTCTAGCCAAAGGAAAACCAACGACTTATGAATAATGTTAGTTTGTATAAAATAAAAATAAAAATAAAAATAAAAATAAAATAAAAACACAAAAAATGAAAATTGAAAATAAAAAAAAAACAAAAAATTAAAAATATTTTTTGTGTGAAAGTTAATTAATTTAATTAAAAAATTAATAAAAAAATTAATGATAAGATTTTGTTAGAATAAGAAAATATAGACACGTATAAAGGGGTTGAAGAGAAGAGAAAGAAAAAAAAGTAAAAATTTGTTTAGATAGAAAGGAAAAGAATGAGTTGAAAGAGGATGCGTGAGAGGATAAAAGTTGAAAACTAAAAGAAAAAAAGAAAAAAAGACGAGACGAAAATGTTTCCTCGCGCGTCCACAAACATAAAAACTGATGATTTAATGTTATCGTAATAAAACAAAATTCTAATTATTATAAAGTTGTCCGTTGAAATAATAATAATAATATTTCAATGATAAAAATGAACATAAACATGAAGTTGTCAACGAACAAAAGAGAGAGAGAGAGAGAGAGAGAGAAGAAGAAGCGAAAATACATAATAATATTTCAATGATGAAATATACATAAGCATGAAGTTGTCAGCAAACGAAAAAGAGTGAGAGAGAGAGAGAGAGAGAGAGAGAATGAAGAGTGAAAATATACAATTTTTCATTTTGCTCAAAAAAAAAGTTTAAAAAAGTTTTTTTTTTTTGTTTTACTTTTTCCCCAAAAACGTTATTTTTGTTTCTGTTTTTTTGTTGTTTTTTTTTTAATGTCTATCACATTAAATTTAATTTTATAACAAGGGTTCATCAACAGCTGACGTTATCAAGTTTCACATTGACCCAAAAAAAAAAAACTGAAAATAAAGAAAAATAACGTAAAATGTAAAGAAATGAAAAACGGAAATAAAAAAATAAAGCTTTTTTTTTTTATTATTCGTTCATCAAAGCATTTCTGTCTCTTTTGTTAATTTCCTTAAGTTGCTGGATGATTTTCTTCGACAAAAAAAAAACAATTATTAAAGTTTACAAAAGTTTCTAATAGAAAATTTGTATTTTCTCTTCTCTTCTCTCTCTCTCTCTCTTTCTCTCTTTTAACTTTCATAACGTTTCACTTTATTTTCTTTTTCAAACTACTAAACTTCTTTTACAGAAATTATTCATTCAATTTTTAGACTTTTGTAAAGACGAAAACTATTCTTTATTATTTCTATAGAGACAAGACAAAAACTTTAATACTTTTCACTCTAAATAAATAAATAGAGAATCATCATCTTTATAATAATAATCTCATCAAAGGTCAAAGTTCATGTTGTTTTTTTTTATTCTTATAATAATAATAAAGTTAAAAGTAATAAACTTTCTTTTGATGTTTCATCCAAAAATAAAGTTTCAGTGATTATCTACTTTTGGTGAAATCCTCTTGAATAAAGGCAATTCACTGTAAAACTTTCTTTAAAAAATGATTGTTTAAAATTATCAACAATATTCTTCTATCACTTTTTTCTCTCTTTTGTTTTACATTTATTTTTCTTTCTTTCTTTACTTTTTAAACATAATTGAAACTTTTATGAAAGCTCTTAAGATTTATGTTGGTAGTTTAAAAATTGTAAGTTACAAAAAAAAAACCCCCACCATTCTTGTGAATAAATGAAAAGGAAAAACTTCTAATGAAATCTATTTGATTTTTTCTGTGTGTTGTTTTTTTTTTTTTTTGTTTATCTTTTTATTTTCTTTTTTGTGAAAATTTAAAAAAGCAGACTTTTAAACGACTGAAAATATAGTCACCCCATATTATTACAAATAGCGAGTATTTTAATTGTGATAAATAAAATTGTTAATCGCGTACACTTTTGAAAATAAAAATTTGTAAAATTAAAGGAAAAAAAAAACAAGAAAAATTTATTTTAATTTTTTTAAATCGAATGAAAAAAAAAAAAAGAATTTTAAACTTTGTAGAAAAAAAAAAAAAAACATAAAATTTAAATATAAACAAAAACTATATAATTTCTAATGGTTTTTCTTTTACAACAAAAAAAAAAAAAAAAACTTAAAATTAAAATAATTTAAAAGAAGATAATTAAAATCTTTTGATTTTGTAAATAAAAAAAAAAAAGAAAAAAAAAACCAAACAAAAATAAATTATTAAAAATTGTGTGTACTTTTACCTCCTAGAAGAATATAAATAATAAATTAATTATGAATAAACTTAAACTATATACTTACTTAAGTAATTAAAAACAAAAAAAAAAAAAAGAATTAAAATTAAATTGTGTGTAGCGGAACAGTTTTTATAGTTGTGATGTGATAGAGAAAAAAAAATTATATTATATGTTGAACTTGGATTGTTACAAAAAATAAAATTAAACAAAAAAAAAAACGAATAAAGATAATAAAAATTAGAGTTACAATTTAAATGAATTTATGTTTTATTTAGCACACATTTAAAATTCATTTAAAGTCCAAACAAAATGAATTCCATATAAAAATCAGAAAGCTTTTTTAATCAATTTTCAAAAAAAAAAATTGTGGCGTCTCCATTTACTTGAGGTATACTTTTAGGCGCTTTAAAACGAAGACTAGTTTCAGGTGTTACTGATTGTTTTCTTTATTGCTCAGAAAAGCAACCAAATAATAGAAATTTTTTATGAGATAATATTTTGATTCTAAATTTTATTCATTATAACGTGTAAGTAACATTTATACAATTTTAAAGGTTTAAATTGGAATGAATAAATACACACTTTAGTTTGCATTTAAGATTATAATACAGGTAAATATTGTTTGATAAAACAATTTTTTATTCGCGGCTGGAAACTAAATCTTCTGGATTAAACATTCCCTAAAATAAACAACAATGTTATCCATCGAAAAAATTATTTAAAACTATAATGAATTTACCTTGGCACGTCTTAAGATCGAATCTTTAGTGGCATCATATGGATGATCTTTCGATGGAATTTCAAGAACAGCTGTAAATGGATGCAGAGGTAATGTAAATTATAAAATTAAAATAGACTAAATTAATTAAAGTATTTGCCTGGTAATGGAGCAGTATGTGCATCAATTACGTGACGTATAAGTTCTGCATAAGTTTGATTAATTAGAATTATGTCAACATCATCTCGTTTAATAAAACGTTTGAAGCAATCCTCAATTTCACTCACTGCAGTATCTACGATAAACGAACAAAAGAACAAATTGAAGAGACGAATCATAATCTTTTCAAATTAGAATATCTACTTTTGTCAACGACCATAAAATTGGGATGACGATTTTTGTTAATCTCTCCGACTCCACCGAGAAGGAATCCAACACAAGTATCCTAAAATGAAGTTTGAATGATAAATTAACTCACAAGAATCTTATAAGATTTAATTTTTCTTTGGCAAATCTTTGAAATTAAACCATAAAAAGATCAAATTTTAAACTATACTTACTTCATCCCCAATAACTGATATCAGTTTACCCTTTGCAGCTGAATGTAAAGCCATTTTTTAAGATAAATTTCAGAAATAATTTTGCACAAGAAAATTTTTATAAACTGTCAGCTGACTACAAGAACAAGTGACGTTCACGTGACTTTAGATTAAATACAATACAACAACAAATTGTGTGAAAAGAGAAACGTGTACTTACAGTGTTACAGTTCAATGAAAAATATTCTAAATTTTACAACTGGCAATACCGTAGTTGTTTTGTTGTTGTAATTTAAATGTCAAGCAAAAAAATTGTTTTGTAAACATTTATTAAAATTTTATTAAGTTAATCAATTAAAACCGCAAAAGTAATGAATCCGTTAACGTAAGTTATTAATTAATATTGTATAATTTTTAAATCAAATTATAATGTGTTTTTATAGGAACATGAAAAATGTGCTCAAATTGAGTGAGCAGGAATTGAAAACACAAGGAAAATCATCTTGGCATGATCAATACAAAGATTCGGCTTGGATATTTGTTGGAGGTTTACCATTTGATTTAAGTGAAGGAGATATTATTTGTTTATTTTCACAATATGGTGAAATTGTAAATATAAATCTAATTCGAGATAAAGGAACGGGAAAGCCGAGAGGTTTTTGTTTCATTTGTTATGAAGACCAACGTTCCACTATTTTAGTTGTGGATAATTTTAATGGCATAAAAGTATAATAAACGTTAGTTTTCTAAACAGATATAATAAATATGTTCTATTTCAGCTCTTAGGAAGAACACTGAGAGTTGATCACGTTTCAAATTACAAAGTACCAAAGGATAACGAAAAAATGGATATAGAAACAAGAATATTGCAGATACAGGGGTGTGCTCCGCAGAGACAGTTACCTGTTGCAAGTATCAAGAAAGAATTTACAACAGACTCTGATGGATTTGTGCCGCCCAGATTACCATTACGAAATATTGTTAAAGATGAAAAAGTAGTAACAATCAAAACTGAAAAAGTGGTAATTTTTTTTCATAATTTTTACTTAAGCTATAATTTAAACTTCGATTTATTTTTCCAGACAAAAAAACCAAAAAAGGAAAAGAAACAGAAAAAATCAAAGAAACATAAAAAGAATAAAAGAAAGCACAAAGATTCTTCTTCAGATTCGGATTCCGATTCTTCAGATAATGATCATAAAAGAAAAAAACATAGATAATTTTGTTTAATCTTGAATCAATTAATAAAACCATTAAAAATGCTATAAAAAAACATTTGAAAAAAAAACTACTTTTGGTTTTTTCGAAAACTCGACATCATTTTTGTAGCGTTTTTTATAAATAAATTTGACTATGTTGCCAATTTTCTTTATTATTTTGTTTGTTTTCTTTTTATTTATTCTAACCAAAAAAATTTATTGAAAAATATAAAACTTCATTGAGCAATTGTTTTCAATATTTCTTTTTCTTTAAGTTTCTTGTTTTTTAATTGAATATTGCGAATGGTTTAAGTACAAAAATAAATAGTAAGTAAAAATTACAAAAAATATATTGCAATACTATTATTAGTCGTATTTCTTTGGAGCAAAAACAATTTATTTATTTTTTCTTCCATGATCTTACATTTTATTAGAACGCAATAAATACCTTTCAATAAATATAATAATACTCGAAATGGATGATATCGATACGATTGTTAATCAACCATTTAATTCATCCAAAATTAATTCTTCAGTGTCAAATAGTGAACTATTGAAAGAAGAACCTCTGCACGTAGAATCTAATGATCCGTTAACGGAAGGGCAAGTTATTGACAGTCCTAATGGCCCGCTTTTGTTACTTCGTATGGAAGGAACTGACGAATTATACGCTGTTCCATGTTCCAGAAATGAATGTGGAACAATTTCAATTGAAGAAAAGTAAGTAATAAGATCCTGAACCCTATAAAATATTTTGCTAAAATAAATCTAATTTTACTTAGCTTTAAAGAAATGTTAGTTGAAAGCAAAGAAGAAAATAAAATTCAAGAACAAAAACAAACTTCTTCAAAGTACAAAAAAATAATTAACATATCTATATAATATTCACTGAAAAACGGTTTTACATTTTTTTTTTCAGTCAACAAGCTGTGCCAAATTCACCTTCCATTTTAGATGAATTCGTAAGATTTAATACGAATGAATCACAAATATTAAATTTACCGAATATTGATGAAAACTTAAATAAAGATTCATTTACAATACCAAATAATGAATTCCATGATAATTTTACCAACGATTTAAATAGCGCTTTCAGCATTGAATCTTTTAATGAATCATATCCATCTGATATAAATTTAATTTTTGGAAATAATTATAATTGGGATCCTATTATTGATAATAATAATAACTTAGATGAAGATTTATCAGATGATTCAAATGCATCAAAACCTGTTTACCTAAATTTAAATCTTTTTGATGAATCAACTGGTAAAGAAAATTTTGGATCTGAAATTAATCAATATAATAAGGAAGAAATCGCTTCTATTGATTATTTTGAATATATTGATCAAAATGGTGAAACCAAACAAGCAAAATATTTAAATACTTGTGATAACGTTTTACCAAAATTTGAAACGATTAAATTACAAACAAACAAAATCACAAAACGGACCAATTATGCAAATTTAACAAACCAAATAAAACAAAATGGAGAGATTATTCCTATTGAAAATATAAATACTAACGATATTACGACAATTAATACTTCTGAACCAGAGATAAATCAACTGATTAAACTAACTAAGAAAACCATAAAAAAAAATTTTTCATCACAAAACAATTTGAAAACCGAAAAGAAAACTATATCAAAAAATCCATATCAAACAAAAATAAAAACATCTAAAAATAAATTAACGAATAATGATTCTGAAAACCAAAAGAGTACCGAATCAGAATTAATAAGTTTAGAAAAAAAATTTAAAATAATTGATAGTAGTAAAATAATAATACCAATAATACGTCATTCAAATGTACGTAGAGAACGTAAACAATCATTTAAAGATATTAAAATATTAACTGAAGAAGTTGATAAAGTAGAAGATACTATCATGATAAAAAAAACTAAAAAAACAGACGTAAAGAAAATTAAAGATAACGTAACTAAAATATTAAAAAATAAAAACAGTACAAATGCTGATGATTATTCACATATCTGCAATAAAATTAAAGAAACTGCTTTACCTAATGTGCCTTTAAGATCTTCGAAAAGATTATTAAACAATAACAATTTATATAAAATAAATAGTGATACATCAACAGATGATGATGATGATGATATTAATCAATGGTCTGATATTATAAATAATCAAATGAAATCAATGAAATGTATTGTTTGTTTAAAACTATTTAAATCATCACGTTCATGGATTATTCATCAAAAACAATGTGTACCTAATTTATCATTTAGCGATAAACCAATTAATGATACTTCTATTCTTACCACTATTATTAAAAACCCAACTAAACAACAAACAATTCAAAAGAAACAAAACAAAACTACTCCTGACCATAATAATAATATAGAAATTATTTCGACCAAAAAAATTAAATTAAAAAGTAAAATTAATGAGAAGAAAAATGAGACTGACCAAGAATTAATATCAAATGATAAAACCTGTGATATTTGTAAAAAATCATTTAGACATGAAAATCATTTACGTAATCATAAAAAAATACATGAAAATTCTCATAAATGTCAATATTGTGAAAAATTCTTTAGCTTTAAAAATGCTTTAGATGGGCATTTAAAACGATGTAAAAAAAATACAAATATTTAAATACAAGAAAGCATAAGACACATTCATTTCAATCTTTCCCTTTCTTGTATTTTTACTATATTTTTTCTCTTTGAATTAAATTAAAAATATGCCAAATTTCTTATAAGTCTAAATCTTTAACTAATTTGTTTATTCATTAATTTTTATTAAGAAAAAAATAAACAATTAAATTTAAAAATAAAAAGTTATATTTTTATTGTTATCAAAATTCTAAAAGTACGTTAAAGTACTTTATAAGTCTGAATTAAAAATCTATTTTAATTTCTTTTTTTCTGTAAAAGAATTAATAATAAAAAATATTATGTATAGAAATTTTATTTAACGAATAAATTCTGAATTTTTTCAATAAAATTAAAAAACAATCATATATGAATTTTGTCACTATAAAATATTGATTTTATGCTTGCAGAAATATAATAGTTTATTCTGTTTCAATATAATTTGTGAGTTAACTTAAAATCAAATTAAATATGCTGAAAATTTTAAATTAAATAAGTTTTTAAAAATCTAAAGAAGAAATTAATGAACTCATTATGGTTGAATATTGGAGTATTCCTGAAATACGTTTCAAATTCCAATAAATAAATAAAATGGTTTTTTTCTTCATCGTGTAAAGTGAAATAAATTATTATAATAATTAAAGTGAAGGGAAGCTTAATTTTCTACGTAGAGTTAATATTTTCAGTAAGACTTTTATTTTGGTTCTATGTGGAAATAAATAATCCATCTCTGATTTTCTTTTTCGTTTATATCCTCTTTATTTTATTGAGGTTTTATTTTTTGATTCTGCTTAAACATACACACAAAATACCGACAGCAACAACAAACTAAATAAAGCATTTGGCCAAAATGTTTGTCTGAACAGTAAAAGAAATCAAAAAAATGAATGTCTTCAAGGACGACATGATAAAGTTACAAAGTCCAAAAATCAAGAAAAAACAGGTCATTGTACAATGAATTATTTTGATTTTATTTGATTTATTTCTTTAAGACAATTTTATTTTTGACTCTATTTGTATTTAGAAGTTATAATATTAAAGTACAGTATTTTAGTAAAGTATAGTTTGATAATAAAAAGACAAAACAATCGCATTTCTCAAAGTATTTTTTTGTTCATCCTTTTATTGTGAAAAATTTTATAAATTGGAAGAAATACATTATTTATCCGGTTCTGTTTTAATTTATTTTTGAATTGTACATTTGTACGGATGACGATGAACATTAATCATTCTACCATTTGCAGGTATAAACACTTTTAAACATTCAATACCTAAAATAAAAATGCATTTTTATATGCACCTCTAACGACTTTGTCACTTTATAAAAATTCACCGAAAACGTACTAAGAATCAATTTTTAATAAAAGATGACTGGCAAATCAAAGAAACAAAAATAAGCAAAAAAAAAATGTGTATTCAAATATTTTTTATAAAATTAGCATTTCTTTTTAATTTTAAATTCAAACACACGCGTCAATATTTTATTCTTTGTCATCTCTCAAGATCAAAAATATGTTAAATTATAGAGAGAGAGGACTGGTCTCGAATTTGTTCTTATATAATTATTTAAAACCCCCACTTCAAGGTCATCTAATTTCGATTGTATTAGAATTTGTTTCGTAGATTTTTTTTTCTACCTTGAAATTTTAACTGTGACAACAAAAAAATAGATTCAGATCTTTGAATTTAATTTATATTATTGATTGAATTTTTCCTTTCCTTTTTTTTTTTTATTATTATTTAATGAAATATTAAAAATAATATTAAAATTCATGAAACACGCGACTATAAATCATTTTTTTTTGTCCCAGTATCTTTTTTACATATTTTTAATTGAAATAAAAATAACACAATTTTAATACAAGATTTGAATAAATAAAATCACAAACAAAAAAAAAAAATGGGAAATGGCGCCGATAGGTCAAAAAATAATCGTATAACATTTTTATTCCTTATTCTTCGTGGATCAAACGTCAAATATTAAATGGAATAAATAATGACAATTTTAATTATTTTAATTTTTTGTAACAATAAAAAATATTCCATCTGCAAATTGATTTAATAATAAAATTACATTTATTGAAAGCAATAAATCAAATATTTTAACGTTCTTTTTTAAACCAAAAAAAAAAAAAAGAATTAATTCATTTTAAGCGTTAAGTCGTAATTAATTCATATCATTAACTGTAGCTTAGTAGATTTATTAACACTTTGTATATAATAAAAATAAATGTATAAATGTAAAGTTGAGAATTTTTGTGTTTAGAATAATAATATTATTGATATTTTAAGATTTCTAAACCAAAGGCAAATATTTAGAAAAAATCAAAGAAGGATTTATCATTATTTATTTGTTGGAATTCAATATATTTTCAAATAAGAGATCCTTATTCAATATAACTTATCTAAAAGGAAATAAAACGAATCGATTATGATATGTCAGTACATCAGAATATTTCCACAATTTTAATTTATAGAAATACAAACAACGTTAACAAAGCTTGTCGGCCATTTTAATATTTGCCAAAATATATTTTTACATAATTTATTATTTCATTGATAATATGTATTTTGTAATGTTTCAGTCACTTAATTTTTATAAGCATCAAATGATAAAACATTCCAAATATTTCAATCAGTTACACATTATTATTAATTCATTGGAATCAAAATGAACAGTAAAGTGCATTATAACAAATTGATTGATGGCATTACATTTCCTACATTTAAATTATAATAATAAAGAAATTTCTATATAATAAATCTTTACTTTTAAAAGACAATAATATTGCCATGCCTTTTTATTTTTATTGATAGATAGACACAAAAATGCAACGTGGGCATTTTTTATTATTATTTTCCTATTGGAATTTCTAAATTGAATTGATAAAAATTGTAATAATAAAATTAAAATCAATAAAACAACAAACGTATTCTACTGATTTTTTATTTTCAATATCATAAAAAAAATTCACTTAAGTCTAAAATCTAAAATGATAATTAAATAGATTAATAAAAAAAAAACCATTAAAAAATTAGAATATTAAAATAAATAAAAACTATAATTTAAAAATATCAATTTTTAAAGTTCATTCCTTAAAAATTTACAGAATATTATATTCTGGATATAAAAATGTGACCGGTTAAACTTCATAACTTTGCATTTTGTCTAAATCATAATAATTGAATTGGAAAATATATTCAAAAATAAATAAAGAACTTTATTAAATAAATAAGAAAGCATCAAACAGATTCTTCTCAATAAATTCATCAGGATTGCATTTAGATTTTATTCATTTTTTATTGATTAGAATTTGTTTATTTTTCTTAAATCAAATTCGAATTGAAGAAGACAAAAATCGATGCAAGAAAAAGAAACAAAATTGTTAAATATGGATTTTCAACACTAAAATATAATTTATCTGTCAATCATTAAATCAAAAATTGCAAACAAATCAATTAAATATCGTATCGCATCAGTTTTCCTCCATATTTGTATACAAATTTTTTAATCCTTCAAAGATCTCCAATTATTGTCAGTAAAAACGTCTTGTGATTTAATTTTGAAATATTCTTTTAAGAATCCGTTTGAATAATAAATTAAAATCAAATTAAAAATGTTCAAACATACAAAAAAAAAAAAAAACAAACACCGCGACAAAATTTTAATTGAAGTCAAAATCAAAAAGAAAAAAGACAGAAAAAATTTACGATAATTATTTTATACAAATAGAAAAAAAAGCAAAATTTATGGTGGTGGGGGGAAAAAAAAAAAACTAACAACAAAAACTGTTTATATTTGCACATATTTTTATCGCGAATTTCTGTTGTATGTTAAATATAAATATCTTCATCATAATCACAAATATCTGAAACTTTACTTTAAAAATAATCATCAGTTAAAAATTATAATTCGTCCAGTGAACAAGTGCGGCGGTTTTTGGTTTGTTATTAAATGAGGTGCTAATTTTTTTTTATTTTATGTTTTTTTTCTTTAACATTTATTTGTGTTTATAAGTTTTTATTATTAATCTAAAAAAAAAAAGATTTAATTTTTATTTCTAAAATGAAATTAACAATTAATGTGCTGTTTACAATTAGTTTAATTTTAATTTTATTAAGTGAAGGTGAGTGAAAATAATTTTGTTTTTTATTTGAATGGATTAATTATTGGACGGACACACAAATAGTTTTAGGTTTATAAAGTTTATAAAGCATTTTCGGAGGAATTTAGGCAGAGGGTTTAGGGAAGGAATTTCACTCACGTGTAGATATTATTTGTGGATTTATACTTTTATTTTATTAAAAATGATCGAACATAATCAGATAATTTTTGTGATATTTTCGATTTTTATTGAAAAAATTAAGACACAAAAAATTATGAAAATTTACTTTAATTAAATCTAATTAAAAACTCACAACTTTAATGTTTCAAAAAAAATTTATTTGTTCATTTTATTTATTAGGAAGCCGCACGTTCTTTTGTTTAAACAGAATTTTTAACATTTTCATCATAAAGACTAAAATTATGTAAGAAACTTGTAGTCGATTTAAATATTTAAATTTTAATTAAAATTAAATTAAATTTTAATTAATTTTGTTTAAATTTGTGTTCACATAAAAAGCATAAATTCTTATTTTTTGATGAATTTGTTCATTTGTAGAGAAATCACTTTTGGTATGAGTAAAAATATATTCTATCTGTATCCCTTCAAATTTAAAGCAAACAACAACAAACAAATTAAAGAATAAAAATAAAAAAATTCTGAGAAACTGGTTCATTTATTTTTTTTCTGTCTCTTTCAGTAAATGAAACTTTGAAAAAAAAAATTGTCTGATTTTATAAAATCAAAAACTAAAATCAATTAGGTAGTACCGATTATTTTTTATGACAACAAAACATTAAAAAAAAAAATGTATTTCTATTTTCAATTATTATTTGTGTTTTTTTTTTTTTTTTTACAATCTATAATTAAAAATTAATAACATAATGAGAGAGTTTAAAGTTACACAACAACAACATAATAATAATTACCTTACATTTGTATACCAAAAACAGTTTCTTTCAATTTTTATTATTTCTCTACACTTTTACTACTTTTTGTTCATTTTATTTAAAATTTTCAAATAAAATTAAATTGAAATAAAAACTAAAAAAAAATTTAAAGAAGAAGAAGAAAAATTAGCAAATTATTTCAGTTATAAAATTACAAAAAGTTACAATGCCAATAACTTTTCTCTCTTTCTCTCTGTTTTTTTTGTCTCTTTCTTTCAATTAATTACTGATTATTTGTTTACTCATTAAAAGTAAATTCTTATTAACTTAATTGAAATAAAATAAAAAAAAAATTATTAATTGGGAACAAATTCATTATTTAAAATCGATTACATCGAATAAAGGTAAAAAGAAAAACTGAAAAAGAAAAAGAAAAATCTGTAAAAACATTGAATGTTTTATCGGATTTTATCAAACCACCAAATATTTTGTTCTTGTTTTAAAGCATTTTTTTAATTATTTTGTTAAAGTTTTTTGTGATTTTAGTTTTTACAGTAATTATTGTTTAGTTACTGAACTTCACCTAACACAACAAAAATTCTAAATCATCAGATGCATAAATTTCAATTTTTTATTCATTAGAAAGGGAGAGAGAAAAAATAATTTAGGAACAAGTTTAAAATTGTTGGGAAGCACGGCATTATTTAGTAAGATTTTTTATTTTTATTATTTATATAAATAGGAAATATTGTTGATAATTTTCAAGTGAATGAAAATTAAATAAAATTTCAATCAAAAAAAAAAAAAAAAAAAGAGTCAAAAATTTTAAGTATATTGAACAACATTTTTTGGTTTTGTTTTTATTGCATTTTCAATATTTTTTTTTTTTTCTTTAATAAATTAAAGTTTTTTTTATTAAAAACTTGTTCCATCGTTTTTTATTTAAATTTAATTATTTATGATATTTATTAGATTTACTTTTTCACAAAGAGCAAAGATTGAAATTAAATGAACTTTTATATATCCAGTAAAATAAAATATTCTTGTAAAGATCAAAAATAAAAAAAAAAAATAAAAACACGAACCTGTACAAACCAAATTTTTTTTGGTTCCTCTAAACTTTCCATCCAATACAATTTACTTTTCATCCTATTCAAATATTTACCATAATTCAATTATATTTGCTCTCTCTCTCTCTCTTTTCATACCATTTGATCAAAACAAAAGCACACTTGTTTAGCTTCTTCTTCAAAAATCAACAAAAAGGTTCCTCAATTTTAAACATAAAAAAAAGGGTGAAAAGAAAATAAGGGAAGTAAAAAAGAAATAGATAAATTTGATGTTATTTTCCAACATTCAAAAGGTGTTAAAATATTATCCAAACAAAATCATCTTTCTAATCTCAACTAAATTCCAATAATTTCATTCGGAAATATAAAAATAAACAAAAACAGAAAATCCTTTGAAGATTTTTAAGGCTTTTTATTTGTATTTATTTAGGATTTTGAATATTTTACATTTGACTTTCTTTAGGGTCGTCGTAATTTTTTCAAAACACAAATCAATAATGACTTAGGTACGTTGAAAAACAATAAACAAATATTGACAGTTTTAATTTATTTTTAGGTTTTCTTGAAAAAATTGGAAAATATTAAAAATTGTACAGGTGTAATTGTAGATTATTGTATTAGTACTTTAAAAAGTGTGACAAAAACTTTCCTTAAATTGTTGATTCTTTTACCCCATTTAAAAGTTCACATTTTCTCATCAAACAAATAATTACAAAGATTCAACTTTTTTGTTTTTGTTTTAAATTAATTTAGTTTCATTTGTGACTGGACACAGATTCGGTTATTCAAAAGCAGAACAAAGAAGATGGGTACGAAAACATGAACATTGTGCTGGAAAATTTCAATCACCAATTGCTGTTTATTCACATAGGGTAATTAATTGTTGACAATTTTTTTCTGTTGTTATAATTTATCACGACGAATTGTTATTTGAATTATGTTTTGCCGTTTGATTTTATTTCTTGAATTTATTTAATTTGTTTCTAAAGTTAAAGTAAATAATTCACAATATATTTGTTTTCCAGACAATTCCAGTGCCAATGCCAGCAATAGAATTTATTGGATACAATAATTTATTACCTGGGCCATTAAAAATTCACAATAATGGACATTCAAGTATGTTAGAATTTTCTCAATTAATTAATTTATTTAAATGTTTTATATTTTCATATAAACCAAAAAATAGTTACATTAAATATACCAAAAGTAAGTGAAAATGATATAAATTCTGGTGATAAATTACCGTATATATTTGGTGGAAAATTAACAAATGAATATGAATTGGAAGGATTACATTTTCATTGGGGTGATAGAAATAATCGTGGATCTGAACATGTTTTAAATGATATTAGGTTATTATAAATTATTTTAAATAAAATAAAAACTATTTGGAACTTTCAATAAACTTATTATTTAAAGTAGTTTTCAATTATTTGTCTTTTATCAAAATTAAATATTCAATAATGGCTTTTGTAAACTAGACAATCACTTTATTACTAACTAAATTTTTAGATATCCAATGGAAATGCACATTATTCATAGAAATAAAAAATATGAAACTGTTCCAGAAGCACTTAATCATGCTGATGGTTTAGCTGTATTGGGATTTTTTTATCAAGTAAATATTTATTGTAAATTTTTTTTTTTTGTTCATTTCGATGATTAACAATTGAATGGGATTAATTATTGATTCTTTCAATAAATTTTAAACGAAATTAAAATTAAACAAAATTATTGATCTTTTTCATTCTAAAATATTCGTTTGGTTTTAGATCAAAGAAAATGAAGGTACTGAACTGACAAATATTGTAAGAAATATAACACAATTAGAGGATTTTGATAATCGGATATCATTAAATTTTACATTTACATTATCATCATTAATTGAAGGGATAGATGTAGAACGTTTTTTTACATATAAAGGTTCATTGACTACTCCCCCTTGTTCAGAATCTGTAACTTGGATCCTTTTTCCAGATCCTCTTTCTGTTTCCGTTACACAGGTATACAGTTTCAACGCTTGTTTTTGTAAATTTCTTTATATTTATATTTTCTTCTTAGATAGCAAAATTTAGACAATTATCAAATGGAATTGAAGGTTCAGTTTTAGTTGATAATTATCGTGCACTTCAACCACTCAATCGTAGACGTGTTTTTACACGTAAAATTAATTCAAAATATACAAAATTAAGTATTTTAAATAAAGAAATGCATTATTCTAAATGGGATTGGCTTTATTAAATTTTATTCATGTTTTTTATTATTTTATTTATAAAACAAAAAATGTGCAATAACACCAGAGACAAGGAGAAAAAAAAACATCTTAAAAATAGACCAAATAATTTTTAATAATATAAAAATGAAGTAATTAAATCTTAACTAATTCATGTAAATAAAAAATAAAATTATTGTAAACACAAAAGAGTAGATAGAAAGTGAGGAGAAAAACAAAAATAAAGAAAAATATAAAAAATGTAGACGACATGTTTGTTGTTGTGGCTGTTGTGTTGTTTTGTTTATCTTTTTTTTGAGTTACGACAATAAATTAACTTTTTATTATAAAAATTATATTTTGTTGTTTTCATTTTCTTCAAAAGATTCTATTTTATTTATTTAAATAATTATGTTATTTACATTTATATTACAGATGTTGTGTAATCAAATTGTTGTATTATTCAATTAACACACTAACTAATTCTATGTAATTAGCGTGCATTAATTTAACGAATAAGTTAAAATTTTTTATTATTAACTTTCTGAGCTCTGATCATATGAGATTCAAATTAATTAATTAAATATAGTAAAGTATGACTTAAAGTATTTAATTACATTTTTTCAATGGAAATTATAACAATTTATTAACTACTCCGTTCTATTTCTTATTTAAAGTTTAAATAGTGAAAAACTTGTTTAGTTTTCAACATTTTTCTATTTTTAAAATAAAAGTCTTTTATTACAAAGATTGCATACTTCAAATAAAACCTGACCACTCACAATAAATTATCACAACACATCACGTATCACATTCACAGATTAAAAAAACAGAATACAGACTGGAAAATTAAAAAATAAATAAAAACAATTCAGATATAATTTGTTTACAATTACATTTTATTGTTTTTCACATTTAATGTTAAATTAAGGTAAAAACAATTAAAAAAAAAAAAAAAATAAAGTAAAGCAACTAATATTTCTCACATCACACATTCGTAAATTTAATTACGTATTTCTCACGTAAATAATATTTAAACGTTAAATATTAAAGAACACAAAATGTATTGTGAAAAACTAAAAAAAACATCAATTCTTTTTCAGTAGTTTGATGAAACTGTTTAAATCTAAACTTAGGGAAAAGAATATTATTATTTGGTTACACTTTTGACTTAATGAAAGTTTCTTATAATTTTAACTTAAATTTAATACAATTGTATCTTTGGTTTTAATATGATTTATAAAATTATATGGATCTTATTTTGAACAATTTTTAATTTGAAAAAAAAAAACAGTAATTTACGGTTTGATGTGAGAAACTTATTAAATTTCAATTAATACAAAATACATTTATAAAACCACAAAAACACATTTTTAAGTACATAATTAATTGTTTTTTCAAGCAAACAAAATAATAATTCAAATTATTTTCAATAATTTTCAGTTTTTTTTTTCCAAAAAGATAATTTTTTAATTAAGTTAATTTGGCCCTTTGGAAAAATCTTAATCCAATCTATTACATTTTAATATTTTCCTTCTTTTTATTTTTGCTTTCATCTTAAAAATAAAAAATAAATTAATAATTAAAAGTTTTTTTTAAGTAAGTTTCAAAATCCTAATATTCTAATCAGATCAAAGGGGTTTTAAACCTAATCTTACAATTAATCACAAAAAAGAAAAACTTAGAAATTAATTAAAATAATAAGAAAAAATTGAAAAAAATTTTTTTAAAATAAATTAAGAAACGAAATGATTGAATTTTTTTCGTCATTGCTCGAGGTTTTGTTTTTATACTCCGTGTAATTAAGAGTGAAATATGTATGTATGTAAAAAGCGTCTTGATTTTTTTTTCTTCTTTAATTTATTATTTAAAATATTTGGTTATGATCCATTTAGTCTTGTTCTTCTTTGGCTGACATAAACAATTTTTGTAGAAAAAAAGTTGTTTTACCTAAAAAATAAACAAAAAAAAATTTAAAACATTCATATTATAATTTTAATATGAAATACAAACCAATGAAATAGTTTACTCTTTCTGGTTTATCCTTCCATACAACACCTAAATAATAAAAAGGCACACCCGCCAGGGTTATCAGAACACCACCTGAAAAAATAAAGTATTTTTAATATGATCATTTGGACCGTAGAAAAAATGTGGCAATGCATGTTTCTTGAATATTAATTCTAGAAACAATTGTGGAAATTCTTTTCTATTGATTTAAATAATGGCATACCTAATACTTCGTAAGGTGCAACATAGCAAGGAACAACAATTAGAAATGCACAAATTACAACAAAAAGTATTGGAATCCAAAGTGGAACCTAGAAAATCAAGAATAATGTTATTAACATATTTTTTGAAAAAGATTACAAATAATGCTCAAAGATCTCATGGTTACCAATTGTAATTCTTACATTTCATATTGAATTACAAAAGGATACACCAAGAATTTTAAGTAGAAATTGTTTGCAAACGAGATCTTTAAGATTATTTGTAAATTTATATTTGTACAAATAAATGAAATTACCGATATTGGACGTTCCATATTTGGTCGTGTATATCTAAAATATAAAACTGCACCAACTGACAACATGATAAAAAATGATTCAACAATACTACTGTATGTAATTAATACGTAAACGTCACTGATACAAAGCATTATCAATGATAAAATACACTGTAAAAGAAAATGTTATAAAATATATTAATTAGAATTTATTTAAATTCTACTTTTTTTAGAAATGAAGAAAATAAAGTAATTTTTGAAAAACAACAACATTCAAATTGAAACTGCATTACTATACATAAGGTATTGCAGTTTTATTATACTTGTGTCTACTATATCGACATAAAAACAAAATTTAAAAGATCTTTACAAAGATATCGTACTAAATAAAATTTGTGAAATTTATTATTTATATTTAAAATATAATTAGCATTATAAAAATATCAATAAAGTAAAATTTGTATTTTATTTAAAAATCAAATAAAATACGCATTGTACGTACCAAAAATACTAATGACGGTGTTGGTGTATATTTTTCAATATTAATATGTGATAACAATGCCGGCATATGTCCGTTTCGTGCACCAACAAAACACATTCTTGATGATGTCATTATATGTACGCTTAATCCTCCAAACGCTGATATTGCAACCATTACTGGTATTATCCAAGATCCAAATGTTAGTACTTGTTCTCCAAAAGTCTGTTAATAGTAAATAATTGTAAGATTCCGAAAAACAATTTACACATCATTTTTTTGGATGAAAAACTTACAACTGCAATAGCTTTAGAAGCAATCATTTGTGTTGGAGTCAACACAGCTAAATAAGCCATATTTGCCAATACATAAATCAATGTCACAAGGGGTAATGAAATATAAATTGCTCTTGGTAAATTTTTATATGGATCCTTTAATTCTTCTGTCATAAAATTTAAATAATTCCATCCAGCATACGAAAATATACCAGAATAAAATGCAACTGATAATTTGCCAGGATCAGTTTCACTATTTTCAAATGAATTATCAAAATTTTCTAAATGCCCTGTACCCATCCAATAAAATCCCACAATAATTATTATAACCAATGCAGCAATTTTAGTAAACATAAAAACATTTTGCATTTTAGTTGTAGATTTTACATCATAACAGTTAAGAAATGTTAGAAAACAGATTGTGGCTGCCGCAAGTAATTGAAGACCAAGATTTGGAATATCACATTCATTTGCAAAAAACGGTTGCACTACATAACTAGCAAATGTTAACCCCATTATTGCATTTGTGCTTGGTCTAAAATTAAAAATATAATTATTTCTTTCATTTTAATAAAAAAATAACGAGTAAAATTTACACGAATATAAAAGTTGCATCCCAAAGATATAAGAATGCCGGTAATGGCCCATACGCTTCTAATATATAGGCATAATCACCTCCTGATTTGGGTATTGCTGTTCCTAACTCAGCATAACATAATGCACCAATCATAGATAATAGGCCACATAACACCCATATGACTAACGATGTTCCAACAGCACCAACTTCTTTTATAATTCCCTTTGGCGATATAAAAATTCCTTTTTAAAAATAAAGTAAGCACGTAATTATTTTTGACCTCAATACTAATTGTTTTTATATTTACCTGATCCCAAAATAATTCCTAAAATGATTGCAACACCTTCAAGTAGCCCTAATTGTTTCTTCATTTTATTTTTATCTCCATTTTCACTAACACCGCTAACACCGGGAAATTGACTTTCAGCATTTTCACTTGTTGGACTGACTAATGCCATCTCCGTTTGTGAATTAACAATTCTCTTATTTAAAGGCATTTTGCTAAAAACAGAATATTTTATGCCATTAATTATTATGAAATATGGCATACATTGCATCTAATTTAGTTTAATTAATTTCAATTGCATATTTTTAATATTGTATGATGCAATTATCAATTCCCTATAGTCATCTTTTCTTCTTCTTTTGTCGGGCTTGCATTTTTATATTCTATAAAATAATATTAAATATAAATGCAAATTTATTTATATCAACATTAAACCATGATAATGAAAATGATTCATACACATGACTCTCTTATTCTTTCTTCTCTTAATCGTATTAACTAAAATTAAATTCCCTCTCCAATCATTATATTCTTATCAATATAAATTGGTCACCTCCCATTTTCTTATCACTTAACAGACGTTTAAAATTTTAAAGTACAATAACACAAGAAATATACTTACAATATTTTAATCACTTATATATTAAAACGTAAAAGATTATAATGCATTTTTTTATATAGAAAATCAAAAGCATGTGGCCTTTTCACAGTTGTTGTTGTTACTATTTTAGAATTTGACACTTATGACAGCGCGCGCAAACGTACAACGCTACAAAAAAAATTCATACAATAACAACAAATATATTATATGTTATGCACAATTAGATGGCACTACAGTCACTGTACACAATAAAATTATGAGCGCTTTAATTAAAAATAATAATTGTCGTTACATTTCTAATGAAAACACAATATTTAAAACAGTAAGTTTTTATTTTTTTTACAAAAATATATATATACCTACATATTTACATCATATACAAATAATAATATACAAAATAACAATGAAAACTAAATTTAATCAAATATAAATTTATCAATTGGAAAATATCTGAATGATTCGTTAAAAATATCTGTAAATGCAGTACTAACAAGTTCGTTAATTAATGGTTTTATAAATGGAAAACCAATTTGCCACATATTATTTATTAAAAAATCTGCTAAAAATTCTGTAAAATTTAATAGAAATTAATTAGAAATTCTAAAAATATTTTCTTTAAACCAAAAAAAAAAATTACCTAAAACTTTTTTTCCAGAAAATATGTCTGTAATATGTAGTGATAAACCACCAACTTTATCAATTTCAACTCGAATTTTTATTAAACTGTCAGGGCCTGAAACTCGTGTCACACTTGTTGTTTGACTGAAAAATTAAATAATTTGCTATATTACAAAATAAGTTACTGAAATACTTTTATCTGATCGATCAAACTTCCTGCACGTCTTCTATTTAGATTAATTCTCATCAATTTTTGTTATATCTCAACGTTTCCGGTAACCGATGTAATAACGACACTGTTGCTCAAATAACAATTTAAAAAAGGTTTATATTTATTAATGGTTAACTTTTTGTTTCAATTTCTTATGTAAGGGAAATCTTTGTTTCCGAAGTTATGGTTTGCTTAAGTCTTATAAATAATATGATGCGTTATTATATAATCAAAAAAAAAATTAAACAAGTCGTTTGTTTCTAATATCTGATAAAATAATGTGCAGCTATAAAAAAATATTAATAAAACAAATAAATAACCTGTAGTCATAAAGTGTTAAATTCCAAAATCCTTTTGTATGAAATGGTACACCAAGAATTTTTATTGTAAAATCATATAAGCCATCTAATGATTTCTCTGGAAAATATTGTGAATAAACAAATCTATTGTTTTCAGAATCAGTACGATATTTGGTAACGTTTGAATTAATCCAACCATATTCACTAACATCTTTTAATAAAAGACGAAAACCACCAATAAATGTTGCATCACCACGTCTTAATTCAATATATGATGAATGATGTGGATCAAATGGTTTTATATTATATTCTGGTATTCCACTTTTAAAAAATACACGAAGTTCATTAAATGCATCTCTCATACATGTATCAAAATTTGATGATTTTTTATGACATTTTCCTAAAATCTCTGATAAATCTTGACAAGATATTTTAACTATTAACAGTACAAATATTATGAAACATTTTAATATTGTTTTCATTTTCTTTAAATACTTTTTGTTAGTATAATTTATTATGAACTAAAAATATTATTGCATTGGAAAAAAAAACAAACGAAGAACGAAAATGAATTAAAATTATTTACGAAATTTATTTATTTAGAAATTTTTGTTTTTTTTCTTTATTTTTATTTTATGAATAAAACCAAAAAAAAGTCAGTTAATTAATTTTGTAAGATTTAACATAATTGAAATTGTGTTTATTTCACATTTATTTTATTCATTTATTTTATTATTTGAATAAAATATAACCAATGTCAATATTAATAACCTTAAAACGTGATGGAACATTATTTAATTCTGAAATTAAATAAGAAAAAAAATAATGTGAGTTAATGTGAGATGGCTTTTTTTTTTGTTCATATTTTATCTTTGATGAATTTTAAAATTGAAAAAAATTTATAAAAATACAAAACAAATTATAAAAAGTAAAAAAAAAAAAAACAAACGGATTATAAGAAGGCAAATCTGGTTGGTTGGTGAAGAAACGTTAAAAAAATACAAATTAAAAAAAAAAAAGTGATGGACTCATTTTTCATTCAACAGTTTTTGTTTTTGTTCATTGCTTTTGTTTATTATTTAATGTTGGATCAAGGTCGCTTTATTTTCTTACATAAGTAACAAACATTATTTATAAAATAAGAAAAAAAAACCCAAAAGTTAAAAATTAAAGTTCAATTCTTATTTTTTTTCTTAGTTCGGAATTTCTATTTTAAAAATTATCTTTTAATTAGAAGGATTAAAGATTATTTTGTCTATTTGTTACTTTTTTTTTTATTAATGGCTGCGGATAATGAGGCAAAAAAAAAAAAACTCACATAATACAAAATATGGAAGTTCTTTAATTTTGATCAGACAAATTTGTGTGTTCACGTTGTCATTCTTTTTCATCTGGTAAGAAATAAACAGCCTCTAATATTTTTATATTCTTAAAACTCTAAACGTAAATAATAAAAGTTTCTAAAATGAAATTAGATCGTAAAATAATTACAATTTTATATATGAAGGACAAGGTTACATTTTGGATTATTAAATTTCGGTTATTTTTTGTTATTTTAATTCTACAACAAAATAATCCTATTTTTTTTTACCGTTTAATTTGTTAATAAAAAAAACAAAATTAAGTTTTAATCTGAAATTCTTTCTATATTCAATAGTCGCTTTTATCAATTGTTTTCACTCACAATTTTTATTCTATCAAAAAAAAAAACTCAATTTTATTTTCTGCTTCTTGCAAAATTAAGTTTTCGCTTTGCTTTATTTAAATTCTTAAACAGATTCAACCAAATCACGTATAAAATTGCTTTACACAGATTCTATAAAACATGAAACTTTATAATTAAATCAAAAAAGACAAACAAAAAAAGAACTCAACATTTAAATCATAATTTATGAGTGCAAATTTATTAATTATGCAATTTTCGTTATTATTAATATTTTATAATGAAATTGTAAACAAATAAAAAAGTGAAAGAAAAACTATGACTCTCTTGTTTGTTATATTTTTGAAAGTGAAACTGATGTATGTTCATGGAGTTGTACTTTTTTATTTTTTTATTTTATTTTTATTAATATATTTTTTCTACATACACGCAAAATTTTGCCCACCAATAATCAGTGAGTTATTTATTTTATCCCAAAAACTTGAAGTGTTCTAATTATAGAGAAACAATTTTATAATTTCTACAAAATTTCCATTAAAGTAAATCAATAATAATTGACGGGGCAATAACACAACACTGTTGATGTAATATAAAGATATTTGTAAATTTAATTTAAGATTTTTGAAAATAATAAATGCATTATTATGCATAATGCATTTTAGTTCATGTATAATGGGAAAAAACAGAAAATATTATTATGTAACAAATAACAAACAACAAACAACCAACAATAAAATTTCTTTATAATGAATTTATAAATAAATTCAACAGTCCATCTGTTCCGATAAAAATTGTCTTAAACTTTTTTTGATTTATTTAATTATAAAAACAAAATATGAAAAAAAAAGCTATGAGGAAATTGTTTATAAATGAATTAAAATTTATCAGAAATGATGTCAAAAAATTATGAACAATTTTTTACACATTAAAAATAAAATATATAAAAAACAGAATAATTTTAAACAAAACTCACAATAAAACACAAATTAATTAAAATTGTATTAAAAATAAAATTCAAAAGACCAACGCGGTCTTCACCACTCAACAGAAACACTTTAACTGAATAAGAAACTAAATTTTTTTGCAATTATTCGGATCTTTGTTAATGGATGCGGTTCATACGGAATACGTAGAAAGTATGTAGATATTTTTTAAAGAAAAGATAAATTTGATAATGTTTAAAATAATGAAAAGATATCAGTGAATATGAGTTGCATATAACACAAATGATATTATGTAATATTTTGTCTCTGAATGTATAAATGGTGGTAAATTTCAAAGTCTTGTGTCTTGTGTCTTGTGTAATTACTTTCACCTTAAATTTGTCCGAGACATACAATTTGATCAATATAGAGACAGAAGTTTATCTTAAATTTCAGCAAATAGAAATTTAATTTATTGATTAACGTAAAAAGTAAAGAAAAATAGCGTACTATGAATTAATTAATTCAAGTGTTAATGACATTTCAAATAAAATCTTATCCAATTTATCTTATTCGTTAATCGCTTTACGGTAATGTGACATACACTTGACTAAAGATATTTGATTACACAAGGAAACAAAAATATATAGTTTCGGATGAACGAGATTCATTGAATTATTGTCTTCATTATTTGTTATAATTCTAGAAATTATCAGTTCTTGACAAACAAAAAAAGAAGAGACACGTTATGGAATAAATATTGAACTTTAGGTAAATTAATTTTGTAGCTAATTAATTATTATTGAGATTTTCTTTTTCTTTTCTTTAAATTTAAATTGTGTAATTATGAAATATAAATAGATACTGCAATTAAATAGCTAAGTAATTATGTTAAATAAGATTAAAATAAGATTAAAAAACATGAACAATTATTATTTATTAAGTTTTAATTTGAAAACTTTTCCAAATCAAATAATTGTTATTAATAGAAAAATATTTGTCGCAATTTCCTTTGTAAAATATTTCTTTTTATGTTTGATTAAAAATATTGTCAATTAAAATGTTAACAGGAACCATTGTTACAAACTGTCTTTTCTTCTTTTATTGATTTCCTATTTTTTGTATTATGGAAGTTAACACATTTTTTAAATAAATTAAAATAAATTATTTAAATTAAAGTTAATAATTGTGTCATTAGATTAAGCGTTTTATTGTATAATAAATAAACATAAAAATAATTGAATCAATTAAAAAAAATATATTTAAAGAAAAAACAGCGGGCAATTCAATTGGAGGCACGGATAACCGAATACACGGTTTATTGAAATAGCATGCTTCTGGCGGTTTTAATTTGTCTGCTTTATTTTATGAATTGTATATATGAAGGAGTGATGTTTGTCGACGTTCATTGTAAGTTAAAATGCAAGAAAAATACTATTTTTCTTAATTTTAATTTTTTTCTTTCTTGTTTTAAAAAGAGAAAAATTTCCAACATATTATAAATTTGTTCCCTTTCATTTTTTATTGAAGTATTTTTTAATTCAAATACATACAAATAAATATTTACTAGAGCCAATTTTTTTGTTTTTGTTTATACAACACTACTTGGTGATTTTAAATAGTGAAAATTTTTATTTAAATTTATTAAACAACATTAGAAATGTTGATTGAAAAATTCTATATATAGAGATGATTTCTTTGCATCTGCATTTTTTAATCAATACGCATTTATTCAAAACTTTTATTATTTTGACCAATGAATTAATGAAGAAAAACCAGAAATTGTGTAAGAAAACCGCATCATTTGAATAAGTTTTTAAAAACATTTTGTGTTGTTTCTTCATTTTTGTATTTATAATATTTAAATTTGATGACCACAAATAATCCTTAAAAAATATTTCTTTTGGTAAAACCTATTTATACATAATGTATTTTACATAGAAACAAAAGACTTATTCAAGACGACGAACCCAACCAAATTTTATTCATTTTAAATTAATTATGTATTTATTCTAAACTCGACATTGAAATATCACAAATTTATAAATATTATCTATTCAAAAAAATTATGTATATAAAGAATAAACAAGTCACCGAACCAAACACAGAAAAAAAAAACTATTCGATGAACCAACCGAAAAGGTAGGTCAAGATTAAAGTATCTCTTATATAAAAAAAAAGTCACTTATACTTGGCCGAATTCTGTAAGTAAAAAAAAAAAGAAAAATATATTAAATATAACGCAGTTGATTGCGTTATCTTACATTTTTATTTATTTAAGGTAATTTTTGACATCTTTTCATGATGTGGGTAGGCCCTGTATGTATGTAAACTTCTTTTTATTTCACGTGTTTCAACAAACATATAAATAAGGCGTGCAAATAAAAAATAATTCTTTTAATTTTATTACCGGAAGAAATGGATACAATATTTAACTTTAAAATTTTACTAATTATTTATCCAGATTTTTTCAAGGACTCTACTATAATTAAATATTTAGATGTTCATATGAAAGTCATCTTTTTTCCTTTAAGACTTTAATTTTTGACGGTCATATAACAAAATCAATACAACAAAAAAATTTCCTTTCTTTAACTATTTGCATTTAAAATTTAATTTTTAGAAGAACAATAAAGGATTTCTTTTATTACAATTGTAAATTCTTCATAATGGCAATTTGTTAACAAGTTTTTTTGTATATAGAAAAATAAATTCGTGTTTAACATAATTAATTTTAACCACAATAATTGTCATGTCTCATCCCACTAATTGAATTCGTTGTCACATTTTAATGTACAAAAAAAAATAAATCACTTTATTTATTATTGTTTCTTGTTTGAAGTTTGAGTTGTGGTCGAAAATTTATTCTTTTTTTAAGAAACTTCCTGGTGTCTTATAAAGTCAAAGAAAAAAAATGAATCTCTATAATCTGTGCAAATTGTTTTCGATTATCTATATTTAATTACAAAGATTATAGTTTTCATTTATCTTCTTTTATTATCCATGAATATAAATAATTAACATTGAACTATTATACATCAGAATTAAGAATTAAAATGATGATGAATGAAAAACACTGATGTCTATGTCTAATTAAATTTGAATACAAACAAAGTAAATTCCCCCATCGATTTTCCATTTTATACTTTTATTTTTGTTTTCTGAATAAAAAGTCATAAACATAGAGACAAAGTTTTGTGTAAAACAATCATTAATTTACATTAACTAATTATGTTTATGATTTTACTTTATGATTATTAAAAATTAAAGTCAGACATTTTAGAGTTTTTTTTTTCCTCATCTTTTGATTAATTATATGTTAAGATCAAATTTTTTTTATGGAGGTTTTTAAAATACAATCCCATTCAGTTTTAAATGCTTAAAACGGATTTGAAATTTGTTTTTAAATTCAACTTTTAGTTTCAGATATATGCATGGATATGTAGAGAAAACAATTTTTTGAATATTTTTTAAAATCAAATTTTAGCCTCAGAGATATGCTTTAATATGTCAAGAAAACAATTTTTTTGATGTTTGTTAAAAACAGTCAAATTCAGTTTTAAATGCTTAAAACAGATCTGAAATTGGTTTTTAAAATCAGCTTTTAGTTTCTGAGATATGCATGGATATGTCAAGAAAACCATTTTTTGAATATTTTCTAAAATCAAATTTTAGTCTCAGAGATATGCTTTAATATGTCAAGAAAACAATTTTTTTGATGTTTGTTAAAAACAGTCAAATTTAGATTAAAATGCTTAAAACAGATCTGAAATTGGTTTTTAAAATCAGCTTTTAGTTTCTGAGATATGCATGGATATGTAAAGAAAACAATTTTTTGAATATTTTTTAAAATCAAATTTTAGTCTCAGAGATATGCTTTAATATGTCAAGAAAACAATTTAAATGCTTAAAACAGATTTGAAATTGGTTTTTAAAATCAATTTTGAGTTTCAGAGATATGCATGGATATGTCAAGAAAACAATTTTTTGATGTTTGTTAAAAACAGTCAAATTCAGTTTTAAATGCTTAAAACAGATCTGAAATTTGTTTTTAAAATCAACTTTTAGTCTCAGAGATATGCATGGATATGTCAAGAAAACAATTTTTTGAAATTTTTTTTTAAAATCACCTTTTAGTCTCAGAGATATGCTTTAGTATGTCAAGAAAACAATTTCTTTGATGTTTGTTAAAAACAGTCAAATTCAGTTTTAAATGCTTTAAACAGATCTGCGATGTGTTTTTAAAATCAGCTTTTAGTTTCTGAGATATGCATGGATATGTCAAGAAAACAATTTTTTGAATATTTTTTAAAATCAATTTTTAGTCTCAGAGATATGCTTTAATATGTCAAGAAAACATTTTTTTTTATGTTTGTTAAAAACAGTCAAATTCAGTTTTAAATGCTTAAAACAGATCTGAAATTGGTTTTTAAAATCAGCTTTTAGTTTCTGAGATATGCATGAATATGTCAAGAAAATCATTTTTTGAATATTTTCTAAAATCAAATTTTAGTCTCAGAGATATGCTTTAATATGTCAAGAAAACAATTTTTTTGATGTTTGTTAAAAACAGTCAAATTCAGATTAAAATGCTTAAAACAGATCTGAAATTGGTTTTTAAAATCAGCTTTTAGTTTCTGAGATATGCATGGATATGTAAAGAAAACAATTTTTTGAATATTTTTTAAAATCAAATTTTAGTCTCAGAGATATGCTTTAATATGTCAAGAAAACAATTTAAATGCTTAAAACAGATTTGAAATTTGTTTTTAAAATCAACTTTGAGTTTCAGAGATATGCATGGATATGTCAAGAAAACAATTTTTTGAATATTTTTTAAAATAAAATTTTAGTCTAAAAGATATGCATTAATATGTCAAGAAAACAATTTTTTTGATGTTTGTTAAAAACAGTCAAATTCAGTTTTAAATGCTTAAAACAGATCTGAGATTGATTTTTAAAATCAGTTTTTAGTTTCTGAGATATGCATGGATATGTCAAGAAAACAATTTCTTGAACTTTTTTTTTAAAATCAAATTTTAGTCTCAGAGATATGCTTTAATATGTAAAGAAAACAATTTTTTTGAGGTTTGTTAAAAACAGTCAAATTCAGATTTAAATGCTTAAAACAGATCTGAAATTGGTTTTTAAAATCAATTTTGAGTTTCAGAGATATGCATGGATATGTCAAGAAAACAATTTTTTGAATATTTTTTAAAATCAAATTTTAGTCTAAAAGATATGCTTTAATATGTCAAGAAAACAATTTTTTTGATGTTTGTTAAAAACAGTCAAATTAAGTTTTAAATGATTAAAACAGATCTGAAATTTGTTTTTAAAATCAACTTTTAGTCTCAGAGATATGCATGGATATGTCAAGAAAACAATTTTTTGAAATTTTTTTTTAAAATCAAATTTTAGTCTCAGAGATATGCTTTAATATGTCAAGAAAACAATTTTTTTGATGTTTGTTAAAAACAGTCAAATTTAGTTTTAAATGTTTTAAACAGATCTGAGATTGGTTTTTAAAATCAGCTTTTAGTTTCTGAGATATGCATGGATATGTCAAGAAAACAATTTTTTGAATATTTTTTAAAATCAATTTTTAGTCTCAGAGATATGCTTTAATATGTCAAGAAAACAATTTTTTTTATGTTTCTTAAAAACAGTCAAATTCAGTTTTAAATGCTTAAAACAGATCTGAAATTGGTTTTTAAAATCAGCTTTTAGTTTCTGAGATATGCATGGATATGTCAAGAAAACAATTTCTTGAACTTTTTTTTTAAAATCAAATTTTGTCTCAGAGATATGCTTTAATATGTCAAGAAAACAATTTTTTTGATGTTTGTTAAAAACAGTCAAATTAAGTTTTAAATGATTAAAACAGATCTGAAATTTGTTTTTAAAATCAACTTTTAGTCTCAGAGATATGCATGGATATGTCAAGAAAACAATTTTTTGAAATTTTTTTTTAAAATCAAATTTTAGTCTCAGAGATATGCTTTAATATGTCAAGAAAACAATTTTTTTGATGTTTGTTAAAAACAGTCAAATTTAGTTTTAAATGTTTTAAACAGATCTGAGATTGGTTTTTAAAATCAGCTTTTAGTTTCTGAGATATGCATGGATATGTCAAGAAAACAATTTTTTGAATATTTTTTAAAATCAATTTTTAGTCTCAGAGATATGCTTTAATATGTCAAGAAAACAATTTTTTTTATGTTTCTTAAAAACAGTCAAATTCAGTTTTAAATGCTTTAAACAGATCTGAGATTGGTTTTTAAAATCAGCTTTTAGTTTCTGAGATATGCATGGATATGTCAAGAAAACAATTTTTTGAATATTTTTTAAAATCAATTTTTAGTCTCAGAGATATGCTTTAATATGTCAAGAAAACAATTTCTTGAACTTTTTTTTTAAAATCAAATTTTAGTCTCAGAGATATGCTTTAATATGTAAAGAAAACAATTTTTTTGAGGTTTGTTAAAAATAGTCAAATTCAGATTTAATATTTTTTAAAATCAAATTTTAGTCTAAAAGATATGCTTTAATATGTCAAGAAAACAATTTTTTTGATGTTTGTTAAAAACAGTCAAATTAAGTTTTAAATGATTAAAACAGATCTGAAATTTGTTTTTAAAATCAACTTTTAGTCTCAGAGATATGCATGGATATGTCAAGAAAACAATTTTTTGAAATTTTTTTTTAAAATCAAATTTTAGTCTCAGAGATATGCTTTAATATGTTAAATGCTTTAAACAGATCTGAGATTGGTTTTTAAAATCAGCTTTTAGTTTCTGAGATATGCATGGATATGTCAAGAAAACAATTTTTTGAATATTTTTTAAAATCAATTTTTAGTCTCAGAGATATGCTTTAATATGTCAAGAAAACAATTTCTTGAACTTTTTTTTTAAAATCAAATTTTAGTCTCAGAGATATGCTTTAATATGTAAAGAAAACAATTTTTTTGAGGTTTGTTAAAAATAGTCAAATTCAGATTTAAATGCTTAAAACAGATCTGAAATTGGTTTTTAAAATCAATTTTGAGTTTCAGAGATATGCATGGATATGTCAAGAAAACAATTTTTTGAATATTTTTTAAAATCAAATTTTAGTCTAAAAGATATGCTTTAATATGTCAAGAAAACAATTTTTTTGATGTTTGTTAAAAACAGTCAAATTAAGTTTTAAATGATTAAAACAGATCTGAAATTTGTTTTTAAAATCAACTTTTAGTCTCAGAGATATGCATGGATATGTCAAGAAAACAATTTTTTGAAATTTTTTTTTAAAATCAAATTTTAGTCTCAGAGATATGCTTTAATATGTCAAGAAAACAATTTTTTTGATGTTTGTTAAAAACAGTCAAATTAAGTTTTAAATGCTTAAAACAGATCTGAAATTGGTTTTTAAAATCAGCTTTTAGTTTCTGAGATATGCATGAATATGTCAAGAAAATCATTTTTTGAATATTTTCTAAAATCAAATTTTAGTCTCAGAGATATGCTTTAATATGTCAAGAAAACAATTTTTTTGATGTTTGTTAAAAACAGTCAAATTTAGATTAAAATGCTTAAAACAGATCTGAGATTGGTTTTTAAAATCAGCTTTTAGTTTCTGAGATATGCATGGATATGTCAAGAAAACAATTTTTTGAATATTTTTTAAAATCAATTTTTAGTCTCAGAGATATGCTTTAATATGTCAAGAAAACAATTTTTTTGATGTTTGTTAAAAACAGTCAAATTCAGTTTTAAATGCTTAAAACAGATCTGAAATTGGTTTTTAAAATCAGCTTTTAGTTTCTGAGATATGCATGGATATGTCAAGAAAACAATTTCTTGAACTTTTTTTTTAAAATCAAATTTTAGTCTCAGAGATATGCTTTAATATGTAAAGAAAACAATTTTTTTGAGGTTTGTTAAAAACAGTCAAATTCAGATTTAAATGCTTAAAACAGATCTGAAATTGGTTTTTAAAATCAATTTTGAGTTTCAGAGATATGCATGGATATGTCAAGAAAACAATTTTTTGAATATTTTTTAAAATCAAATTTTAGTCTAAAAGATATGCTTTAATATGTCAAGAAAACAATTTTTTTGATGTTTGTTAAAAACAGTCAAATTAAGTTTTAAATGATTAAAACAGATCTGAAATTTGTTTTTAAAATCAACTTTTATTCTCAGAGATATGCATGGATATGTCAAGAAAACAATTTTTTGAAATTTTTTTTTAAAATCAAATTTTAGTCTCAGAGATATATGTCAAGAAAACAATTTTTTTGATGTTTGTTAAAAACAGTCAAATTTAGTTTTAAATGCTTTAAACAGATCTGAGATTGGTTTTTAAAATCAGCTTTTAGTTTCTGAGATATGCATGGATATGTCAAGAAAACAATTTTTTGAATATTTTTTAAAATCAATTTTTAGTCTCAGAGATATGCTTTAATATGTCAAGAAAACAATTTTTTTTATGTTTGTTAAAAACAGTCAAATTCAGTTTTAAATGCTTAAAACAGATCTGAAATTGGTTTCTAAAATCAGCTTTTAGTTTCTGAGATATGCATGGATATGTCAAGAAAACAATTTCTTGAACTTTTTTTTTAAAATCAAATTTTGTCTCAGAGATATGCTTTAATATGTCAAGAAAACAATTTTTTTGAGGTTTGTTAAAAATAGTCAAATTCAGTTTTAAATGCTTAAAACAGATCTGAAATTTGTTTTTAAAATCAACTTTTAGTCTCAGAGATATGCATGGATATGTCAAGAAAACAATTTTTTGAAATTTTTTTTTAAAATCAAATTTTAGTCTCAGAGATATGCTTTAATATGTCAAGAAAACAATTTTTTTGATGTTTGTTAAAAACAGTCAAATTCAGTTTTAAATGCTTTAAACAGATCTGAGATTGGTTTTTAAAATCAGCTTTTAGTTTCTGAGATATGCATGGATATGTCAAGAAAACAATTTTTTGAATATTTTTTAAAATCAATTTTTAGTCTCAGAGATATGCTTTAATATGTCAAGAAAACAATTTTTTTGATGTTTGTTAAAAACAGTCAAATTCAGTTTTAAATGCTTAAAACAGATCTGAAATTTGTTTTTAAAATCAGCTTTTAGTTTCTGAGATATGCATGGATATGTCAAGAAAACAATTTCTTGAACTTTTTTTTTAAAATCAAATTTTTGTCTCAGAGATATGCTTTAATATGTCAAGAAAACAATTTTTTTTATGTTTGTTAAAAACAGTCAAATTCAGTTTTAAATGCTTAAAACAGATCTGAAATTGGTTTTTAAAATCAGCTTTTAGTTTCTGAGATATGCATGGATATGTCAAGAAAACCATTTTTTGAATATTTTCTAAAATCAAATTTTAGTCTCAGAGATATGCTTTAATATGTCAAGAAAACAATTTTTTTGATGTTTGTTAAAAACAGTCAAATTCAATTTTAAATGCTTAAAACAGATCTGAAATTGGTTTTTAAAATCAGCTTTTAGTTTCTGAGATATGCATGGATATGTCAAGAAAACAATTTTTTGAATATTTTTTAAAATCAAATTTTGTCTCAGAGATATGCTTTAATATGTCAAGAAAACAATTTTTTTGATGTTTGTTAAAAACAGTCAAATTCAGTTTTAAATGCTTAAACCAGATCTGAAATTGGTTTTTAAAATCAGCTTTTAGTTTCTGAGATATGCATGGATATGTCAAGAAAACCATTTTTTGAATATTTTCTAAAATCAAATTTTAGTCTCAGAGATATGCTTTAATATGTCAAGAAAACAATTTTTTTGATGTTTGTTAAAAACAGTCAAATTCAGTTTTAAATGCTTAAAACAGATTGGAAATTGATTTTTAAAATCAGCTTTTAGTTTCTGAGATATGCATGGATATGTCAAGAAAACAATTTCTTGAACTTTTTTTTTAAAATCAAATTTTTGTCTCAGAGATATGCTTTAATATGTCAAGAAAACAATTTTTTTATGTTTGTTAAAAACAGTCAAATTCAGTTTTAAATGCTTAAAACAGATCTGAAATTGGTTTTTAAAATCAGCTTTTAGTTTCTGAGATATGCATGGATATGTCAAGAAAACCATTTTTTGAATATTTTCTAAAATCAAATTTTAGTCTCAGAGATATGCTTTAATATGTCAAGAAAACAATTTTTTTGATGTTTGTTAAAAACAGTCAAATTCAGATTAAAATGCTTAAAACAGATCTGAAATTGGTTTTTAAAATCAGCTTTTAGTTTCTGAGATATGCATGGATATGTAAAGAAAACAATTTTTTGAATATTTTTTAAAATCAAATTTTAGTCTCAGAGATATGCTTTAATATGTCAAGAAAACAATTTAAATGCTTAAAACAGATTTGAAATTTGTTTTTAAAATCAACTTTGAGTTTCAGAGATATGCATGGATATGTCAAGAAAACAATTTTTTGAATATTTTTTAAAATAAAATTTTAGTCTAAAAGATATGCATTAATATGTCAAGAAAACAATTTTTTTGATGTTTGTTAAAAACAGTCAAATTCAGTTTTAAATGCTTAAAACAGATCTGAATTGATTTTTAAAATCAGTTTTTAGTTTCTGAGATATGCATGGATATGTCAAGAAAACAATTTCTTGAACTTTTTTTTTAAAATCAAATTTTAGTCTCAGAGATATGCTTTAATATGTAAAGAAAACAATTTTTTTGAGGTTTGTTAAAAACAGTCAAATTCAGATTTAAATGCTTAAAACAGATTTGAAATTTGTTTTTAAAATCAACTTTGAGTTTCAGAGATATGCATGGATATGTCAAGAAAACAATTTTTTGAATATTTTTTAAAATAAAATTTTAGTCTAAAAGATATGCATTAATATGTCAAGAAAACAATTTTTTTGATGTTTGTTAAAAACAGTCAAATTCAGTTTTAAATGCTTAAAACAGATCTGAATTGATTTTTAAAATCAGTTTTTAGTTTCTGAGATATGCATGGATATGTCAAGAAAACAATTTCTTAAACTTTTTTTTTAAAATCAAATTTTGTCTCAGAGATATGCTTTAATATGTCAAGAAAACAATTTTTTTGAGGTTTGTTAAAAATAGTCAAATTCAGTTTTAAATGCTTAAAACAGATCTGAAATTTGTTTTTAAAATCAACTTTTAGTTTCTGAGATATGCATGGATATGTCAAGAAAACAATTTTTTGAATATTTTTTAAAATCAAATTTTGTCTCAGAGATATGCTTTAATATGTCAAGAAAACAATTTTTTTGATGTTTGTTAAAAACAGTCAAATTCAGTTTTAAATGCTTAAAACAGATCTGAAATTGGTTTTTAAAATCAGCTTTTAGTTTCTGAGATATGCATGGATATGTCAAGAAAACCATTTTTTGAATATTTTCTAAAATCAAATTTTAGTCTCAGAGATATGCTTTAATATGTCAAGAAAACAATTTTTTTGATGTTTGTTAAAAACAGTCAAATTCAGTTTTAAATGCTTAAAACAGATCTGAAATTGGTTTTTAAAATCAGCTTTTAGTTTCTGAGATATGCATGGATATGTCAAGAAAACAATTTTTTGAATATTTTTTAAAATCAAATTTTGTCTCAGAGATATGCTTTAATATGTCAAGAAAACAATTTTTTTGATGTTTGTTAAAAACAGTCAAATTCAGTTTTAAATGCTTAAACCAGATCTGAAATTGGTTTTTAAAATCAGCTTTTAGTTTCTGAGATATGCATGGATATGTCAAGAAAACAATTTTTTGAATATTTTCTAAAATTAAATTTTAGTCTCAGAGATATGCTTTAATATGTCAAGAAAACAATTTTTTTGATGTTTGTTAAAAACAGTCCAATTCAGATTTAAATGCTTAAAACAGATTGGAAATTGATTTTTAAAATCAGCTTTTAGTTTCTGAGATATGCATGGATATGTCAAGAAAACAATTTCTTGATTTTTTTTTTTAAAATCAAATTTTTGTCTCAGATATATGCTTCAATATGTCAAGAAAACAATTTTTTTGAGGTTTGTTAAAAATAGTCGAATTCAGTTTTAAATGCCAAAAACAGATTTGAAATTTGTTTTTAAAATCAATTTTGAGTTTGAGAGATATGCATGGATATGTCAAGAAAACAATTTTTTGAATATTTTTTAAAATCAAATTTTGTCTCAGAGATATGCTTTAATATGTCAAGAAAACAATTTTTTTGATGTTTGTTAAAAACAGTCAAATTTAGTTTTAAATGCTTAAAACAGATCTGAAATTTGTTTTTAAAATCAACTTTTAGTCTCAGAGATATGCATGGATATGTCAAGAAAACAATTTTTTGAAATTTTTTTTTAAAATCAAATTTTAGTTTCAGAGATATGCTTTAATATGTCAAGAAAACAATTTTCTTGATGTTTGTTAAAAACAGTCAAATTCAGTTTTAAATGCTTAAAACAGATCTGAAATTGGTTTTTAAAATCAGCTTTTAGTTTTTGAGATATGCATGGATATGTAAAGAAAACAATTTTTTGAATATTTTTTAAAATCAAATTTTAGTCTCAGAGATATGCTTTAATATGTCAAGAAAACAATTTTTTGAGGTTTGTTAAAAACAGTCAAATTCAGATTTAAATGCTTAAAACAGATCTGAAATTGGTTTTTAAAATCAGCTTTTAGTTTCTGAGATATGCATGGATATGTAAAGAAAACAATTTTTTGAATATTTTTTAAAATCAAATTTTAGTCTCAGAGATATGCTTTAATATGTCAAGAAAACAATTTTTTGAGGTTTGTTAAAAACAGTCAAATTCAGATTTAAATGCTTAAAACAGATCTGAAATTGGTTTTTAAATTCAATTTTGAGTTTCAGAGATATGCATGGATATGTCAAGAAAACAATTTTTTGAATATTTTTTAAAATCAAATTTTAGTCTAAAAGATATGCTTTAATATGTCAAGAAAACAATTTTTTTGATGTTTGTTAAAAACACTCAAATTCAGTTTTAAATGCTTAAAACAGATCTGAAATTGATTTTTAAAATCAGCTTTTAGTTTCTGAGATATGCATGGATATGTCAAGAAAACAATTTCTTGAACTTTTTTTTTAAAATCAAATTTTAGTCTCAGAGATATGCTTTAATATGTCAAGAAAACAATTTTTTTGATGTTTGTTAAAAACAGTCAAATTCAGTTTTAAATGCTTAAAACAGATCTGAAATTGATTTTTAAAATCAGCTTTTAGTTTCTGAGATATGCAAGGATATGTCAAGAAAACAATTTTTTGAATATTTTTTAAAATCAATTTTTAGTCTCAGAGATATGCTTTAATATGTAAAAATCATCTGTAAAAATTTTAAAATCAACCCAACAATACAAATTAGCCAATAAACAATAAACTAAATCCATTTACAACAAATTTTCTGTTTGTTAAAAACAGTCAAATTCAGTTTTAAATGCTTAAAACAGATCTGAAATTGGTTTTTAAAATCAGCTTTTAGTTTCTGAGATATGCATGGATATGTCAAGAAAACCATTTTTTGAATATTTTCTAAAATCAAATTTTAGTCTCAGAGATATGCTTTAATATGTCAAGAAAACAATTTTTTTGATGTTTGTTAAAAACAGTCAAATTCAGTTTTAAATGCTTAAAACAGATCTGAAATTGGTTTTTAAAATCAGCTTTTAGTTTCTGAGATATGCATGGATATGTCAAGAAAACAATTTTTTGAATATTTTTTAAAATCAAATTTTAGTCTCAGAGATATGCTTTAATATGTAAAAATCATCTGTAAAAATTTTAAAATCAACCCAACAATACAAATTAGCCAATAAACAATAAACTAAATCCATTTACAACAAATTTTCTGTTTGTTAAAAACAGTCAAATTCAGTTTTAAATGCTTAAAACAGATCTGAAATTGGTTTTTAAAATCAGCTTTTAGTTTCTGAGATATGCATGGATATGTCAAGAAAACCATTTTTTGAATATTTTTTAAAATCAAATTTTAGTCTCAGAGATATGCTTTAATATGTCAAGAAAACAATTTTTTGAGGTTTGTTAAAAACAGTCAAATTCAGATTTAAATGCTTAAAACAGATCTGAAATTGGTTTTTAAAATCAGCTTTTAGTTTCTGAGATATGCATGGATATGTAAAGAAAACAATTTTTTGAATATTTTTTAAAATCAAATTTTAGTCTCAGAGATATGCTTTAATATGTCAAGAAAACAATTTTTTGAGGTTTGTTAAAAACAGTCAAATTCAGATTTAAATGCTTAAAACAGATCTGAAATTGGTTTTTAAATTCAATTTTGAGTTTCAGAGATATGCATGGATATGTCAAGAAAACAATTTTTTGAATATTTTTTAAAATCAAATTTTAGTCTAAAAGATATGCTTTAATATGTCAAGAAAACAATTTTTTTGATGTTTGTTAAAAACACTCAAATTCAGTTTTAAATGCTTAAAACAGATCTGAAATTGATTTTTAAAATCAGCTTTTAGTTTCTGAGATATGCATGGATATGTCAAGAAAACAATTTCTTGAACTTTTTTTTTAAAATCAAATTTTAGTCTCAGAGATATGCTTTAATATGTCAAGAAAACAATTTTTTTGATGTTTGTTAAAAACAGTCAAATTCAGTTTTAAATGCTTAAAACAGATCTGAAATTGATTTTTAAAATCAGCTTTTAGTTTCTGAGATATGCAAGGATATGTCAAGAAAACAATTTTTTGAATATTTTTTAAAATCAATTTTTAGTCTCAGAGATATGCTTTAATATGTAAAAATCATCTGTAAAAATTTTAAAATCAACCCAACAATACAAATTAGCCAATAAACAATAAACTAAATCCATTTACAACAAATTTTCTGTTTGTTAAAAACAGTCAAATTCAGTTTTAAATGCTTAAAACAGATCTGAAATTGGTTTTTAAAATCAGCTTTTAGTTTCTGAGATATGCATGGATATGTCAAGAAAACCATTTTTTGAATATTTTCTAAAATCAAATTTTAGTCTCAGAGATATGCTTTAATATGTCAAGAAAACAATTTTTTTGATGTTTGTTAAAAACAGTCAAATTCAGTTTTAAATGCTTAAAACAGATCTGAAATTGGTTTTTAAAATCAGCTTTTAGTTTCTGAGATATGCATGGATATGTCAAGAAAACAATTTTTTGAATATTTTTTAAAATCAAATTTTAGTCTCAGAGATATGCTTTAATATGTAAAAATCATCTGTAAAAATTTTAAAATCAACCCAACAATACAAATTAGCCAATAAACAATAAACTAAATCCATTTACAACAAATTTTCTGTTTGTTAAAAACAGTCAAATTCAGTTTTAAATGCTTAAAACAGATCTGAAATTGGTTTTTAAAATCAGCTTTTAGTTTCTGAGATATGCATGGATATGTCAAGAAAACCATTTTTTGAATATTTTCTAAAATCAAATTTTAGTCTCAGAGATATGCTTTAATATGTCAAGAAAACAATTTTTTTGATGTTTGTTTGTTAAAAACAGTCAAATTCAGATTTAAATGCTTAAAACAGATCTGAAATTGGTTTTTAAAATCAGCTTTTAGTTTCTGAGATATGCATGGATATGTCAAGAAAACCATTTTTTGAATATTTTCTAAAATCAAATTTTAGTCTCAGAGATATGCTTTAATATGTCAAGAAAACAATTTTTTTGATGTTTGTTAAAAACAGTCAAATTCAGTTTTAAATGCTTAAAACAGATTGGAAATTGATTTTTAAAATCAGCTTTTAGTTTCTGAGATATGCATGGATATGTCAAGAAAACAATTTCTTGAACTTTTTTTTTAAAATCAAATTTTTGTCTCAGAGATATGCTTTAATATGTCAAGAAAACAATTTTTTTGAGGTTTGTTAAAAATAGTCGAATTCAGTTTTAAATGCCAAAAACAGATTTGAATGTTCTTTTTAAAATCAACTTTGAGTTTGAGAGATATGCATGGATATGTCAAGAAAACAATTTTTTTAATATTTTTTAAAATCAATTTTTAGTCTCAGAGATATGCTTTAATATGTCTAGAAAACATTTTTTTTTATGTTTGTTAAAAACAGTCAAATTCAGATTTAAATGCTTAAAACAGATCTGAAATTGGTTTTTAAAATGAGTTTTTAGTTTCTGAGATATGCATGGATATGTCAAGAAAACCATTTTTTGAATATTTTCTAAAATCAAATTTTAGTCTCAGAGATATGCTTTAATATGTCAAGAAAACAATTTTTTTTATGTTTGTTAAAAACAGTCAAATTCAGTTTTAATTGCTTAAAACAGATCTGAATTGAATTTTAAAATTAGCTTTTAGTTTCTGAGATATGCATGGATATGTCAAGAAAACAATTTCTTGAACTTTTTTTTTAAAATCAAATTTTAGTCTCAGAGATATGCTTTAATATGTCTAGAAAACATTTTTTTTGAGGTTTGTTAAAAACAGTCAAATTATGATTTAAATGCTTAAAACAGATCTGAAATTGGTTTTTAAAATCAGCTTTTAGTTTCTGAGATATGCATGGATATGTCAAGAAAACCATTTTTTGAATATTTTCTAAAATCAAATTTTAGTCTCAGAGATATGCTTTAATATGTCAAGAAAACAATTTTTTTGATGTTTGTTAAAAACAGTCAAATTCAGTTTTAAATGCTTAAAACAGATTAAAAATTGATTTTTAAAATCAGCTTTTAGTTTCTGAGATATGCATGGATATGTCAAGAAAACAATTTCTTGAACTTTTTTTTTAAAATCAAATTTTTGTCTCAGAGATATGCTTTAATATGTCAAGAAAACAATTTTTTTGAGGTTTGTTAAAAATAGTCGAATTCAGTTTTAAATGCCAAAAACAGATTTGAATGTTCTTTTTAAAATCAACTTTGAGTTTGAGAGATATGCATGGATATGTCAAGAAAACAATTTTTTTAATATTTTTTAAAATCAATTTTTAGTCTCAGAGATATGCTTTAATATGTCTAGAAAACATTTTTTTTGAGGTTTGTTAAAAACAGTCAAATTATGATTTAAATGCTTAAAACAGATCTGAAATTGGTTTTTAAAATCAGCTTTTAGTTTCTGAGATATGCATGGATATGTCAAGAAAACCATTTTTTGAATATTTTCTAAAATCAAATTTTAGTCTCAGAGATATGCTTTAATATGTCAAGAAAACAATTTTTTTGATGTTTGTTTGTTAAAAACAGTCAAATTCAGATTTAAATGCTTAAAACAGATCTGAAATTGGTTTTTAAAATCAGCTTTTAGTTTCTGAGATATGCATGGATATGTCAAGAAAACCATTTTTTGAATATTTTCTAAAATCAAATTTTAGTCTCAGAGATATGCTTTAATATGTCAAGAAAACAATTTTTTTGATGTTTGTTAAAAACAGTCAAATTCAGTTTTAAATGCTTAAAACAGATTAAAAATTGATTTTTAAAATCAGCTTTTAGTTTCTGAGATATGCATGGATATGTCAAGAAAACAATTTCTTGAACTTTTTTTTTAAAATCAAATTTTTGTCTCAGAGATATGCTTTAATATGTCAAGAAAACAATTTTTTTGAGGTTTGTTAAAAATAGTCGAATTCAGTTTTAAATGCCAAAAACAGATTTGAATGTTCTTTTTAAAATCAACTTTGAGTTTGAGAGATATGCATGGATATGTCAAGAAAACAATTTTTTTAATATTTTTTAAAATCAATTTTTAGTCTCAGAGATATGCTTTAATATGTCTAGAAAACATTTCTTTTGAGGTTTGTTAAAAACAGTCAAATTATGATTTAAATGCTTAAAACAGATCTGAAATTGGTTTTTAAAATCAGCTTTTAGTTTCTGAGATATGCATGGATATGTAAAGAAAACAATTTTTTGAATATTTTTTAAAATCAATTTTTAGTCTCAGAGATATGCTTTAATATGTCAAGAAAACAATTTTTTTTATGTTTGTTAAAAACAGTCAAATTCAGTTTTAAATGCTTAAAACAGATCTGAAATTGGTTTTTAAAATCAGTTTTTAGTTTCTGAGATATGCATGGATATGTCAAAAAACCATTTTTTGAATATTTTCTAAAATCAAATTTTAGTCTCAGAGATATGCTTTAATATGTCAAGAAAACAATTTTTTTTATGTTTGTTAAAAACAGTCAAATTCAGATTTAAATGCTTAAAACAGATCTGAAATTGGTTTTTAAAATCAGTTTTTAGTTTCTGAGATATGCATGGATATGTCAAAAAACCATTTTTTGAATATTTTCTAAAATCAAATTTTAGTCTCAGAGATATGCTTTAATATGTCAAGAAAACAATTTTTTTTATGTTTGTTAAAAACAGTCAAATTCAGATTTAAATGCTTAAAACAGATCTGAAATTGGTTTTTAAAATGAGTTTTTAGTTTCTGAGATATGCATGGAGATGTCAAGAAAACAATTTTTTGAATATTTTTTAAAATCAAATTTTAGTCTAAAAGATATGCTTTAATATGTCAAGAAAACAATTTTTTTGATGTTTGTTAAAAACAGTCAAATTAAGTTTTAAATGATTAAAACAGATCTGAAATTTGTTTTTAAAATCAACTTTTAGTCTCAGAGATATGCATGAATATGTCAAGAAAACAATTTCTTGAACTTTTTTTTTAAAATCAAATTTTAGTCTCAGAGATATGCTTTAATATGTCAAGAAAACAATTTTTTTGATGTTTGTTAAAAACACTCAAATTCAGTTTTAAATGCTTAAAACAGATCTGAAATTGATTTTTAAAATCAGCTTTTAGTTTCTGAGATATGCATGGATATGTCAAGAAAACAATTTCTTGAACTTTTTTTTTAAAATCAAATTTTAGTCTCAGAGATATGCTTTAATATGTCAAGAAAACAATTTTTTTGATGTTTGTTAAAAACAGTCAAATTCAGTTTTAAATGCTTAAAACAGATCTGAAATTGGTTTTTAAAATCAGCTTTTAGTTTCTGAGATATGCATGGATATGTCAAGAAAACAATTTTTTGAATATTTTTTAAAATCAATTTTTAGTCTCAGAGATATGCTTTAATATGTAAAAATCATCTGTAAAAATTTTAAAATCAACCCAACAATACAAATTAGCCAATAAACAATAAACTAAATCCATTTACAACAAATTTTCTGTTTGTTAAAAACAGTCAAATTCAGTTTTAAATGCTTAAAACAGATCTGAAATTGGTTTTTAAAATCAGTTTTTAGTTTCTGAGATATGCATGGATATGTCAAGAAAACCATTTTTTTAATATTTTTTAAAATCAAATTTTAGTCTAAAAGATATGCTTTAATATGTCAAGAAAACAATTTTTTTGATGTTTGTTAAAAACAGTCAAATTCAGATTTAAATGCTTAAAACAGATCTGAAATTGGTTTTTAAAATCAGCTTTTGGTTTCTAAAATATGCATGGATATGTAAAGAAAACAATTTTTTGAATATTTTTTAAAATCAAATTTTAGTCTCAGAGATATGCTTTAATATGTCAAGAAAACAATTTAAATGCTTAAAACAGATTTGAAATTTGTTTTTAAAATCAACTTTGAGTTTCAGAGATATGCATGGATATGTCAAGAAAACAATTTTTTGAATATTTTTTAAAATCAAATTTTAGTCTAAAAGATATGCTTTAATATGTCAAGAAAACAATTTTTTTGATGTTTGTTAAAAACAGTCAAATTCAGTTTTAAATGCTTAAAACAGATCTGAAATTTGTTTTTAAAATCAACTTTTAGTCTCAGAGATATGCATGGATATGTCAAGAAAACAATTTTTTGAATTTTTTTTTTAAAATCAAATTTTAGTTTCAGAGATATGCTTTAATAAGTCAAGAAAACAATTTTTTTGATGTTTGTTAAAAACAGTCAAATTCAGATTTAAATGCTTAAAACAGATCTGAAATTGGTTGGTTTTAAAAATCAGCTTTTAGTTTCTGAGATATGCATGGATATGTCAAGAAAACCATTTTTTGAATATTTTTTAAAATCAAATTTTGGTCTAAAAGATATGCATTAATATGTCAAGAAAACAATTTTTTTGATGTTTGTTAAAAACAGTCAAATTCAAATTTAAATGCTTAAAACAGATTTGAAATTTGTTTTTAAAATCAACTTTGAGTTTCAGAGATATGCATGGATATGTCAAGAAAACAATTTTTTGAATATTTTTTAAAATCAAATTTTAGTCTAAAAGATATGCTTTATAATGTCAAGAAAACAATTTTTTTGATGTTTGTTAAAAACAGTCAAATTAAGTTTTAAATGATTAAAACAGATCTGAAATTTGTTTTTAAAATCAACTTTTAGTCTCAGAGATATGCATGGATATGTCAAGAAAACAATTTTTAGTCTCAGAGATATGCATGGATAAGTCAAGAAAACAATTTTTTGAAATTTTTTTTTAAAATCAAATTTTAGTCTCAGAGATATGCTTTAATATGTCAAGAAAACAATTTTTTTGAAGTTTGTTTGAAATAGTCGAATTCAGTTTTAAATGCCAAAAACAGATTTGAAATTTGTTTTTAAAATCAACTTTGAGTTTGAGAGATATGCATGGATATGTCAAGAAAACAATTTTTTGAATATTTTTAAAATCAAATTTTGGTCTAAAAGATATGCATTAATATGTCAAGAAAACAATTTTTTTGATGTTTGTTAAAAACAGTCAAATTCAGTTTTAAATGCTTAAAACAGATCTGAAATTTGTTTTTAAAATCAATTTTTAGTCTCAGAGATATGCATGGATATGTCAAGAAAACAATTTCTTGAACTTTTTTTTTAAAATCAAATTTTAGTCTCAGAGATATGCTTTAATATGTCAAGAAAACAATTTTTTTGAGGTTTTTTAAAAACAGTCAAATTCAGATTTAAATGCTTAAAACAGATTTGAAATTTGTTTTTAAAATCAACTTTGAGTTTCAGAGATATGCATGGATATGTCAAGAAAACAATTTTTTGAATATTTTTTAAAATCAAATTTTAGTCTAAAAGATATGCTTTAATATGTCAAGAAAACAATTTTTTTGAGGTTTGTTAAAAATAGTCGAATTCAGTTTTAAATGCCAAAAACAGATTTGAAATTTGTTTTTAAAATCAATTTTGAGTTTAAGAGATATGCATGGATATGTCAAGAAAACAATTTTTTGAATATTTTTTAAAATCAAATTTTGTCTCAGAGATATGCTTTAATATGTCAAGAAAACATTTTTTTTGATGTTTGTTAAAAACAGTCAAATTCAGTTTTAAATGCTTAAAACAGATATGTAAAGAAAACAATTTTTTGAATATTTTTTAAAATCAATTTTTAGTCTCAGAGATATGCTTTAATATGTCAAGAAAACAATTTTTTTTATGTTTGTTAAAAACAATCAAATTCAGTTTTAAATGCTTAAAACAGATCTGAAATTGGTTTTTAAAATCAGCTTTTAGTTTTTGAGATATGCATGGATATGTCAAGAAAACAATTTTTTGAATATTTTTTAAAATCAAATTTTAGTCTCAGAGATATGCTTTAATATGTCAAGAAAACAAATTTTTTTTATGTTTGTTAAAAACAGTCAAATTCAGTTTTAAATGCTTAAAACAGATCAGAAATTGATTTTTAAAATCAGCTTTTAGTTTCTGAGATATGCATGGATATGTCAAGAAAACAATTTCTTGAACTTTTTTTTTAAAATCAAATTTTTGTCTCAGAGATATGCTTTAATATGTCAAGAAACCAATTTTTTTGAGGTTTGTTAAAAACAGTCAAATTCAGATTTAAATTCTTAAAACAGATCTGAAATTGGTTTTTAAAATCAGTTTTTAGTTTCTGAGATATGCATGGATATGTAAAGAAAACAATTTTTTGAATATTTTTTAAAATCAATTTTTAGTCTCAGAGATATGCTTTAATATGTCAAGAAAACAATTTTTTTTATGTTTGTTAAAAACAATCAAATTCAGTTTTAAATGCTTAAAACAGATCTGAAATTGGTTTTTAAAATCAGCTTTTAGTTTCTGAGATATGCATGGATATGTCAAGAAAACCATTTTTTGAATATTTTCTAAAATCAAATTTTAGTCTCAGAGATATGCTTTAATATGTCAAGAAAAGAATTTTTTTGATGTTTGTTAAAAACAGTCAAATTCAGTTTTAAATGCTTAAAACAGATTGGAAATTGATTTTTAAAATCAGCTTTTAGTTTCTGAGATATGCATGGATATGTCAAGAAAACAATTTCTTGAACTTTTTTTTTAAAATCAAATTTTTGTCTCAGAGATATGCTTTAATATGTCAAGAAAACAATTTTTTTGAGGTTTGTTAAAAACAATCAAATTCAGATTTAAATGTTTAAAACAGATCTGAAATTTGTTTTTAAAATCAACTTTGAGTTTGAGAGATATGCATGGATATGTCAAGAAAACAATTTTTTGAATATTTTTTAAAATCAAATTTTGTCTCAGAGATATGCTTTAATATGTCAAGAAAACAATTTTTTTGAGGTTTGTTAAAAATAGTCGAATTCAGTTTTAAATGCCAAAAACAAATTTGAAATTTGTTTTTAAAATAAACTTTGAGTTTGAGAGATATGCATGGATATGTCAAGAAAACCATTTTTTGAATATTTTCTAAAATCAAATTTTAGTCTCAGAGATATGCTTTAATATGTCAAGAAAACAATTTTTTTGATGTTTGTTAAAAACAGTCAAATTCAGTTTTAAATGCTTAAAACAGATTGGAAATTGATTTTTAAAATCAGCTTTTAGTTTCTGAGATATGCAGGGATATGTCAAGAAAACAATTTCTTTTAAAATCAAATTTTAGTCTCAGAGATATGCTTTAATATGTCAAGAAAACAATTTTTTTGAGGTTTGTTAAAAATAGTCGAATTCAGTTTTAAATGCCAAAAACAGATTTGAAATTTGTTTTTAAAATCAATTTTGAGTTTGAGAGATATGCATGGATATGTCAAGAAAACAATTTTTTGATTTTTTTTTAAAATCAAATTTTTTCTCAGAGATATGGTTTAATATGTCAAGAAAACAATTTTTTTGATGTTTGTTAAAAACAGTCAAATTCAGTTTTAAATGCTTAAAACAGATCTGAAATTTGTTTTAAAAATCAACTTTTAGTCTCAGAGATATGCATGGATATGTCAAGAAAACAATTTTTTGAAATTTTTTTTTAAAATCAAATTTTAGTCTCAGAGATATGCTTTAATATGTCAAGAAAACAATTTTTTTTTTGTTAAAAATAGTCGAATTCAGTTTTAAATGCCAAAAACAGATTTGAAATTTGTTTTTAAAATCAACTTTGAGTTTGAGAGATATGCATGGATATGTCAAGAAAACAATTTTTTGAATATTTTTAAAATCAAATTTTGGTCTAAAAGATATGCATTAATATGTCAAGAAAACAATTTTTTTGATGTTTGTTAAAAACAGTCAAATTCAGTTTTAAATGCTTAAAACAGATCTTAATTGATTTTTAAAATCAGCTTATAGTTTCTGAGATATGCATGGATATGTCAAGAAAACAATTTCTTGAACTTTTTTTTTAAAATCAAATTTTAGTCTCAGAGATATGCTTTAATATGTCAAGAAAACAATTTTTTTGAGGTTTGTTAAAAACAGTCAAATTCAGATTTAAATGCTTAAAACAGATTTGAAAATTGTTTTTAAAATCAACTTTGAGTTTCAGAGATATGCATGGATATGTCAAGAAAACAATTTTTTGAATATTTTTTAAAATCAAATTTTAGTCTAAAAGATATGCTTTAATATGTCAAGAAAACAATTTTTTTGATGTTTGTTAAAAACAGTCAAATTCAGTTTTAAATGCTTAAAACAGATCTGAAATTTGTTTTTAAAATCAATTTTTAGTCTCAGAGATATGCATGGATATGTCAAGAAAACAATTTTTTGAATTTTTTTTTTAAAATCAAATTTTAGTCTCAGAGATATGCTTTAATAAGTCAAGAAAACAATTTTTTTGATGTTTGTTAAAAACAATCAAATTCAGTTTTAAATGCTTAAAACAGATCTGAAATTGGTTTCTAAAATCAGCTTTTAGTTTCTGAGATATGCATGGATATGTCAAGAAAACCATTTTTTGAATATTTTCTAAAATCAAATTTTAGTCTCAGAGATATGCTTTAATATGTCAAGAAAACAATTTTTTTGATGTTTGTTAAAAACAGTCAAATTCAGTTTTAAATGCTTATGTCAAGAAAACAATTTTTTGAAATTTTTTTTTAAAATCAAATTTTAGTTTCAGAGATATGCTTTAATATGTCAAGAAAACAATTTTTTTGATGTTTGTTAAAAACAGTCAAATTCAGTTTTAAATGCTTAAAACAGATCTGAAATTTGTTTTTAAAATCAACTTTTAGTTTAGAGATATGCATGGATATGTCAAGAAAACAATTTTTTGAAATTTTTTTTTAAAATCAAATTTTAGTCTCAGAGATATGCTTTAATATGTCAAGAAAACAATTTTTTTGATGTTTGTTAAAAACAGTTACATTCAGTTTTAAATGCTTTAAACAGATCTGAGATTGGTTTTTAAGTACAGTTGTTAGTTTCTGAGATATGCATGGATATGTCAAGAAAACAATTTTTTGAATATTTTTTAAAATCAATTTTTAGTCTCAGAGATATGCTTTAATATGTCAAGAAAACAATTTTTTTGATGTTTGTTAAAAACAGTCAAATTCAGTTTTAAATGCTTAAAACAGATCTGAAATTTGTTTTTAAAAAAATTTCTTGAACTTTTTTTTTAAAATCAAATTTTAGTCTCAGAGATATGCTTTAATATGTCAAGAAAACAATTTTTTTGATGTTTGTTAAAAACAGTCAAATTCAGTTTTAAATGCTTAAAACAGATCTGAAATTGATTTTTAAAATCAGCTTTTAGTTTCTGAGATATGCATGGATATGTCAAGAAAACAATTTCTTGAACTTTTTTTTTAAAATCAAATTTTAGTCTCAGAGATATGCTTTAATATGTCAAGAAAACAATTTTTTTGAGGTTTGTTAAACACAGTCAAATTCAGATTTAAATGTTAAAAACAAACTTGAAATTTGTTTTTAAAATCAACTTTTAGTCTCAGAGATATGCTTTAATATGTCAAGAAAACAATTTTTTTGATGTTTGTTAAAAACAGTCAAATTCAGTTTTAAATCTTTAAGCAGATCTGAGATTGGTTTTTAAAATCAGCTTTTAGTTTCTGAGATATGCATGGATATGTCAAGAAAACAATTTTTTGAATATTTTTTAAAATCAGTTTTTAGTCTCAGAGATATGCTTTAATATGTCAAGAAAACAATTTTTTTTATGTTTGTTAAAAACAGTCAAATTCAGTTTTAAATGCTTAAAACAGATCTGAAATTTGTTTTTAAAATCAACTTTTAGTTTCGGAGATATGCATGGATATGTCAAGAAAACAATTTTTTGAAATTTTTTTTTAAAATCACCCTTTAGTCTCAGAGATATGCTTTAATATGTCAAGAAAACAATGTTTTTGATGTTTGTTAAAAACAGTCAAATTCAGTTTTAAATGCTTAAAACAGATCTGAAATTGGTTTTTAAAAACAGTTTTTAGTTTCTGAGATATGCATGGATATGTCAAGAAAACAATTTTTTGAAATTTTTTTTTTAAATCAAATTTTAGTTTCAGAGATATGCTTTAATATGTCAAGAAAACAATTTTTTTGATGTTTGTTAAAAACAGTCAAATTCAGATTTAAATGCTTAAAACAGATCTGAAATTTGTTTTTAAAATCAACTTTTAGTCTCAGAGATATGCATGGATATGTCAAGAAAACAATTTTTTGAAATTTTTTTTTAAAATCAAATTTTAGTCTCAGAGATATGCTTTAATATGTCAAGAAAACAATTTTTTTTAAGTTTGTTAAAAATAGTCGAATTCAGTTTTAAATGCGTAAAACAGATTTGAAATTTGTTTTTAAAATCAACTTTGAGTTTCAGAGATATGCATGGATATGTCAAGAAAACAATTTTTTTAATATTTTATAAAATCAATTTTTAGTCTCAGAGATATGCTTTAATATGTCAAGAAAACATTTTTTTTTATGTTTGTTAAAAACAGTCAAATTCAGTTTTAAATGCTTAAAACAGATCTGAAATTTGTTTTTAAAATCAACTTTTAGTCTCAGAGATATGCATGGATATGTCAAGAAAACAATTTTTTGAATATTTTTTAAAATAAAATTTTAGTCTCAGAGATATGCTTTAATATGTCAAGAAAACAATTTAAATGCTTAAAACAGATTTGAAATTTGTTTTTAAAATCAACTTTGAGTTTCAGAGATATGCATGGATATGTCAAGAAAACAATTTTTTGAATATTTTTTAAAATCAAATTTTAGTCTAAAAGATATGCTTTAATATGTCAAGAAAACAATTTTTTTGATGTTTGTTAAAAACAGTCAAATTCAGTTTTAAATTTTAGTCTCAGAGATATGCTTTAATATGTCAAGAAAACAATTTTTTTTTATGTTTTTTAAAAACAGTCAAATTCAGTTTTAAATGCTTAAAACAGATCGGAAATTGATTTTTAAAATAAGCTTTTAGTTTCTGAGATATGCATGGATATGTCAAGAAAACAATTTCTTGAACTTTTTTTTTAAAATCAAATTTTTGTCTCAGAGATATGCTTTAATATGTCAAGAAAACAATTTTTTTGAGGTTTGTTAAAAACAGTCAAATTCAGATTTAAATGTTTAAAACAGATCTGAAATTTGTTTTTAAAATCTACTTTGAGTTTGAGAGATATGCATGGATATGTCAAGAAAACAATTTTTTTAATATTTTTTAAAATCAATTTTTAGTCTCAGAGATATGCTTTAATATGTCAAGAAAACATTTTTTTTTATGTTTGTTAAAAACAGTCAAATTCAGTTTTAAATGCTTAAAACAGATCTGAAATTTGTTTTTAAAATCAACTTTTAGTCTCAGAGATATGCATGGATATGTCAAGAAAACAATTTTTTGAATATTTTTTAAAATAAAATTTTAGTCTCAGAGATATGCTTTAATATGTCAAGAAAACAATTTAAATGCTTAAAACAGATTTGAAATTTGTTTTTAAAATCAACTTTGAGTTTCAGAGATATGCATGGATATGTCAAGAAAACAATTTTTTGAATATTTTTTAAAATCAAATTTTAGTCTAAAAGATATGCTTTAATATGTCAAGAAAACAATTTTTTTGATGTTTGTTAAAAACAGTCAAATTCAGTTTTAAATTTTAGTCTCAGAGATATGCTTTAATATGTCAAGAAAACAATTTTTTTTTATGTTTTTTAAAAACGGTCAAATTCAGTTTTAAATGCTTAAAACAGATCGGAAATTGATTTTTAAAATCAGCTTTTAGTTTCTGAGATATGCATGGATATGTCAAGAAAACAATTTCTTGAACTTTTTTTTTAAAATCAAATTTTTGTCTCAGAGATATGCTTTAATATGTCAAGAAAACAATTTTTTTGAGGTTTGTTAAAAACAGTCAAATTCAGATTTAAATGTTTAAAACAGATCTGAAATTTGTTTTTAAAATCAAATTTGAGTTTGAGAGATATGCATGGATATGTCAAGAAAACAATTTTTTGAATATTTTTTAAAATCAAATTTTGTCTCAGAGATATGCTTTAATATGTCAAGAAAACAATTTTTTTGAGGTTTGTTAAAAACAGTCGAATTCAGTTTTAAATGCCAAAAACAGATTTGAAATTTGTTTTTAAAATCAACTTTGAGTTTGAGAGATATGCATGGATATGTCAAGAAAACCATTTTTTGAATATTTTCTAAAATCAAATTTTAGTCTCAGAGATATGCTTTAATATGTCAAGAAAACAATTTTTTTGATGTTTGTTAAAAACAGTCAAATTCAGTTTTAAATGCTTAAAACAGATCTGAATTGATTTTTAAAATCAGCTTTTAGTTTCTGAGATATGCATGGATATGTCAAGAAAACAATTTCTTGAACTTTTTTTTAAAATCAAATTTTAGTCTCAGAGATATGCTTTAATATGTCAAGAAAACAATTTTTTTGAGGTTTGTTAAAAACATTCAAATTCAAATTTAAATGCTTAAAACAGATTTGAAATTTGTTTTTAAAATCAACTTTGAGTTTCAGAGATATGCATGGATATGTCAAGAAAACCATTTTTTGAATATTTTCTAAAATCAAATTTTAGTCTCAGAGATATGCTTTAATATGTCAAGAAAACAATTTTTTTGATGTTTGTTAAAAACAGTCAAATTCAGTTTTAAATGCTTAAAACAGATCTGAATTGATTTTTAAAATCAGCTTTTAGTTTCTGAGATATGCATGGATATGTCAAGAAAACAATTTCTTGAACTTTTTTTTAAAATCAAATTTTAGTCTCAGAGATATGCTTTAATATGTCAAGAAAACAATTTTTTTGAGGTTTGTTAAAAACATTCAAATTCAAATTTAAATGCTTAAAACAGATTTGAAATTTGTTTTTAAAATCAACTTTGAGTTTCAGAGATATGCATGGATATGTCAAGAAAACAATTTTTTGAATATTTTTTAAAATCAAATTTTAGTCTCAGAGATATGCTCTAATATGTCAAGAAAACAATTTTCTTGATGTTTGTTAAAAACAGTCAAATTCAAATTTAAATGCTTAAAACAGATTTGAAATTTGTTTTTCAAATCAACTTTGAGTTTCAGAGATATGCATGGATATGTCAAGAAAACAATTTTTTGAATATTTTTTAAAATCAAATTTTAGTCTAAAAGATATGCTTTAATATGTCAAGAAAACAATTTTTTTGATGTTTGTTAAAAACAGTCAAATTCAGTTTTAAATGCTTTAAACAGATCTGAAATTTGTTTTTAAAATCAACTTTTAGTCTCAGAGATATGCATGGAGATGTCAAGAAAACAATTTTTTTAATATTTTTTAAAATCAATTTTTAGTCTCAGAGATATGCTTTAATATGTCAAGAAAACATTTTTTTTGATGTTTGTTAAAAACAGTCAAATTCAGTTTTAAATGCTTTAAACAGATCTGAGATTGGTTTTTAAAATCAGCTTTTAGTTTTTGAGATATGCATGGATATGTCAAGAAAACAATTTCTTGAACTTTTTTTTTAAAATCAAATTTTTGTCTCAGAGATATGCTTTAATATGTCAAGAAAACAATTTTTTTGAGGTTTGTTAAAAACAGTCAAATTCAGATTTAAATTCTTAAAACAGATCTGAAATTGGTTTTTAAAATCAGTTTTTAGTTTCTGAGATATGCATGGATATGTAAAGAAAACAATTTTTTGAATATTTTTTAAAATCAATTTTTAGTCTCAGAGATATGCTTTAATATGTCAAGAAAACAATTTTTTTTATGTTTGTTAAAACAATCAAATTCAGTTTTAAATGCTTAAAACAGATCTGAAATTGGTTTTTAAAATCAGCTTTTAGTTTCTGAGATATGCATGGATATGTCAAGAAAACCATTTTTTTAATATTTTCTAAAATCAAATTTTAGTCTCAGAGATATGCTTTAATATGTCAAGAAAACAATTTTTTTGATGTTTGTTAAAAACAGTCAAATTCAGTTTTAAATGCTTAAAACAGATTGGAAATTGATTTTTAAAATCAGCTTTTAGTTTCTGAGATATGCATGGATATGTCAAGAAAACAATTTCTTGAACTTTTTTTTTAAAATCAAATTTTTGTCTCAGAGATATGCTTTAATATGTCAAGAAAACAATTTTTTTGAGGTTTGTTAAAAACAATCAAATTCAGATTTAAATGTTTAAAACAGATCTGAAATTTGTTTTTAAAATCAACTTTGAGTTTGAGAGATATGCATGGATATGTCAAGAAAACAATTTTTTGAATATTTTTTAAAATCAAATTTTGTCTCAGAGATATGCTTTAATATGTCAAGAAAACAATTTTTTTTAAGTTTGTTAAAAATAGTCGAATTCAGTTTTAAATGCCAAAAACAGATTTGAAATTTGTTTTTAAAATCAACTTTGAGTTTCTGAGATATGCATGGATATGTCAAGAAAACCATTTTTTGAATATTTTTTAAAATCAATTTTTAGTCTCAGAGATATGCTTTAATATGTCAAGAAAACAATTTTTTTGAGGTTTGTTAAAAACAGTCAAATTCAGATTTAAATTCTTAAAACAGATCTGAAATTGGTTTTCAAAATCAGCTTTTAGTTTCTGAGATATGCATGGATATGTCAAGAAAAACATTTTTGGAATATTTTCTAAAATCAAATTTTAGTCTCAGAGATATGCTTTAATATGTCAAGAAAACAATTTTTTTGAGGTTTGTTAAAAATAGTCGAATTCAGTTTTAAATGCCAAAAACAGATTTGAAATTTGTTTTTAAAATCAACTTTGAGTTTCAGAGATATGCATGGATATGTCAAGAAAACAATTTCTTGAACTTTTTCTTAAAAATCAAATTTTTGTCTCAGAGATATGCTTTAATATGTCAAGAAAACAATTTTTTTGAGGTATGTTAAAAACAGTCAAATTCAGATTTAAATGTTTAAAACAGATCTGAAATTTGTTTTTAAAATCAACTTTGAGTTTGAGAGATATGCATGGATATGTCAAGAAAACAATTTTTTGAATATTTTTTAAAATCAAATTTTGTCTCAGAGATATGCTTTAATATGTCAAGAAAACAATTTTTTTGAGGTTTGTTAAAAACAATCAAATTCAGTTTTGAATGCTTAAAACAGATCTGAAATTTGTTTTTAAAATCAACTTTTAGTCTCAGAGATATGCATGAAGATGTCAAGAAAACAATTTTTTTAATATTTTTTAAAATCAATTTTTAGTCTCAGAGATATGCTTTAATATGTCAAGAAAACATTTTTTTTGATGTTTGTTAAAAACAGTCAAATTCAGTTTTAAATGCTTTAAACAGATCTGAAATTGGTTTTTAAAATCAACTTTTAGTCTCAGAGATATGCATGGATATGTCAAGAAAACAATTTTTAGTCTCAGAGATATGCTTTAATATGTCAAGAAAACAATTTTTTTTATGTTTGTTAAAAACAGTCAAATTCAGTTTTAAATGCTTAAAACAGATCGGAAATTGATTTTTAAAATCAGCTTTTAGTTTCTGAGATATGCATGGATATGTCAAGAAAACAATTTCTTGAACTTTTTTTTTAAAATCAAATTTTTGTCTCAGAGATATGCTTTAATATGTCAAGAAAACAATTTTTTTGAGGTTTGTTAAAAACAATCAAATTCAGTTTTAAATGCTTAAAACAGATCTGAAATTGGTTTTCAAAATCAGCTTTTAGTTTCTGAGATATGCATGGATATGTCAAGAAAACCATTTTTTGAATATTTTCTAAAATCAAATTTTAGTCTCAGAGATATGCTTTAATATGTCAAGAAAACAATTTTTTTGATATTTGTTAAAAACAGTCAAATTCAGTTTTAAATGCTTAAAACAGATTGGAAATTGATTTTTAAAATCAGCTTTTAGTTTCTGAGATATGCATGGATATGTCAAGAAAACAATTTCTTGAACTTTTTCTTAAAAATCAAATTTTTGTCTCAGAGATATGCTTTAATTAGTCAAGAAAACAAGTTTTTTTCAGTATTAAATGCTTAAAACAGATTTGAAATTTGTTTTTAAAGTCAATTTTTAGTTTCAGAGATATGCATGGATATGTCAAGAAAACAATTTTTTGAACTTTTTTTTTAAAATCAAATTTTAGTCTCAGAGATATGCTTTAATATGTCAAGAAAACAATTTTTTTTAAGTTTGTTAAAAACAGTCAAATTCAGTTTTAAATGCTTAAAACGGATTTGAAATTTGTTTTTAAATTCAACTTTTAGTTTTAGAGATATGCCTGGATATGTTAAGATAAAAATTTTTTTATGGAGGTTTTTTAAATACACTCCCATTCAGTTTTAAATGCTTAAAACGGATTTGAAATATCTTCAAAGTTTAATTATTTATAGTAAAATCGAATGGAGATTGAAAAGATTTTTTTCATAACAGAAAAAAACTGACTGAGTTGTTTTTCTCTCTTTCATTCTCTCTTTAATGGAAATATATTTTTTTTACTAAGGCACCACAGAATAACCTTTAACCTTTTTTTTTTAAATAATTGCACTTGTGTTTTTCCACAATTAAAATTATCTCTATCATTGCATTTAATTCAATTAATATTTATTTAAATTATTTCCTAATAATAATTATAGACAGATGTTTTGTTGTCTCTAATTATATATTACAAACGAAATCTGTTTATGATCATAAATCAAAAGCAATCGAGATAAATCAACTGTGAATAAAATCCAAATCAAAATAGTAAAATTGTTATGAGAATTAAGCAAAACTATGGATCTTCTATAATAAAACAAAATTAAGTTTTTATTTCTAATTTCTTTTTATTTCATTAATAAATCATTCAACGCAAACACTGCAGTATTAGGTCCATTGTACGTTACATTTCTTATTCACATAACATTACATCTGGGATTCATCTTTATTTTGGTCAACCTGTATTCAATGTAAAGTTTTCGGTTTTTCAAAACCCTATACTTTTCTTGACTTCTAATTTTATTCAATTAAGAGACCTCCAAGTATTATGTTGATTAAAAAACAACAAATAAATTATTATTCGATATAAAGAAGATTTATTTAGGAAAAACAAAATTACATAATCTAATTTATTCTAGTCAACTAATCACACGTTTGACTTTTAATAATATAAAAACAATTCCTAGAAGAATTTTATATTCTTAGTCGCTCACTGTAGGTACAGGCAAACAAAAAATATTTCAAGGCTTTTTTTTGAGTTTTTAACGAATAAAAATTGTAGAAATAAATTCAATTTAATTCAACAAAAAAATGTGACTTATTGAAAACTACCCATTTTATCATGACGCACGATACAGTAAATCGATTAATTCAGGAATAATGATTTTTGTTCTTCGTTACAAAATTATTTCAAGATTATTTAATCATAAGATTCAGGGTTTTCTTCTCTCCAATTAATAATCTGTATAATGTTTATTTTTAATTTTTAATTTCATTATCGTTCAATGTTAATTTTAATAACAATTTAATTATATACGTTAGAATTAATATTTTTAGTGTTCGTCAATTTTTCAATTTAATTTGATTTACATTTTTAATGACTTAACTAAAATAACTGATTTAACTGATTGTGATGGTTGGATAATTTACTTACATATAGAATTTTTTTTTAAATTATCAAAAACAAATCAATAAAAAATTCATGAATATGTATCAAGTATTTGATCTTAATCCAAACCACTAATTTATCAATTTATAATCAAGCGAATGTTAAACTCATCATCATAAAATAAATAATGGGTCCCAAAATAATTAAATTTATATCGATTATGAGAAAATTTCGATCGCTATAATTCGAGCGTATTAATTCACTTTGTCATCCATAAGATAGAATAATAAAATTTAATTATCCTTAACCTGAACGAAAGAAAAGAATAAACAGAATTAAAAAATTATACGAAAGCAAATTAATTAACAATCGAAAAGCACAAAAAAAAAAAGAAAGAAATACAAGACACGGTCCTACACACACAACTTGTTTTATTTATTGCAGAAATTTTAATAAATTCATGTTCTTCGAATGGGAACATTTTTTTTTTAAACATAAACTTGTCTTGAAAAAGAAGAAGAAGAAGAAATAATCAAAATATAAAAAATATTCATCTGTTTAATTATTGAAAAATTACACAACAACAAAAACAACTAACATAATCGCAAAGAAACAAACAAAAAAGAAAAGACAAAAAATCTGAAAAAAAGCTCAACGGGGCACAAAACAATAATTTTTTTTTTCTTTATTGATCTCAAAGTCTCTCCGCATCAAAATGCCATCGATTACAAAATTGATTAATTTTTTTTTATTGCTTTTATTTCTTATGTTTGTGGTTGTTGTCGTTTTGTTTTTTTTTTTTTGCATCATTTTCTGTTTATTTTTATTTTACAGAAGGAGAAAAAAAAAATACAAAAAAAACAAAAATAAATTTTCAATGTCAAGTATTTTTACTGTGAAATTTCAGCAAGTACTTTTTTTTCTCTATCCAAAAAAAAAAAACCAAACGAAAATAAAAACTCAAAATTGAAAGAAAACACTTTTACAATGGTTTCTTTTATTTGTCTTCCACAATGTTGTTATTGTTGTTGTTGTTGTTATATTTTCAATAATTATTACTGCTGTTATTGTTGTTGTTCTTATCTTTTTCTTCAGCACAAAAAAAAAAAAAAATACATACACAATAAAAAAATAAAAAGATAAAGAAAAAATATGAATATTTGATAGAGAGAAAATAAAGGAGTGGGGTGTATAGTGGGAGAAATATAATTTGTTGTTGTTGTTATTATTGTTATATGGTGTGGGGAAAATATATATTTATTTATTTTTTAACTTTACTACAACCATCTTTCTATACCTTCTTATATATATGTGAATAGACATATGAAAGAGTAAAAATATTATGCCAGCATCACAAAACGGACAAATTTAATCATAATACAAGACAATATTTTGTTCAGGTTATTTTCTGACTTACATTCGTTCGGTTCGTACAGAAATTGAAATTATTAATTTTTTTTTTCTTCTTATTTGTAAGAAATTAAAAAGAAAAAGAAGAATAATTTATTTTTTTGTTTGTTGTTCATTTTTAAAAAATTTCAAAAAGTGAACGGAATTAAAAATAATTTAAAAACAAAAATAAAAATTGCATTTAAAAGAAAAGCAAACAAAAGTAAAGTGATTTAAAAAAGAAAAAAATAATCTGTGATATTCTTAAATTTTGTCTCTTTCTGTGTGACGATTAATTTATTATTAAAACCTTCAATTAATAATTTTTCACTTCTGTTCTTGTTATTGTTTATTTTTTTGGTTGTTGTTGTTGTTGTTATAAAATTAAATTTTCTTTTAAATTAAAATAATTTCTGTTGAATTTGTATTTTTTTTTCCGTTTTTTTTTTCATCAATTAATAAAAATAAAATGTGGAAATATTTGTTGGTAACGTTTCTCTTTACTGTTGCTGCACAAAATGATATACGTAAGTTGTGTGTTTTTTTTTTCTTTCTTTAATTGTCCACAATTTTATTCTGTTTATTTTAATGACAATTTTTTTTATATTATATTCTTCTTCTTCTTCTTCTTCTCTTTTTACTTATTATTTTTTTATATATTTGCGGTTTCCATAGCTACGAAATATCATGGCATACTTTCGATCTTCAAATTCATTTTATTTCTTTTCCAATTATAAAAGTAGAGTTGTGAGTGCGCTCAATTGTTATTTGATTTTAAAATATTTTTTTTTTATTATTTAACTTTCCCTCTCATGTATGAAATTATTATTAATAATTATTTTAAAGCTTTTTTTTTCCAAATTTTATTTAACTTTTTGATGGCTAAAAATATTACATCAGATAAAAGAAAAATATATATTTTATGTTGCTTTATTTTAAAGGTTCAAATATTAAAAAGTTAATTCATAAATAACGTAACTTAATTAATCAAATATGAGACAATTAAGGACTTTAATTAAAATTTTAGAATTATATAATTTTATCTAAATTAATTTGGGTTATTTGATGGAAAAGAATTTATTAATTATTAATAATTTCTCTAATCAAATTTATGTCATCGTTTCCACTTGATTTAATTCTTTATAAATAATAATTGTTCAATTTTCTATATTTCACAATAAATGCATTTTCTAATAATGTTCACATAAATCTAACAATATTTTTCTATTTTTCTTTCATCAGTTAGAAAAGAAAAGTTCATAATTGATTGCATTAAATATATAAATTGTAAATGCACAGTAAAATATACCAACTTTGTATTCGTTTATTTCAATTCATCTTGTATTTATTTTTTTCCCATTTTTAACATCCATGTATTCATATGTGTGCACGTGTGTGTGTGTGTGTGTGTGTTGAACAGAATTGCTTCATACAAGATTTATAATGAGTTGGACCAATTTCATATATGAATTTTTTTTTTCTTTTCATTATGCAACAATTATTTAAATTTAATTTTTTTCTTTCTTTCTTTTAATAAAATATTTAATATTTTATAAATTTCTTAAGAATTACAAAATCTAACGAGATTTAATTAAATTTAATTCTTAAAATTTTGTTAAATTGACAAACTTGATGGCAAAGAAAAATGAATAAAAATTTCCTGAAAGTCAAAATCATTTGAATTTCTTTTGAATCAGTTTTTGGTTTTCAATTTAAAAAAAAAAATGGCAATTAAATAAAAGTCAAGAATTTTCTTTCAAATAATTTCAAACAACAAAAAAAAAAATTAAACACGAATTTGCAAAAGAAAAAAAAATACATTTTATACTTTTACTTTTTTTTTTTGTTTCTCATTCAAATTTTATATGCGAAATCAATGAGCGAGATAATATAGACGTGCGGTTTCATCAAACACACAAATTATACTCTATACAGATTGAAAATTACAGAACTAAAAATGCATAAATAAATAATATGCAGTTTTTTTTATTTTAAAGAAAAACTGAATAAAAAGATTAAAAAAAAATAAAGTTTATAAAAGTGAAAAATTGAAACAAGTTTTTCTCATTTTTTTTCATTTCATCATCAAACAGTAATAACATTGTGACAATTTAAGTTTGTTGGCTTTTATTGTTGTTGTTATACTTGTTGTTGTTTTTGTTGTTGTTGTTATGTTGTATTTGTATGAAAATAAATTCGTTTAATGTTTAAACAAATTACCTTTACTTAGGTAAATTATTTTAGAATTTTTAAAATTCATATATAATATTTTTATGTGATTTTTTTTTATATGCGTGCGTTTCATGTGTACACAATCCCAAACAAATGAACAAAAGAATAAAACAAAATGTTATTAAAATAAAAAATAGTAATTTTTTTTCTGTTTATAATTGTTTTACAACCTTGCCTAATTGTTTAGATAATTTTTTTGGTTTTATTAGAAATAATAACTAACAAATCTGCATAATTATATAAATGTATAAAGATTATAAAATATTCACGTATACTGTACTGTAATTTATTATGCATAATTATTACATAATTTTTTCTTTATTAAATAGCTGAATACATTAAACAATGTAGACGTTCTGATCCACAATTAGTTAAATGTATTACTGGTTCATTCCATCATCTTAGACCTTATCTAGCAGCTGGTATACCTGAAATAGAGGTAAAATATTTTTATATGTAAAATAAATAAATTCTAAAAGATTTGATGATGATCATGATGATGATGATGAATAAGACAAGAATGATAAAGTTAAATATTTGATAATTAAAATTTTTCTTGTAAATAACATTTTTTCGATAGAAAATTAAAAATGTAAATAAACTTTATATTTTTCTGTTTCGTACATGATTATTTTTAGATATAATTTTGTTGTTAAAATTCAATTATATTATTTTCTAAATACAAAAATTAAATACCTATGTAGTTGGATCGTGTATATGATTATGGTATATGATCGTACAGTACATGCATGAGTTAAATATTATATAAGGAAGTTAAAATTTCATTACCATGGAACAAAAATAATTTAAAATTATAAATAATTTATAAACAAATATTATGTTTGACTCATCGTAAAATATTTTGTATGATAAAAATTATCAATAAGACAACGTAGAAAGAAGGAAAGGAAAAACAATGTGTAAATTTTTAAACAATGCCAATGAAATATTAACCTTCTTTTTTATATAATTAACCCGGCCATAACGATGACAATGTGTGACTTTTATATATTTATTTTATAACCCTGAAAAGTTTTATTCAACCATAACATTAAATTTTTTTTGACAAATATATTTAATATTACAATTAAATATTGGACATAATAATTGTACCTATTTGAATTACGAGTAAAAACCTTCGCGTGTCTCATACATAAAATTTCTTTTCCCCAAAATTTTTATGCAAACCAAAAAAAAATCCAAAAGAATTTGGAAAATACAAAAATATTATCTAATTATTGTTCATATAATCAATAACTCCAATGTCAACACAACTAAAAAAAATAATATTCATAGTAAAGGAATAAAAGAATCAATTATGTGAATTGTTTTTAAAATACAATTTTTTTATTTCTTTCTGTCCGTATTGGAAATTAACTCTGATGGCAAGTGTCCAACTTATTTTAATTTTATTCTTAGAATGACCTAATTTTTTTCTTCATTCTTTCTATCACATAGAATAGAAAATCATCTACTTATGATTTGACATTGAATTCATCAACAAAAGTCTATTATTATTAAAAATTGAAAATTCATAATTGTACAAAAAAGAAACAAAAAGAAAAACTACAAATTATTGCTTAATTTTCACAAAATACAAAATTGATTAATAAAAAAAAATATAAACAAATAAATATGATGAAAATTCAGCAATAAATGCAATCTGATTTTTATCTTCAGACTAAAAGCAAAAAACATAAAAAACAAAACATGTAAAAGACACAAAAGATTGACCATGTTAAATTTATTGGAGACAACATTACGAAACAAATCTTGTCTGTTCGGATGTAGAGAGAAAATTTAATATATGTTAACATTTGAACATTTTATTATTCATAATTTTATTAATTTGTACATCAGTTAAATTGATTGTGATGTCCATGACCATTTTTTTTTTCTTCTCTCTATTTTTTTTTTTAATCAGATTTACAACATTTGGAAAAATAATCATTTATTAGAAACAGAGAGAGAGAGGTAAAAAAAAAAAACAACCAAACCTTAATTTTTTTTTTTGGATTAATCAAAAGAATAAAAAATGTTAATTAATTAATATTGAACCGGTTTAATTGTCCTTGCCTTGTTATTAACAAAAGTTGTTTTAACTATTTCTAATTTTCGACATTTGAACTTTAATTTTAATAAAATAAAATCAAAAAAAAAATTAGAATTTAATTTTGTCTTTTACATTTTAATGAATTTAATTGCAATTCGTAATTATGTCGAAGTATTTATAATTTAATTAAAAAGTAATAATGTATCAGCCATTCAATCTACTTACTTGTACAACACCGAATGCCTTTATAATTCCTCAATTATAAATAGTTGAATAAAATTAGAAATATTCAAATGATTTAATTTTGTTAAAATAAACAAAAATTTGAGTCATGCACGATTTATTTAATTTATAATTCATTGGAAAACACCAATTTTTATGACGATTATATGATTGACATTGTAAATTTAATTATCAATGCGTGAACATCACGACAATGACAATCAAAATGAGAAGAAAAATTATTTAAGGTCAAAATGAAACCTTTTCTGAATAATAAAATTATTTTTGTTATTTAATTAAATTTTGGATCATGACCAAATCTCACTTTGAATATATTGATTGTGAAGGATATATAATCAATCATATAAGTTCATATAAATATCATTCATAATAATTATTAATATTTTCTTACAGATGCCATCGGTTGAACCTTTTATTATGGACCAATTATCACTTCAATTAACTGGAGGACCTCAAGGATACAGAATCACACTGAAAAATATGGAAATATTTGGTGCTAGTAATTATACAGTAAAACATTTAAAGTAAGTTAATTCTCAGATTTAACAATACAAGGTCTCACTGTTCATAATTTTAATTAATTTAATTAACCGAAAGATTTGTAGATTTAATTTCTGATTTCATTGTTTTGTTTGCTGTGAACTTATTGAGCGTAGTTTTTGTTGTTGTATTAGTTTTGTTGTGCAGAAGTTCATACAAATAAAAACTTGTAACATTTAATACTAATTCAGTCCATTTTTAAACTTTATTGTGTATTCCACTAGTATCGTCCTTTGCTCACTGAACTATCATACTCTTAGTAATTTTTATTTATTTTTATCTATTTCAATAGACTCAGTGAAGAAAATAAACCATTTGAAGCAAGAATTTTATTACCAAAATTAAATATTCATGCAAAATATACGAGCAGTGGAGTATTAATAATTATTCCCGCAAGTGGAAATGGTGATTTTACTTCAACTCTTGAAGGTGTTACAGCTGACGTTAAAGGTTCTGTTTCAAATAGTAAAAGACCAACTGGTCTTACACATATGCACGTTGATTCATTAGATTTATTATTGAATATTAAAAAAGTTAGAATGGCTGTTTCTGGTATTTTTAATAATAATCGAATTTTAAGTAAGTAACTCTTTTATTAATTATTTAATAAAAAATATAATTACCTTCATGTTTTTTTTTTCAATTCTATTTTTATAGCACAAGCAACAAATTTATTTTTACAAGAGAACGGTCATGAAGTCCTTAAAGCTATGCAGCCACAATTACAAACGAAACTTGCAATTGAATTTGCTAAAATTGCAAATCAACTCTTAGAGCATGTTTCAGTTGATACATTTTTAGTTGATTAAAATTTTAATAAGAAAAAAAAATTAATACCAAAAAAAAAAAAAAACAACAAAAAAATTATAAAACAACAAAAAAAAAATTAAGAAAAAAAAAAAAATTAAGAAAAAAAGTGGAAATTTTTTTTTTAGAAATTTAAGAAATATTTTTGTACAATTTGATTATATTTTAATGTATAGTTACCTATTTCTCTTTTAATATCCTTTTTGTAGAAAATTATTTGAGAGGTTTTTTATTAAAAAATCATTAGAAAATAAGGATATGAACAAAAAAAAAAAAGAACAACATTTACGTATAAATAAATATAAAAGAAATATTAGTTAGTTTGATAACAACAAACAAAAATATAAATGAGTTTTATTTATTTTAAATTTATTATAAATTTTCTGATAACTTTTCCACAAAAAAGCCAGACACTGGCAGAGTGGCAACATGTCCGACTCTAAAAACTTAATCATGGTAGAAATAATGATTTGGATTACATTATAATACTAATAATAACTTATGTCTTACATGACCATGGTAAGACAAGAATTAGCACCAAGTTATCTATCTATCTTTCTTCCATAATTACTTTTAAAATTTAAAGGGATAGATAGGCCATGACATTAGATGTCTCAATGTTATATTGGTAAAATTTTCTATTTTAAACAAAACGTAAGCTAAACCAGTGAAGTAACCAACTGTATGATGAGAAATACGAAAAAACTGAATGCATTATTAGTTTAGTCATTTAAAAAAAAACCTAAGTTTCTCTAATTTTTACATTCACTTTAAATAAAATTTAAAGTTAATTTAACTTTAAATAAAATTTAAAGTTAATACAAGAAAACAAAATAATTTTTTAGATTATGGTTTTTTTTAGTAATTTAAAGTATTTAACTTGTTTTTATTCAGTTTCTAATTGACTGAGAATATTAAATTGTGTTGAACTAATTCCACTAATAAAATATGTGGACGCTTTTAAAAATTAAATTATTGGTTTTAATACAAATGTAAAATGGAAAAGTCAACCGTATTTGAAAAATTTGCAAGTAAAAAAAAAACCAAATGATTCTAAAGTTGTTTAATGTTGATGATCATCCATCACGAATCAATCCATATTATTTGTCATTAAAAAAAGTATTCTTACAATTTCTTGTGAAAGTTATATTTATTTATTTCAAACATTCAAAATATTCAAGGATTTTTCTATTATTTAAAACATTGCAAATTGATGAGAGTTAAATATATTGCAGATTTTTATTTTTTTTTTTGAAGCAACAAAATCAAAATCAGAAAAACCAAAAAAAAAAAATATATTTATGCAATAAAAATTATTTCTTAATTTATTAAATTTTATCATTATAAATTTCCAGTCTTTATATTGAGGTTTATATATAATTTATGTAAGTGCATTATAAAAATGAAGACAGAACACAGAAAAAAACTTCAACTTATTAAAGTTTCACAATTTTGCATATTTTGTTCTTTTATTTGGAAATTTTCACAATAATTTAATTTTTTTAAATTAAACTTAAATAAGAAGGAATAATTTAGGAGATTGTTGTACAGTAAATTTATTTATTAACAAAAAATAATAACACACAAATGTTGACAAAGCATTTAAAATATATAATATAATTCTAGTAGCTTCATGCAGTTAAATCACAATCATCAACAATAATTGGATTTGCACCATGCTTCAGTAAAAGCTCTGCAATATTATAATTTTCCCTTTTACACGCCCAATGAAGTGCTGTCTCATTAGCATCAGTTAAAAAATTAACATTGACTTTAGGTGAGATTTCACTGTTTAGAATAAAATTAACAAGATCAAAATAGTTTTTAGCTGATGCAATTATTAACGGTGTATAAGTTTTATTATTGATACAATTAATTTCTGCACCATATTGTAAAAGTAATTTAAAACAATCAATACGATTAAAGATTGATGCTGCATGCAAAGCTGTATTTTCTTGTTTATCTTTAATATTAATATTTGCACCAGCTTCTAATAAAACTATTAAACTTTCAATACAATTATAACCAACGGCAGCATGAAGACAAGACATTCCCGAATTATTACTGTTATCAATATTTGCACCTTTTGTTATTAAAAATTTAATTATATCAGAATTATTTTTTAATGTAACATCCAGAAGACACGTTTGACCATCATCATCTTTTATATTGATATCCATTCCACTATTAAGTAAGAATACTATGATTTCTTTCAAACCACGACTTGCTGCTAAATGTAGATACGTAAAACCATTTTCAATTGTTGTCTCTAAATTCAATAAATTATTTTTAATCAAATATTTAATTATGTGTAGTTGATTGTACTCGATAGCAAAATGAAGAATTGTATAACCGTTTTCAGTTGTTTCTAAAATATTCGCTTTGTTTTTTATTAAATATTTAACAATTTCAAGATTTCCATTAATAACTGCTTCCTTTAGTGAATTAATTAAAATTGGTTGTTGTTTCATTAAAATTTTAATTAATTTGAAATCAGAATTTTTGATTGCATTTATAAGAGGTGTATTTCCACAGTAATCTAATTCATTTACATTTGCTTTATGTTCTAGAAGATAATGAACAATTTTTTTATTTCCTCTTTCACATGCTAAATGTAATGGTGTAACAACTGTCTTAAAATTAACATCAATCCTATTTGTTGCAATTAATTCCTTTACAATGTCAATAGAAGAAAAATAAACACTAGAAATTAGAGGAGTGTAACCATGACTGGAGACTAAATTTAGTTCTAAACCATGATTAATAAACATTTTCACTAAATTTATATTATTTCCAAGTACCGATAAATGTAATAAATTTAAATTTCGTCCATCACGTTCATTATTTATAATTGCACCAGCAGAAATTAGTTGCATTGCAATATTTTCATTGCATGTTACAGCAATCATAAGTGGTGTTTTACCAAAACTATTTTTTAATGAAAGATCAGGATTGTACTGTAAAAGTGTACGTACAATAATATCATAACCTAGTTTGACAGATAAATGTAAAGATGATTCATTAAATGCATAAACCATATTTACATCTGCAAAATTTTCACATAATAATTTTACTAATTCCACATTATTATTTATAATTGCAATATTAAGTGCCTTATTTAAATCAATAATTAATCGGCGATCTTTGAGTAAAATCTTTACAATATTCATCTTACTTTTTTTAACAGAATATAAAAATAACTCCAACAATTCACCATTTTCCTTCATAATTAAACTTGGATTAATTAAATTTTGTGATAAAATATTGTCAACAACTTTGCCACAATTTGAATCAATTGCCATTATAAATAATAAAAGAATACTAATTTGTTCTTTATCAATTTCTGAATAAAAAATATTATTCAAATAATATTTATAAAGTTTTGTAAGAAGTTCAAAAATATCTTTGTTATATGAATAATTTTCATCCATAATAAATGTAAAAAAATCATTTAATTTATTTGTTTCATCATCGTTTACAACAATTTTTTCGATTTGTAATAATTTTTGAATATTTAATAAAAAACTAATTGAATGAAATTCATTTAATTTTTGTAAAATATTTTTTTGTTTAAAATCACGACCAAAAAGATCACCACCATTTAATAAACAATTTTTAATATAATCCAATTGTAAATTATTTATTGCAATAAATAAATTTGATTGATTTGTACACCATGAAATTTTTTTTAAATCAAAATTTATGAAATTTATACCGTCATGATTTAATTCAAATTCATTTGTTTTTATTAAAATAAAATTTGTTTGATCAATTTTTGATAGAAAAATTGCATTTAAATAAATTGTTTGCTTTACATTCAATGTTATAACATCAAATACAATATTTCCATGTGCAAGATAATTTCTTAAATCACGTCCAGTTAATATCGGTGAATGACCATCTAAAAATTCAATTGTTGAATTTTTATTACAAAATATTATTTCATTTATTTCTAATAAAATCATTTCAATTGCTAATTGAATTTTTGGATTTTCTCTATAATTTCTGATGTCATCTTTAATATATTTTTCAAAAATAATTTCAAGATTTTTCTTCAATGACAGTAAATATTTTATTAGACTTTCATTTGTTTCATTAGAAAATTGTATTAATATTTCGTTTAAAATTTTCTTATCCTCTATTTTCAATGAATTAAAATATTTTTCAAGTGCATTTTTTTGTAATTTTAATTCTAATGGATCTTCCATAAATCCTCTCATTTCTTTTATTAATTTTCCATAATCACTATTAATATTTTCAATATTTTTACATGCTTTTTCTGTATCACCTTTAACATAATTAATTTTAATTTTTTTAAAATCAATTCCATAATCATCAGACATCTTTGAAAGTATCTCAAGATTTTCTTTTGAATATTGATTTTTTTTTAAAAAATTTATCATCAATAATTTTCCGTCGTAAAGTTTTTCATTTTTTTCAATAATTGTTTGAAATTCAGTAAACGAAATATTTCGTTTATTAAATTCATTTTTAAAATATTTAAAAATTGTTGAAATTTTACTTCGAACTTTAGTAATTGTAATAAATCTTAGTGAAGATTTAAATATATTAATTGCATTTATTTGATTTTCATTTGAATTTAGTTCAACAACAATAAAATTAAGTAATGCATAATAATGGTCATGATTCTCTTTTCTTAATTCATTTATAGAATTTTGAAGATCTGAAATATTTTTTATAAGTAATATAAAAATTTGTTCCCATTTTAAATTTTCTTTTTGTGGACCAAGTAATCGTAAATATGTTAATACATATTTTTTTATCATTTTTAAATCATTGTGATTTAATAATTGTGTAATTTCTTGTACAGGATAATTTATATTTTTTTTATAATCAACTTTTTCAAGGGTATCATTAATTGTTTTCATCAAAACTCTTTCACATTCGGTTGGATTTATAAAGATTACCGTAAATTCATTCCACATTTTTTTAATTTTCTCCATGTGTGGTGGAGAGGCACATGGAAGTTCATTGATGACATTACCCATATAATTTTTGATTATTTTAATTTGTTTTAGATTTTTACATTTTAAAATATTATGAAAAAAGGTACGAACAGCAAAACCTTTTTCAAAATATAATAATTCTATTAATGGTACACTAATTTTCTTAAGATCAATTTGAATACGTTCAAATAAGTTTTCATCAATTGTTGTCTTTCCAATTAATGAACAATGTGATAATGAATCACGTAATTTTATTATAATTTTTATTAAATATGCAGGAGCTGTTATCGATAATATATTTGTAATTTTCTCTGAAATATTTTGACTATCTGATGCACTTTTTAATAATTCTCCAATTACTTGTAATGTTCTTTGTATTGTATAAATACCAATTAATTTATCTTCAATTAAATTCACACATTCAGCAATTTTTAAATGATTTAAAATTTTCTCTAATGAATGAATATTTTTTAAGTGACAAAATATTTTTGTTAATTTCTTTAAAATTTTTAATTGTTTCCTATTTATTAATTCCTTTTTCTCACCATAGTCTAAAATATTAATGAAAACATCTAAAAATAATATTAAATTATTTTTAGTTAATAACATTTTATAAAATATATTTTTATTGTTATCATAAATATCCTCATTAATTATAATAAAGATGCTAATTAAAAATTCTAGTTTAAAATATGGTAAATGTTTTGTTCGATTTTTAAAATTACTTTGATGTAATAAAAATAAATTTTTTAGTATAATTTTTAAATAGAAAATAAATAGGAAATTTTCTTCATTAAAATCCTGTTTTAATAATTTCATATGATTTTTTAAAGAAATAATACGTTGATCATTGTCAGAATCTTTCACATGATTATAAAGATTAAAATTTAAATATTTATTTTCTATAAGATATAATCCAATTGACATTCTTAAATCTTCTGGTATTTCCACATTTCTAATTATTATTTGATCGTAAACTTTATTTATTAATTTAAAAAAATTTATATCTTTTTTATTGTTCAATTTTAATTTAACGAATAAATTAAACGATTCTAGATTACCATTTCTAATTATTTCATAGGTTGCAGAAAATAAATCATTTTTATCAATAATGTCTGTTATCAAACATTTTGAACATTTTGAATTAGCATCACAACACTTAATTATATCAGATTGTTGGCACTCTGTATTTAGATCAGGGACAGAAAGTTGATTGGATATTTCCATATTGGTAAAAAAAAAAATGTCTGTAATGAAAAAAAAAACTTTTTAAAAACAAAAATTCAACTACAAGTTTTATAAGAAAACAAAAAAAAAAAAATTTCTGTAATGAAAAAAAAAACTTTTTAAAAACAAAAATTCAACTACAAGTTTTATAAGAAAACAAAAAAAAAAACACAATATTAAATCTGTGCCGAGATTATGTAGAGTTTATCTATAAAATGTGTATTTCATAGTTAAATAACTTTGGTTTTCATATATACGTAGAACACAACAACAACATAGTTCTTAGTTAATTAAATTTCTTTAGAAGTTGTAAATGAATTTAACATTTACTTGCCTCCTTACCAATTAGACTATATTAATCAAATGATTAATATTTTGCAATTTAAATTAAAGTTTTTATTAAGGAAAAATTGACCCTATGCCACAACAGAGATGCGAACTCGGGACCTTTCACTATCCGGGTGACATTTTTAACTAGGTTTTCTATAATCACAATTTTATACAATTTGGGTACGATTTTTAGTTAACATTTACTCAATTTAAAATTGAAAATTATAAAATTGTACAAATTTTAAAAATTGTTGACAATTGGAAGACTCAATAAAATTAACTGATAAAGTTTATTTAATTAGATATTTATTTTTTATTGGTTTTGTATTTTTTTTTTATTTTTATTCTGATAAATTTAATAAAGATTACAAAATAATTTTTAATTAATTTTTTTTTACTAATTTTTGTTCATAAATAATTTAATATTATTTTTTTGGTTTGAAATGTATATTCACATTATTATGATTAATGAATGTATTCAAATAATGTTGTTGTTATTTTATTACATTTCTGTTAATAAATACACTAATACATGCTAGAAAATTTTTAAGTTTTTTACAACACTTGATAGAAATTTTTTTATCACTTTTATTTTATCAATTCAACTCTTTGATAAAAATGTATATATAAAATTAATGAGTTTTAGTGAATTTAAAAAACACAATGATAATTTCCCATTATAACAACGTCATAAAGAATAAAAATTTTCATAATCTTATTTGCAATTTGAATTCACGTGTTTATTTGAAATGAAGTTTTCAAATTAGAAATTTACAATGACGAATGAAGAACAGAAACAGCAATATAATATAGTATTGCATTTCATTCACACCTTTTAAAAAAAGATTTGAATATTCGAATTTCGAATGTAGAAACTAAAACGCTACAATACTTCTGCTACCAATGACAGCTGAATTTTTAATTTCATTTAAAAACTGCGCATTCACGTGATCATTAACCAATTGAAAAATCGCTCACTAAAATAAAGTAAGCCAATTAGAAATATTAAAAATTACTAGCAAAGACGCATTTTATATTTGAAGAACGTTAATTTTTAAAAAAGTAACAAATCTCAATCTAATTCGTCTTTTGTTCTACTCCAATAGGTTTCAGATTAATTCCATTGTTTAGTAATGGGAAAAAAATAACTTTACAATAATAAAAATGTTGATATTAAAAATAATAATTACATGGTAATTCTTGGATTATTTCTCTTATTTGCTGGCGCTATTTTATTGATAATTTTTATTTTCTCTTCAACTAGGTGATATCAATCTGATATGTTTTCATCATTTGACAATGTTAATTTTATTTTGTGTTTCAATGCATTTACATCTTCTAAAATTCTGAATCGTTTGAGCTTTACTTTCTTATCACATTTTGTAGAATTTGGTGAAGAAACATTTTCATTATCATTTGATATTCGAATAATAAACTATTTTCATTGTTAATTAATGACTATAATGAGTCAGTTGAATCATTCATGTTTATTATTAGAAGCCATTGAAATTCACTGTTATAATTTTAAGTAATTTTAAGTAATGATCTTAACTCTTCCAAAGTTTAACTAAGAATGTTGCTTGATACAATTACAAATATACAAGATTAAAACTTTATTCTGAAATGCAGGAGTTCATCAAATGATTCAGAAAACTTTTAAATTTCACATCATTAAATTTTACATCATTATTAATTTTTCATATTTTACGTAACATTTATAATTATATACTAGAAAATATATTTTTTTTATAATTATTATTGTATTTTTCTTAATTAATTAATTAAGATGTATCGAAAGAAAGTTTATTAAAATAAAAACATTGATAAAAAAATACAAAAAGAATGCCAAATAAACTAAATTATATTCGACAAGAAAAAAGTTGTCGAAAGTAAAAAAAAAAAATAAAGCATTAAATTTAAAAGAAAATAAAAATTTATCTAAAAATTATTGTAGAAGAAAAAGTTTCTGAACAATTTTTCGAAATTGAAAATATGGAAATATTTCAGAAAATTATAAAGTGTTTGCTAATTTAATTTGTAAAAAATAAATTTCCGACATCAGTGACATATTGTTAAAATCGTAACTAAACAATATTGTAAATACTAGTGGGTTTGAATTTTAACTAAATTAATGCATTTTTTTGCTCTAGGCGCTTTAAAAAAAAAACAACAAATGAAAGTAATTTTGCAATTCAAATTTTATGTTAAACAAATGTTGTAACTAGATTTGAGCAGATTTAACAAATGAAACATTTTTGTGTAAGCAAAATGAAAGTGGGAGAAAAATTATTGACCCCTGGACAAAACGATGGGGAAACTGATATTGTTAATGAAAATATTAATAATCGTATCAGTTCTTAAATATAAAACGTGTAATGAATATATTTGGACAAACAAAATTTTATGAATTTTTGGAATAATACGTCAGTCATCACCCTTTATTACTGAATGTTTTATTTTCTGATTGTTGTCTCTCAGTAATCATTGACGTGTGAGATTTATAATAAACAAACTAATATATCAGATCACATTTTAAGTTTAAACGATGAATTTAAATTACTTTATTATTTTTTATTTCCAAAAATTCTATTGAAAAAATGTAAATTAAAACAAATTCTAATTGTCGAACAATATTGGTAGATGGTCTGAAGAATTCATTGAATTTGTTAACAGTGTAAAGTATCACCGTTCTTCCTCATCCAACTCAAAAAGAAAAAAAACTGTATAAACCAAACTGAAGATCAATTTTTTGTTTCAATAGTGACCTAGACTTGTACTGAATAAGAAGTGTTTTATTTGTTATTGAAGAAAATGCTTTCTTTTTTATAGAAAGAAAAAAAAAAGAACGAAAGAAAGAAAGAAAAAACGTAAACAAATAAATAAGTTTTAATTATATTTGCAACGTTTCTCTTGAAAGACTTTTGTGTAAGTTAATTAAACATTTACAAAAAGAATATAGAAAAAAAAATTGTTTGTGGTTAGTGAGTGAAATTTTAGTGATTGCTAATAATTTCATATAAAAAATTTCAACGATAATTTCTTCCATATACCAACTAAAAAATAAAGAAAACGGGTCATTTGAATAAATTAAAAAATATTAAAAAAAAAAAAACTTAAAGATTTTTTTCGTATAGGTAGGTTAGTTTAGGGTCAAGAACCTATATAAATACATTTTTCTTGTTAACTTGAATTTAAAATCTTTTAAAAATATAGAGAAGTCATTGATCAAAATATTACAGTTGGATTTTCTGGTTTTTTTTTTCTTTCTTTGCTTCTTCAATTCAATCTCACAAACAAAATGAAGACATTTTTAATTGTGTTCGCTGTACTTACATTAACCATTGCTGAACAACGTAAGTTATTTTTATTAAATACTTTGTTTTTTTTTCTAACCAATTTTTATCATAACTAAAAATTATAATATTCTTTCAGCGTATTACATTCAGCAATGTATTAAAGATGATCCAAATGTTAATAATTGTCTTAAAAATTCTATTAATTTTTTGAGCAAACATATTCGTGAAGGAATTCCTGAATTAAATTCACATAGGGTAAGTTTTTATTAATTTAATTAATTAATTAATTAAAGTCAAATTTAATGAAATTTAAGTTTAAAATAATCAAACTTCGTAAACTTTTCATATTTTAATTCACTCATGTTTCTTTTATTCAACTTCTTTCTTTATTTCTTTCAACAAAAATTTATGACTTGTATGCAAGAATAACTGTTAATGTGAATTAAAGAAAGAAAGAAAGAAAAAATCACATAGTTGTGTCATAAGAATACAAATAAAAAATTCGAATATAAATTTCACGTTTCTTTTAACAATTTTTATTTGATTTTTTTTTAAAGAGTGAACCGGCAATAATTGATGAGATTAGCATAGCAATCGGAAGTGGTCCAGGTAATTGAAGTAACTAATTGAAGTACTGATTGGTTCTTTCAATAAATTAATATAATAAGTTTGTAATTTAATAATAAACATTTAACTTACAGATGGCTATCGAGCAATTTTTCGTGACATAAATGCATATGGTGTTAGTAATATGACGGTTGTTGCTGTAAGGTATGATAGAATTTACTTTAATACTTTTTATGTTTTAAAATATTAACATAACATCATCAAGTAAATTAATGAATGTTTCGGTAAAATTTACCGTTTAAAATATTTATATAAATTGATTGATAAATTATTCTGACTGTGATTAATAATTACGTTAAATTTCTCAACAGATCTGATATTGAGACACTACAATTTCAACTAACTTTTGAAATTCCAAGAATAACAGCAACTGCCAAATATATTTCGTCAGGTGTTTTACTTCTAATAAAGGCAAGTGGTGGTGGAGATTATTGGGGTGAATATGGTAAGAATAATTATTGAATTAATTAAATGCACTTTATTAATTTTTTTTTGTAAAATTCTAGAAAACATTAAAGCTAAGGTCTATATGAAGGCTAGTCCTGCATCAACAGAGAATGGTTACACATATTTGGAAGTAGACCAAATTAAAATGGACTTTAGTGTGAAAGATATTAAGATGGGTGTTAAAAATTTAGCACATAGCAATCCTATTATTGGTGAGAATTTCACTTATTCAAAATTTATCTCTTAATTATAATCGTCCAGAGTGCTTGCAATGAAATTTTATTTTATCATCGAAGAAAATTATGAAAATTGTATTGAAATTATAAGTTAAGAATGTTTAGAATTTAACTTTCTGTTTTTCAATTTAGTTTCAGTTTTTTTCGAATTCTTAGAAAAATAATCGGAATTAAATTTTAATCGGAGAAAAAATGATTTTTAAGAAAATTTAATGATTTGAACGAAACTAAATAATTTTTTCATTATAAAATTACAGAAGCTGCATTAAATTTATTTATAAACACAAATTCTCAAGAACTTCTGAAAGAAATGAAACCAGCATTAAAGGCAAAATTATCAACGTTAATGAAAAACTTTTTAGATCGAATGTTTTTAAAAATTCCTCTTGAACAGTGGTTATACTAAAGAGGAACAAAACTATGAATTTTAAGATTATTTTAATTTTTTTATTTTTATATTTTTTGTACAAATTTTTTTTTAAATAAATTGAAATAAATTACGTATCGCCATTTTTTTTTAAGTAATTTAACTTTTTTATTTTGTTGTTTCATCATGCAGACACCAGACACACGTAATATCGTGTCAGGTAAATTTACAACTACGTCAATTCTAATATATCCTCTTTAGTGATTTCTACATTTTCTGTTATCAATTTATGAAAAATAATTAAATTTGTATTATAGTTTATTGTACGTCGTTGGATCTACACTCAGTCCATTACTAGACACCGAAGGTAACAAATAAGAATTGCTTTGAATTAATTGACATTTTTCTATTACATAAAATTATATTTAATTAATATTTTAATTAAGAACAATTGTTTCTATATTGGCTTGTGGCTTACATTATTTCTTTCACTTATTTATTGATTTACATTTGTCTATATTTTTTGCATTCGATCAATTTGCACACCTGAATGTTTAATGATTTATTTGTTTTCAATTAAATTAACGAAAAAATTAATTTGTTGTGGGAAATAAATAATGAAATAAAATGGGGGAAGATAAACCTTGTCTTGTGCCTTGTCATAAGACAAGTAGTAATAAATGTTAAATTGTATTAAATTAATAAAAAACGAATTAAGTAATTTATTTTAAATTAAATGTTCAATAAAATAACAATGTGTGTATTATTGCTGTTTTTTATAAATATATTTAATTATTGCTTCGAACTTTTATTAACCAAAATATATCAAATGAATAATTAAAACTTTTATATGTGAAGCATTTAACTATGTGACTTAATTATTTTAAAGCTTACGTTAATAGCATAAAATTAAATATAGTTCAAATTAAAAATTCAATTAAATAGTGAAGTCATCAATCTTCAGTAATTGTTATGGAAATTCTTTTAACCCCACAGACACATATTTTTTTTAAATTAATTATTGTTTTGATTATTACTACAATCAAATAATTAGTCAAAATTAACATAAAAATTAACATTTTTTAAAAAGAACAACTAAATTTTAATAGCGCAAATTAAATATATAATAAAAACAAAAGAAAACCAATATTTAATTAATTAAATATCTTGTTTCAGGTAAAATATTGTTAAAAACTTGAAAGAAAGAAATCGATTAATTAATCGATTATAATTGGATAATCATAAAATTATAAACTTTGAATAATGAATTAATATTTATCGAAATGACGTTTGCGAAATTCAAAATTACTTTTATGAAAAAGAAACTTAATTCTGAAGCCGGAAAATGTAAATTAATAAACTATATAATAAATCAAGTTTTTACAATTCTTCTGATTTTATATAATTATTTAAATCAGAACCAGATTATTCGTAACGTTCAATTCATTTTCAGTACCCTATTTTGTTTCTTCCAACAATAAACAATGAAATAAAAATAATATGGAACGTGTTTGTGATGTAATATATTTTTGATCATTTTTAAATTCTAAAAGAACGTTAGCGGCCATTTTTTATTTTCGAACAAATAACAAATCTTATGGTACTGAAATTTAATGTACCCACGCTGTTTAAATTAATTTAATTTATTTATGAGTTAGTATAAGTATAAATTTCGATTATATCATAATTAATTTAGGAAACCCGTAGTGATCGTGATACAGCTTGAAATCATAACTTCTTTATCTTTGCTTTTTAAATGATTATTTTAATTGTATAGTAAATTCATTCATCAGTATATATAATAACGTTATCAAGTAAAGAACATCTAAAACTATAATCGACAAATGACTAAATGAAGGTTATATAAAAAAAAAATACTTTTAATTAAGTAGAAATAAAATACCGGTTAGATTATTTGAATGTCATTATTTTTCTAATATAAATTTTATATAAGATTTTATTTGTTGACATTTTTATCACACCATAATTGAATTGATTAAAATAAAAAGAATAAATAAATAAATTTTAATTTTATGAATTTCTCTATTATTTTTTTCTTCACAAATCAAATCAATAAAATCAAAGAAGTAAAATATAAGAAGTAATTACTGAAAAATTATAGATATGAAATGAATTGAAAATTAAGTGATTCCCGTAATAATATATTTACCACTTACTAAATAGAACATTTCCAGTGATTTATTTATCGAAATTCTATTGAAAAAGTTTTTGTTCCTTAAAAAGACAGTGAATAAATCATAACAAATAATTATTTAAATGAAGTTGCTATGTGCTAACCACTTATAAATTATTGTTTAAAATTTTATACAAAATAATACATCTATTTGTAATGAATCTTATTTAATTAGACATTTTTCTTTATCATTAATTATTTTCTATATTATTCATATTCATTTATGTAAAAGAATCTGATGATTTTTTATTAGTGATCACTTATAAATGTAATTACACGGTATTTTAAAGTTTATTCAGTAGTTATAAATTTATTAATGAATCTAAAAATTATACAAAGTATTTAAATAGAAAATAATTATATCTCACTTAAAACCTTTATCGTCAGAATAATTTCAATTCTGTTACTAACAGATTTTTTATATGGATTACAATAAACAAGCAGATCATAAATCAAATATAGAAACATTATTAAATTATACAATTAAATATTTATAATTTTATAAATATTTAAAAATAATAAAAACAGGAAAAAAACTGCAAATTACTGAATAACATTTTTACACGATTATTTAAAGTGTTGCCATTTCTAAATATAATTTATTTTTATATTTAAATTTATTTTTAACTTCAATAACATTAATAAGATTTTATTCCGAGCATTTTTTTTCTTCAAATAATCGATTACTGTTTGACGCATTTTAAAACAAGAAAAAAAGATTCATAAGCGTCATTGTTTGTTTTTAACCTACCACAACTAAAAAATTCGTCAGCTGCTTCTTGTATTTTTTTTTTCTGTTTGTTGTTGTTGAAAATACATTTTTGTTTGTTTGGAAGTTTTTTTTTTTACTAATAAAAAACAACTAAGAAGTCACCAACCCATTATTATTATTATTCTGGTTATAAAAACGCACACATAATTTACGATCGACAATTTAATTTTATTTTAATTGTTTTAAAGTCCAATTTTACAAAGAAAAAAAAAAACAAAACCACAAACACAAAATATTCCTTTAACTTTCTGTGCCTTTTTTTTTTTATTGGTGTTTAAAGATTTTGTTTCTCTGGCATTGTAGAAATTCAGGAAATAACCAAATCTCTTCTTTTAATATGATCAAAAAATATTGAAATGGAACGATAAAAAACAAATCTAAAAAAAAAAAGAAATCAAAACAATAATTATAATTTGGGAAGATCAATTTCAATGTCAAATTTCATCATCATTTTTTTTGTGTTTCTTTTTGGCAAAATATATTTTTTGATATTTTAGTTATGATAACAAAAATAAAAAAAAATGTTTTTGGTTGAATCAGAAGAAAAAAAAATGGCGCAATATTTTTCGTATCAAAAACTTAAAACAATCAAGAAAAAAGCAAAACAAAACGAAGCTTTTATTCTTAGTTTTAAGAAAAAAAACAAACAAAGTAATTAAAATCTCTGTTTTTATCATAAAAAACTTCTATGAACCAAATGAAATTATCCATATAATGGGATCACGATAGAGTCAACTCTATCAAAATTCAATCAATTATTGTTGTATGCACTTCAGTAATTATGTATTCGTAGAATTCTACAAACATTTATTGGTGCATCCTGTAAATTAAATACTAGGATTTATAGAACAAATTATTAAACGTGTTAATTCCCTTTTTAAATTCAAGAATAAATTAAGAATAAAATGAAGAAAAGTAAGTTTAATGAAAAATAGGAAAAATTTTAATAATTTTACACTTATTCATTTAGTAACAATTAATTATTCATTCATTATTTATATTCAATTCATATTGAATGAATATGTAGTAAATCTTAGAATAATTAATTCTTATTAATAATTAAATGTATTTTACAACTTCTAACACTTGAAATGACAAAAGAAAAAACTTTTAACTGGATTATTAAAGTTAACATTTAAAAAGAAATATAAAAATATAATTTAATTAAAGTCAGCACCAGTTTATTCTATCTGACTTAGTATATAAACTTATGCATGTTGATCTTAAAAATCAGTCTTGAAAGAGATTTTCTGTTGTGATTTCTTATTTTTGTTTGTTTGTTTCTTTTTTGTGATTTTGTTTGTTTATTTTTCTCTTTTCTCAAATCAGTTAGAATTCATTAGAATCTTGAATTTTTAACCTTGATTTTTATTTTAACATAAAAAGCTAAAATTTACACATTTTTGTGTTAATTTTGGTTGGAAGTGAAGATTAAATTATTACTTAATTATTATTGTAAAGGATATAAATTTTGTCAGGATCTAAAAATAAAAGTGAGTAAAGGAATAAATATTTATTTTTTGTATAAAACGAAATATAATTTAATCAAAAAGTGTTTTCTTCCAATAAAAAAATGTCAACGATTGAAAAATATTCCTCTTGAAACTTAAAATTAAGAAAGAAGAATAGTCCGTTCAAAGTTTAATTCTTTAAATCAAGTTCCTAATTTATTTTGTTATCGAAAATAAATAAAAAATTAGGAACTAAAAATTAACATTTAGAATTTAGTGTGAAAATTTTAATAATTAAAAATTATAGAAAACACTTAAAATTTGCATTCAAGATTCACTTGACTTAAAACGCATTTTAGTTAAAACCATAAAACAGAATAAAAGTTTTCATTTAAATGTTGATTAGATTTGTATATTTTACTAATTAAAGATTTTAATTGTTTTGAATAAAATCTTAAAAGTTTGTGTTCCTGAAATAAATTCTGATCTAATGAAAAGAATTTTCTTTTTCATATCATCAAATATTTCTTTGAAATAATTTAATGACTCTAATTTTCCAATCGTTAATTTCCTTAATCCAATTGTAATCTATTTCTTAAATTTAAAAGTAAGCAAAAATAAAATTAGTGAATAGCGATGCGTTTTAATAATTTTAAATTAAATATTTTATGTAAATGATCGTGTTTAGTTTAAAAGTTATAACAATTTAGTTGGGTAATATCTGCATAAAGATTTCATTTGCGTGACTGTAGTTATTTACAGTAGATGATTGGTTATAATGATATAATATTAAAGTTAAAAATCTATCATTACCTCTGTTCATATACAGATATAATTTGCTTACATAATTTTTGAAGATAGAAACGAATTCAATATAGTTTCAGTAGTCTATTATTAAAGATTTTCAACAAATTATTATTTAAGCAGCATTTAATTGACTATTATTGCATTTCGTAAATAATCCTAAATATATTTTTTAACGAACAAATAATGAAAGAACAAAAAAAAAATTTTAGATGAACTTCAAAATGTTCCGAAACCGGTATAAGAAATTATTTATTATTTATACAAAGTAAATTTCACAAAAATTCAAGTCCAGCTGAATTATTCTTTTTTAGAGCTTTTAAAGAAACATTTACTATTTTTACATTTAAACGCAATATAAATTGTCATTTATTTAAATATTCTCAGATTGTTATATTTCGAGATTGATAAGACATTCGTTAAGTGAAATAATGTAGATGTTCAAATAACATTTAAAGTAGAGTGAAATTGTAAAGTTTGAACATTGAAAATTATTCTTGAAAAACATTAAACATTCAATCTTTGAATAAAAGCCGAAAAACACTTTACAAGTTGTAGTTTGTATTTTTTTTTATGTTATCTTTTATTATTTAATACCTTTTTTTTTTGTTTTCTTTTAAAGTATAAAATCATTACAAAATAATAAATAAAATCTCGTTTATACCTAAAAGTACATGTAAAATGTCATAAGAATAGTTTTTGTTTTTTAACATAATTTGTAAGTGTTTTTAACCGCACACACGATTATATACAGGTCATAATGTTAACAAATATAATTTAAATTTATGAAATATTATTTTCAATAAACCACAATTATTTTTCAAATTTATGTAAATACTTCGCATACACATACACACACAATTAATTAAGTAATGTTACTTAAGTTAAGTAAAGTAAAGTTAAAGAGTAATAAAATACGTATACGTTTGTTCTTAGTTGACCTACAAATAATAGCAACATTTATAAAAATTATGAGTATAGATTTTTGTTTTGTATTTGTTGTTGCTATAAAATAATTAACAAAAACAACAAAAAAAATGTTTGTTTTTTCATCAGTTCATTATTTTTACAAGGATGTTGCCATTGTATTCTATAGTAATAATTCTTGCCTTTTATATAATAAGAAAAAACAATCCATTAAAGAAATGACACCAGTGCAGTGTATTTTTTTTTGTTGTACCAACATTTTTTATAAATAAATTAATTATTCAGTGTTAATTGCGGTAAAAAATTAATTGATTTTATGAAATAATGCGGTAGTGTGTGTGTGTGTTATTTTTGCATTAATTTACTGTTTGTGTGTGTGTGAGAATGTGCGTTTTTTTCTCTTTATTTAATAAATGCAAATTATTTTGTAGTCTACGAACTATGTGTGTGTGTGTGTGTTTATATTTTTTTTATTTAGTTGACTTTTCATTTCTATATTTTTCTTACAAAAATGTAAGAAAAAATATATGCATAAATATAATAAATGTTAGACATAATAATTTTCAATAAAAATGAGAGTGTTAGAGTGTAATGGACTGTAAGTATTTTCGAGGTCATCATTATTTAACTATGCGATAATGAATATAAACAAATGTTTACCATTTGATGCATTTACGAACATTTATTTGTTAACGCAATTTTTAAAACCGGCATAAAACTACAATTCCTTCCTCACAAAAGCAGAACTTTCTTTAAGATGACGACAATTTTTAAACTTTTGAACTTTTAACATTTTTTTCATAATGGATTTAAGAAGTCCAAAGTAGGATTAGTCTCTATCATAACTGATCTGTAAGAAGCCGCACAACAGATTGATATTCAATCATTTATATTCGAACCAATTAAATTCAAACTAGTTTTCACTGTTTATGATTTCATTGTAAAATATACTTAGTTTGAATATTCCACGTGTGCTGACACGTGTGCTGACACGTTAAAGTTTTATATTTTTTTAAGAAAAGCTAAAAAATTTTTAAGAAAAGCTAAAATGAAAAAAAAAAAAAGTTATAATCTTCGCCTTATAATCTTGCGGTTAAAAATTTTTTTTGAAGATGAAAACGCCCGAATGTATGAAAAAAAATAATTTACGTTATTTTTTATTTATATTCAAAGTTTATTTTTTATCATCAATTTATTTTGACTTGATTAATTTTGCAAATCAATTTAAATTGAATAAATTTACATACTAATTCATTAATAATAATAATTTCATCAAAAAGTGAAACAAAATAATCAGCATTTTATTTTCTGACACTAAAGGCCTCTAAAAATAAATAGTCAATTTAGTAAAAATGCAAAGAAATTATTAAGTAGCGAATGTTTTGTTTTTATAGATAGAGTTTTCTGCGTTTAAAAAAAAAATCATTCATATTAATTTCATGATCAAATTGTTGGAAAAAAAAATTGAAATTTCTAAATTATGAATCGTGTATGTGTGTGACTTGAATCAGTAATTTTTAATAATATAAATCAAAACAGTTGGTTGTTATTCAATCAAATAAATGAATTAATTTTTAGGCAGATTAACTGAACCTCGCCTAGTCAGATAAGATATTTTTGTTACTGATGGTCCCGTAAGACAGGTTGCATTATATTTATAAATTATCAAGGACTAGGACACATTCAGTAACAAAATTATCCCACACTAAGCTTCTAAATAAATGATAAAAAATCTGATATTGAATATCGCTGAAGTGATAAAAGCTCTATTGAAGCTTAATGAATTTTTCTAATAGTAAAATTATTTATTATTATTATTTCTACTTTAATCAATCTTTTTCTTACACGGAACTTAATTTGCATTTAATCAATAACTAGTGACGAATATATAGAAATTCAAATTTTACTATAAACAATTCACCAGCTCAGTGATTTTTAATTCAACACATAAAAAGGAAATGTTTATAAATTTTATTCAAATTTATAGAATGAATTATAATACATTATTGTGTTTATTCAATAATTAAATGATAATTTATTAACGATAAATCTTTGCTAATTATCGCTCATTAACATTTTTTCTTTCTGATTTGAAAGAAAACATTTGAAAAATTTTTATATTTAATTAGTTTATTTTTCTTTTCCTTTAATCAATTTACAGAAAAAATGTTTTCAAAAGCTGTAATGTTGCTAGCACTCGTATATACGAGCAAAATTACACAAGCTGAAGATCTTCGTAAGTTAATATTAGATTTTAATTTTTAAACATAAAATATTTTTGACTTTCATTCTTTCATTGAAATTGAAATTTTTTACAGCTGAGTACCTTCATGTGTGTAAAAAAAGTAATTCACAATTAGAAAATTGTATGAGGAAATCAATTGAAACTTTAAAGCCATATCTTGTCACAGGTAATTAATTTTCTAAATTATCTTTAAATTTTATAATGCTTAAAATATTAGCAGCACTTTATAATTCGGATAGACCTAAAGTTAATCGGTTAAATTTTAAACAATAAATTATAAATGAATTAAAAATTTCTTTTCTTTTAGGAATTCCTGAAATTGATATTCCAAAAATTGAACCAATTCATATTGGTGATTTGTTATTATCAAATAGTGATTCTGATCAAGGAGTAAAAATAATTGCTAAGGATGTTAAAGCGTATGGATGTTCAAATTTTGATGTTGGCAAATTAGAGTATGTATTAAATAAAAAAAAAGTTTAGGAACACTTTGTACTAAATTTTTATCTTTCTTCTTCAGAGTTGTTGATTACAGTAAAAAATACAATATACGATTACATCTTCCACAATTATATGTTAAAGGAAAGTATATTGTTGATGGTCGTATTTTGGTTTTACCAATTAAAGGCTCTGGAAAGTTTAATGGAAATTTCAGTAAGTTTTACCACGAATAATTAATAATTAATCTCTAAAATTAATTTTAAACTTTTTAAAAAAATGTTACAGCAAATTGTATTGGTGATGTAAAAATAACAGCAGAAAAAATACAAGATGGTGATAAAAATCATATGACTGTTAAACATTTAGATATTAAAGTAAAAGTTGGTAAAGGACATTTACATTTAGATAATTTATTTAATGGTAATAAAGAACTTGGTGATTTAATTAATGAAACAATAAATAGTAATTTCAATTTGTATAGTAAAGAAATTATACCACTTGTTGAAAAAGCACTTGCCGATTATTTTTATAAAATTGGTAATAAAATAGTTAGTAAATATTCAGAGGAACAATTATTTCCTCTTTAAATAATTTTATTTGTAAACTTTTTTTGTAGTTTTCCTTTCTTTTTTTTTTATTTTGTACAAATAAAATAATTGTTATTGTAAATTGAAATAATATTTGTTTATATTTTATTTATTATTCGCAATATTTGTGTTTCTGTCCTTTCGTTTAATTTTTTTGTTTCTCCAGAAAAAGATAGGATGTCCCAAATACTTATCTTCAATAAGAGAAATGTATTTCCTCACGAGTTTCGTTCAGATAAATAAGCGTGATGATGGAGAAATTCTGTTGTCAGTTTGCCTTTGAATTCTTTTCCAATTTTTCTCCTTTAATAAATAAAATGACATAAATTCCATTTGTCCAATTTAAATTTGTTCCACTTTTCATTTAATTGCATTCATGCGATTAAAGAATAAGAAAAAATTTCAAATAAATTTCAAATAGAAAATCAAAATGTGATGACCCATTTAAATTTTTCTTCAAGTGTAAAAAGGTTCAATATTCAACCAAAAATCAATAAAAAACAAAACAAAAACAAAAAAAAAAAAAATAAAATAAAAACTTAACAGAAACTTAACGTTTTTTTTTATATTTTATATTTTCTGTCTTTTAAGTGTCGTTATGCCAAACAGAAAAAAAAAATATAATAAATTATATTTACAAAATTGGGTTGTTTAAAAATTTTGTAACAACATTTTTTTTTTTTTTGTTTAATAAAAAAAAAAAAAATAAAATAAAAAATAAACCTCGAATATTGATTTTGTTTTAATAAAAATAAAAAAAAATTGCACAATTTTTATATATTGAGATTTTTGTTGTTGTTGCTATTTATTTATTATATTTTGTTGTTGTTTGTTTGTTGTTGTTCGTTTGTATTTGTTCGTTTTAATAATATTATTATTATTTCTACAAAATCAGCATAAACGTTTGCCATGGAATTATTAGATTCGTAAAATAAAAAAAAAAATATTTTTAAATGGGAAAAAAAAAAATATAAAGTTTCTTCAAACTTTTCGTTTTGTTTTTTCTTCTTAGAAAATTAAAAAAATCATATAATTTCTTCTTCTTAAATTCTCTCTCTGTAATATATTGCATCCTCTTCCTTTCACTATATATCTTGGATGATAAGATATTTGTATGAAATTTTTGGCAAATTGATTATAAAGAAATTTAAAAGGCAAAGAACAGCAACGAAAAAATGTTTATGTGGATTATTAGAAAATTTGAAAAATTATTAGAGAATATTACTAAAGAGACAGAGAAAGAGAGAAAGAGAAAGAGTATAATGATAAATTGAAAAGGTCAATTATCAGTAAAAATTCATAAGGTTAAATTTTAAGAGTTTTTTTTTTGTTCTCTCTCTCAGTTTTTTTTTTTTGTTTTTTTCTCTAAAAGAAATTTCTTCATAAACAAATCGATGATGATTTATTGTTCAGTGATATTTTTTTTTTTTACATCAAACTAAAACAACTAACGAGAAAAAAAAAATCATGTGTACATCATGTGTACATCATACATACACGACAAAAAAAAAGTCCATGGTTATATTTTACTTTTTTTTTCATTTTTCGTTTTGTTTTTGTTTCTTTGTTTTTTTTTTATAACTTTTTTATTTAGGGCATTTAAATTTGTTAAAATTTAATTTTTCTGTTTGACAGAGTTAATAGGTAAAAAACAAAAAAAAATCAATGTCTAATTACATTATTAATTGCATTTAGTTAGTGAAAGTGTTTGTTGTAAATATTCTTGTTCTCTTAATGATTAAAGTGAATTAATTAAAGGAGAAATAAATTTATCAGTTAAAAAAAAAATGTTTCTTAAAAATTTAATAATATTTTTAGTGATTTGTTTCTGTTATGTTTGTGATGGAAAATATGTTGAACCAAATAAAATTCGTAAGATTCAATTAAAAATTATAAATTGTTAAAAGATTTTGTATGAAATTAAAAATTATCTTTTAATATTATTTTTAGCGGATTATTTAAAAATCTGTCATAAAAGTGATAAAAATTTGAATGCATGTGTTAAAGGATCAATTGAAAACTTACGGCCACAATTAACAAATGGTATTCCAGAACTTCAAATACCATCATGTGAACCACTTGTTATACCAAAAATAAATATAAAACAAGATGCTGGTGCGATGAGTATCAATTCAGAATATACAAATATTCTTATATATGGACCATCAAAATTTCATTTAAGAAGTGTTAAAGTTGATCCAATTAAAGATAGATTCCGTTTAAAATTATGGTTTCCTGAATTAAAAATGACTGCAAATTATAATATTAAAGGAAAATTGTTAATGATGCCATTACAAGGGAGCGGCACCTGTCAAGGAAATTATAGTAATTATTATTGAGTTATTATAAGTGAAAAGGGGGAAGTAATTAATTTTATTTCTTATATAAAAAAAAAAATATAAATAAATTTAGCCGATGTCGATGCAGTTGCTGTTATGAAGGTTGAACGAATTACAATAAACAATCGACAACATCTTAAAGTTAAAGATCTTTTTGTTGAATTTAACATTGGTGGTGCTACAGTTAAACTTGATGATCTTTTCAATGGTGATCCAGAATTGGGTATTTTATTTTTCAATATCATAAATGACAACATTTTATTCCGCATTTTTATTATTTAATTGATTTATTACAATTATTATTTCTTTTTTGCTGTAAAAATATTCTTAGGTCAGGCAATGAACCGTTTTTTAAATGAAAATTGGAGATTGGTAGCGGCAGAATTACGACCAAGTTTAGAGGATGTTATTGGTGATATATTACAGGGTGTTGCAGATAAATTATTTAATGCATACTCATTAGATCAACTTTTACCAGAATAAAATTTATTAATTATTTATACACCTTTTTTTTTATACATAAAAAACACAAATACCAAATAAATGAATTATACATTTTTGTTTAATCAAATATTTGACTTTGATTGACTTGTAACAAGATGAAAATTAGAAATTTTGAATAAATTAAAAATGAATGAATATTTTATATTTGTGTACCAGCAGTACTAACATGAGATCCATTTTTTACGGCTACATAAATGGCAAAAATGTTCGTGTGAACTTAAGTCAACCCTTATAAGTATTTAAGGGATTCTAGTTAATATTTCTTAAGGTTGGATAAACCTTTTATCTATTTTTCATGTGAAGAGACGATGAATAAATATTCTAATCAGTACTAGAAAAATTTAATTTAATTCTTTTGCGTTAAATCTTCAAAGAAAATAAAAATAAAAGTAGCGAGAGGTCAAATACCAGAAGTGATTTAACCGCCTAACCGGCATTAAAAAAAAACAGTATAATTTCTTTTTAGATAATAAACGATTAGTTTCATTTCATAATCAAAAAGAAAGAAAAAGAAATGAAAGAAAGACTTTTTTTTTTTTAATAAACAACAAAAAAATTTTTAAGAAAAAAAAAAAACTTTCTCAAAATGCGTAACATTTATTTGCTGATATTATTGCGTTTGTTGTATGTTTGTTGTGTATTTATTGTATTTTCTTGTGTTGCCCGCATGTCCAGTAAAAGTTATAATTTTATAATAATAATAAAAATAGTAAAAATAATAATAATAATAATAATAATAACAAGCGTCGATCAATAAATTAACGTCTGTTTGCTTCTTTTTTTTTTCTTCTTATTTCTATTTTTGTTTTTGGCTTTTTTTTTCTTTTCATTTAGAAAAAAATGGGGGAAATGAAAAAGAAATGATAAACACTTTCACTCTTAAAGAAAGGTCGATGTGAATATTCTGCTGTATTTATTTAATTTTTTTTTCTTAATCGGAAACAATTTTGTTGTTGTTGATTTTACGTTGGAAATTTTCTTTTTTTTTTCTGTCATTAGATGGAAGAGGAGGAAGGAAGAAAGATAGGAAGGCAGGAAGGAAGATGATTTAATTATGTCAATGATGTCTATGATGTTGTAGATTATTTAATAATTTAATGACAGAAAGACAGAAAGACAGAAAGAGAGAGTGAGATGGACAAAGTGTTGGTGTATAGAATTTATTAAAATATTGTTACAAATGAATTTTAATTAATAATTTAATTATGAGATTTCAACGAACTGTCTTTTTTTTTTGTTTATTAATTTTTTTAAACAAAATATTCGAATTGTTTTTTATTTACATTTTCTGTTTGTTAAATTTATTTATTCAAGTGAAATTGATTTTTTTCTTCGGTGGAAATATTTCTCTTTTATATTTGGAAGTTTCTTTGATTTGTTTGATTTCATTTGAATTTCTTAATTGTCTTACCATACTTTAATTTGATTTAAATTACAAATTTTTCATTCAAAAAAAGAAGTTCACTAAAAATACAAAAACAATGTTCACGTTGTAATTCTTTTGTTTCTTTTCCCTTTAATTCATAATAATAAATTTTTGTTTGAATAAATTGTAAATTACAATTATTGTATTATTTTGACGGTCAAATTAACAAAATGAAAACAATTTTCAAAATAAAAATGAAATCAAAAACAGCAAAAAAATACAAAAAAAAAACAAAAAGTCAAAACACAAAAAAAAAAAGGGTAGGGTAAAATGAAAAATGAAAAAAATTTAAGGTTAAGTTCACACAAAAGAATTGATGAAATGTTTTTTTTTTTTTGTAGGTAAGTTTGAATTGAAAAATATACAAATAAAAAAATACAAAAAAAGTAAAAAGCCAATCACAGCCACCCAAACCACTCTTCTACTTTGTTATTTTAATCCACGAAAAAAAAAAAAAAAACACAAAATAAATGAAATAAAAAAGGAACAACAACTCACAAAGTGATTATATATAAATATTTATTTACATTTTATAATTTCCACAGTTTTGTTTCTTTTTTATTTTGGTTTGGTTTGATCTTTTTTTTTCTGTTGTTTTTGCTTCTTTTCTTTTTCCACAAAGCTTATTCATAAAGTTACAACCAGATATAAAATTATTTACTTTCAAATCGTTGAAGATAGTGGACCGTTCTTAAAGTTAAACCAAAATATTTTTTTCGTTTTTTTTTTTCTTGAAAATAAATCAACCAACCCAACCAAAAAAAAATTTCCAAAATAATAATAAAAAATTGTTTTTGTGTTTATAAATTAAAAGTTTTAGAAGCTAGTACAAAAATTACAAATTACAAATTATAAATTACAAAACGAGAAACTTGAAATTTTAAAGTTTTTCTTGTTTGAAAATTTTTGTTATTTTTTTTTTTCTGTTTGGTTTCTTTTAAAACACAAAAAGTTTAATAAAAAAGTGTACAGAGTCTTTTATAATTGTGATCATTTGTTTTGGTTAACATAATTTCTCTTGTTTTATAACATTTGAAATTGTCATCAATATTTTCTAACACAAATAACGATCAACAAATCTTCGATCAACAAAATTTAATTCTGAATAGAAATTTTGACAAAAAAAAAATAAAAGTTTAAATAAAAATTCACTTTCAACCACAACAAAAAAAAAAAAAAATCCACCAAATACAAGAAAAAACAAATTAATTAAATAAAAATAAAAATTATATAATAATGATTGCAAAAAAGTGCACTCTCAGCATCATTATTGTTGTGTTAAATGTTATCACTTTCACATGTTGCTCAGTAAGCAGAGAGATCAAAAATAATGCACCACAACTTCAAGAAAGACGTAAGACAAATTATGAAATATTATTTGAATAAATTTTAAATAACAAAAAAAAAATAAAAAATACAACACACACACACACACAATCAATCTAATGAATAGAAAGAAGTAAAAAAAAAGCAATCTTTATATTTTATCTGGAAAGAAATAAAAAAAAAAAACTGATCATATGGAAATTATTTTTTAATTGATTTGCCTTAATTAAGGTGAAGGTGATCAACACAGAAAAAGAATTGTTGAACAGTAAACATGTCTTTGTTGAACAGAAATTTTTTTTTTGAAAATTAAATCATTTTTTTGTCTTTTTAAATTTTTAAACGCAGATAAAAGCCAATGACTTTTTATCACTATTATCTTGACCTTCTTTTATTTTTATTTTTTTGTTATGATTACCGATTGTCCTTGTTTCTTTATATTTTTATTACAAAATTTTTATCAATTCATCTCTTTCTGATGGGCCCTTTCAAGGTTATGGATTATCTTCTTTGATTTTGTTGTTTTCTTTTTTGATGTTACAGAAAACCTTCAATGACCTTTTGATTTGTTTTTTTGTTCACTTTTAAATAGGTAAAAAGGTACTCTGTTGATTGCTTCATCATTCACTTGACAATCTTTAATCAATAGATTCTATTAATATAAATTATTACGAAATAAAATACTTTCCACCGGAGGCTGTGTAGGTAAATCTTATTAGGATCATTATCATAGACAAATTAAATTGATACTTTAAATAAAAAATGTTGGTTGAGAGAAAAAAAAACTCATCTCGTGCAAATAATTTAAATTTAAATATTAATAATAAAAAAAAGCTACATGACCCAAATTATAATGGCTGGAATCTTGCAATATTATTTTGAATGATTTGAAATTCATTTTGTTGAATTGAGAAAACGCACACAAGTTTCTTGCGATTCTTCGTCTTCATATAAGAAAAAAAAAATTTTACTTTCCATCTGACTTTATAATAATCAGTGAACAGATCTAAGTCTCTCTCTCTCTTACGTTTTTCTTTTATATTTTATGTTGAACATTTAAAACAAGAGATTTAAATTTAGTTATGATGACGCAAATGATTATTCACTTGAATTTTATAAAATTGTCAGTGTAATATTAAATAATAGTATCCGCAAGGCATACAAAATTAAATGTTACCAAATATATTCACTTAGTCACTTTTATTATTAATTGTATTTTTTTTTTCTTTTTAATTTTATCTTTGCAGCTGACTGGCTGTTAGCATGTAAGAGAGATGATCCAAATGAAAATGATTGTTTTAAAAATATGTTCCAAGGAATATTTCCAAATTTAGCAAAAGGTATACCAGAAATTGGTATTGAACATTTTGAACCACTTCATATTGATACTGTTTCTGTATCAAGAGGTAGTGGAAGTTTACAACTTGCTGGAGGATTTAAAAATTTAAATATTAAAGGACCATCAAATTCCACTGTTAAACGGGCAAAGTAGTTTTTTTACTGATTTTTTGTGTTTATTTTATTAATTAAAATTTCATTATTTTCTTTCAGACTTGATTTAGAGAAAAAAACACTTAATTTTGATCTGGCCATACCAAAACTTAGAATTGATTCTACTTATAATCTTAAAGGAAATATTTTATTGCTTCCATTGGTCGGTAGTGGTGATGTAACAATGACACTTAAAGATGTTAGAACATCAGTTTATACCAACATAACTCTTCAAAATTTACCAGAAGTAAGAATTGACATTATTTCTTAATATTTTAGTTCGGTCATAATTAAATAATAATAAATATTAAACAACATATGAACACATAATGCCAGAAAGCATTTACAAATTTTAGCACATAATTTCTCCCAAATTTCTGTAAAGCAAAAAAAGACAAACAAACAATTTTTTGTTGAAATTTATTTTTGCCTGAAAGTATGCAATCGTAAATTAGATTGGCAACCTTTTAAATTTAAGTGAAAAGCTTCATTAAGTGAAAAGCTTCTTAAAGTGAAAAGCTTTTGAAATAATTTTTAAATTTTGTTAATAAAATTTATGTTAAAAATTCTTTTTTTTTTTCTTCCAAACAGGAATCAATTCACATCGATTCAATGAAAGTAACCTTTTTAGTAGGTGGCTTAAGAATTCATTTAAATAATTTATTTAATGGTAATAAAGTTCTTGGCTCATCATTAAATTTATTTTTAAATCAAAATGCTAATGAAGTAATTGGTGAACTTAGAAATGATTTAGAACAAGGATTAGCTGGAATATTTAAAGGACTTTGGAATAATGTTTTCTCAAAGCTTCCACTTAAAGTCTGGCTGTTGTAAATAGTTTTTATTTTTAAGAGAATTTTATTTATGTATTAAATTTAAATATTAATATTTAGTATTTTTTATTATTTGCCTTTATGTTAAAAAAAAAAACAAGTTAAGAAATTAATGGAAATTGAAATTTGTAATGAATTTTTATTCTTTATTAAATATTTTTTAAATTTAAAATAATTTTATTTGGAAAATTTTAGGAAAAACACCTTATCTGAAAAGAACGTAGAGAATTTTGAAACATGAATTTTGAATAATTATCAAGTCTTGACTTCAAATTTAATTTGATACAAAATCGTTTCATTACGATTCGTCAATATATTTTAATAAGAAGCATGAAATTCAAACCTCGTTAATTATTGTCATTTGCAATTGAACAATTTCTATTCATTTAAGTTCGTGCAAATAATATTTTAGTAAGTATAAGTTGAGTTTAGTTTACATTGTTTATTATTGCGTATTGTATTAACTGACTGGAAATTTAGTTAAAATTTATGCAGGTAACTTAAAATAGAAACACCGTCACTGTCATAGTTGACCTAATAACAAAAATTTAATTTCAATTCCATTTATTTGTTAATCATTATGTAAGCTAGATACGGATAATTTAAAACTATACTCTGGACAGTTCGTGTTTCAACACAAATATTTTTTTTTCGTGTCATCGAATGATTGGACGATTTTACATTTTGTCTTTGCTTATTATACCTCAACCAAAAATATTCGTCCTCGTCATAAATAATATTTTTTTGTTAGTTTTGAATTTTTTTTTGGATTGTTGTAATTTGTTGCAAATAATTTATTAATTAATTTAAATAATTTGCTTTTTTGTAAAGTTTAAAGTCGTAATTTGAAAAACTAAAAACATAAAACAAAAAAACGTTAATTATGAAAATTTCCCAATAATTTGTGTGCTTTTGTTCCTTCCTATTTTTTATTCATAATATATTTATAAAGTGAATTTGAATAATTTGCTGGTTCACATGTACACTTTTTCACAATATTTCACTTTGGAATTATTTCGTATTCTGTTTGTGAAAATTTGACAAAAAAAAGGTGTAGCTTTTTGTGTTTACCATTTTACCTGTACTTCTTGTAACAAAACCAACTGTATAATTTGTTTAATGTACTTATTTCGCATTCAAGATCAAACATTTTGAAATAAATTTCAATTAAATTTTAAATCAAAGATAATCAATTAGGAAAAAATTTGTTTTTTGACCAAAACAAAATTTTATAATAATTATCGCACGCATGAAATGCGTTTAAACATTCTCAAGATTATTATGTGCGTGTTTTTTTTTTATTGTCTATATAACTGAGTTTTAACTTCAAACTATATGATGTTGAAATCGTTGTTGCAGGAAATTATGTATAGCAAACATAATTTTAAAAAAAAATGCTTTTATATTTCTTAAGGTTTTTATTGAAAACTAAAATTAATTAGTATGAAAGAAAATATATAATCGCATCAAGGGCTCTTAATTTTGAACCTTATGTTTTTTTGTGTGGTTCTGAAAAATATGTAAAGCTGCTTTTATTTTTATTTTCACACAAGGAACAACAAAAAGCAATAAAGAATTTTTATTCAACTTTTAGATAGAAAAAAAAAAATCTTGTAAAACTTATTTTAAAGTTCAATGAAAACTTGTGAATTGGAAAAATAGGTTTTTTTATTAAATTGAAAATTAATCTGCTGTAAAAAAAATCTTGAATTATTTAGTTATGCTTGTTTTGTTGATCTAAATATTAAAATGGAATTGAAGTAAGTCAGTCATTGCCGCTCTGCCATATTAAGTTCATATACGCAACAATGAGACTACATTTTAATTTTATTCACAAAATTTACTCAAATTACTGAATTAATAATATTTTTAATCCGGCTTCATAAATGGCTTTTGTTAATATTGGAGCAAGTTTCAATTGCAGGAGGATTTAAAGCAAATTATGACAGCAACAAAATTTTGCCTGATTTATTTATTCCAAAATTATTTGGTAAATTTCTTTAAAATTTTAACTTAAAATTTAATTAATTTACATTTACAGAAAAAAAAAAACAATATAAAAACCAATTAAAATTCTAAGTATTCTCGTACCTAATGCGTTTGTGTACCGAATCCAAATATTTGTTAGACTTAATATGTCAATAGACGCCGTCATATTAATTTTCCATTTGAAACATTTGACACAATAAGACACTAGAAAATATTATAATCACAAACAAAACAAAACATCTTCAAATTAAAATGAAAAGTAATAATTATAAAAATAGAATTTAATAATAATTATAAACAATTAATATTCATGTAGGTAATTCATAAACTTTAAAGTTTAAACAATTAATCAATTATACAAATTGAAATGCGTCAGCAGGTAATTGTCTAATATTATTTGATTTGGAATAAAACAAATTAAATCCAATCTATAAATTAACGTCATTGATGGTCATTGATTTTAATGTAATTTCGTTGCATTAACTATTTGAAATTAATTTTAATTATTCGATTATTCCAATACAAATTTTATGCAGAAAAGAAATAATTATTTAATACGAAAAGTAAGCCACGTTTTGTGTCATTAAATCATAAAAAAAATTGAAATTAATTTGACTGTAATTATTAGATACTTCTTGAGTTAATTCGAAATAATTGAAGCTAAAAATCTTAATAGAAAAATTACAATGAAAATGTATTGTCAATTCATGAATGGAAAATGTCATAATTAAATTTTCCATGATTCCATTTTATTTCAAGAATAGCAAAAAAATAAAAAAACAAAACAAAAATGGGAAACACAATAAATTCAATTGTCAAAGTTTAAATTAATCCATCTAAATCTCTAATCAAAAATTTTGTTTTCATTTTGTCATTTATATTTTCAATTACAATTACAATGAATTATGTCTTATTGTTTTCATTTTCATTTGAAGTAACAATAATAAATGTAAAATAAAAGAAAAATTTTGACTGCTTGTCTTAACTTTTGTTTTTGTTTTTATTTTTTTTTGCATGTGACAAAATAATTAATTGTCGTACATTCAGGGTCAGATTTTATTTCTTTTTTTTTTTTAATAAAAAGAAAAACAAAAATTACAGACAGAAAAATGTAGAAAATAATACAAAAAAAAAATTGTAAATTTTTACAAAGAAAATAAATGCAAAGAAACAAACATCAAAGACATAATAATTTTGTAAATAAAATATTTCGTAAATGTACATGACATCCAGTAGACCGGACGACCAATAATAATGCAATAATTAAATCAAAAAAATAATTTAATTAAAAATATTAATTTAGCACGAAGACAAATGAAATAATTGTTTTAATTATTTCTTTAATCATAAAAATTGTTTTTCTTTACAATTTACAATTGACGAAATTCTAAGACCAAAAATTGATTTTTATTTTTTCATTTGATTTATAGAAACAAAAAAAAAATAAAAAGTCCTTCAAATTAATAAAAACAAATAAAACCAAAAAAAAAAAATTCAATAGAAATTTTTTAATTGATAATTAAATTTTTTTTTTATTTTACAAAAATTTATTGAATTAAATTACGAGTTTTTTTTTTTTATTTTCTTACTTAACAAACATTAAAAGTTTTTATATTTTCCAAAATTGGAAAGACCCTGATTACATGAAATCATTAAAGCGTAGCAAATGTAGAAAAACAAAAATTAGAATTAGATTATTCTACAAAAATGTAAATCGTACAAACATTGAAAAATAATAATTGAAATTTGTACACAAAATAATGGTCCTGCTGTTGTTGATTTTTTCTGGTCAACCTAATTGGGTTAGGATAATCAAACTGAATAGGTACAATTTTTCTGTTGTAATATTAATAATATCAGATTTCACCCAGTTCCAAATAATATTGAGGAATTGGGTTAATGGGTTAGATGGGGTTAGACTGGGTGAAACAAATTTCCTTTGATAAAAACTGATTGTAAGGATTTTTGTGTTCAAGTCTGGTTTGTTAATTTTTTTGTTTTTAAATAAAATTATTCAGCACAATTTAAAAATTAAATTCAACTGTGATGTGATTAAGGTCTTTGTGAATCAGTATTAATATAATGTCATCATATTTATTTCACTGAAATTAAATACACAATATAATTAACTTGATCCCCAAGATATAAACTGTACTAACCTTCATTTAATTTCAATAATAAATTTTTATAAAAGGATCATAATTTATAGTTACATTTATTGACTAACAAATCGGTTACGCATTTCTCTTTCTTCTATACAAGAAAAAAAAACGAAAACTGCGAGTAACACCACAAAAAAAAAACACAAGAAAAAGTAGCAGGTAAATCTTCCGCAGACCACTTTTAACCTCTTTTCAATGATGATTCATAAATTTTCAATAAAAATTTCATAATTTCTCAATTAAATCATCAAGTTTTTTTTTTGCGATTTGTGTTTGATTTTTTGTTGTTGTTGTTGTTATTTAGTTTTTGGTTTGATTCGTATTTGAATTGGATAGAAAAAAAAAACTTAATTTAAATAAATGGTAGAAAAAAAAAACATACACACACACACACACAGAGAGACAACCACAAAACATAATCACATTAACATAATAATAATAATGAGTATAAAACCTCTATATAGTTTATGCCCCCCAAAAATACACACACACACACACACACACCAAAAAAAAACAACCACAACAACGACACACAAAAAAAAAATTACATTTAATAAAAGAAAGAAAAAAAAAGCGAAAAAAAAGCGAAAAATTACCCCACCGAATTTATTATAAAAAAAAAAAAACACAAATTAATAAAATACAGAAATAAAAAAGAGAGAAAAAAAAAATTGAATGAAACACAAGAGAAAATCTATAAAAGTCTGATCCATTTGTATAGCTCGCTTACTTCATAAGGTTCAGCTTTACATAAAGCGTCGAATGTCTTATTGACTTTTTTTTTTTTTCAAAATACACAAAAATTTGTTTATCTTTTGTTGTTTTTTTTTTTTCTAATTTCTCCAAGACATAAAAAAAATCAAAAAATTTTTACAAACGAATATTTTATTCATTGAATAAAAATAATAAAAAGGAAAAAATAATTAACGTATATTGTCACAAGTGTTAGAGGAACGGGTGAAATAGTTGAGTGAGAAATGAAATAAATTCACAATTAATTACAAAAAGAGTGTCGTGTATTTTTAAGTGAATTCCATTTCACATTTTTTTTTTTATTGTGTTAAAAATTAATAATTAATTTACCCGTTTTTTTTTTGTTTTCCTTAATTTACACGAATAAATTGGGATTTCTTTCGATTAAACAAAAGACTGTTCAATATTTATTATCTACACAACAAATAACAACAACAACAACAACAACAAAAAGAAGCAAAATAAATTTCTAAATGTTTAATTTTATTGTGTAAGAAAATTTTATATTATACAATAATAATCATCAACATCATCATCATCAACACCATCATCATCATCATCAGTAACAACCAACGATTAATAATCAACAGTATTATTTTTATATACAGTCAGTGGAACACAACCAGTCATTGACCATCGTTACTCTCTTGAATAAACAGTTGATGGAAAGACCTACATTTTTATAAAGAGAAAAATAAAAAGTGCTTTCAAAAAAAATACAGAATTAAATTAAAAGAATTAAACAATTTTTATTTTCAATTGAATTAAAAAAAAAAAAAGAAAATTTTCATTTTGTGAAATAGAAAAAAATAAAGAAACAAATTTTTCAAAAAAAAAAAAAATATGTGGAATTCAGTGCAATGGATTTTTGTTGTAACACTTTTTGGATGTTGTCTCTCATTAGATAAACGTAAGTAAATGAATTATGAAAAAAAAATTCAAATAATTAAATAAAAAATAACAAATAAATAATTTTCTTATTTCACTAAAAAAATCTTGTCATCTTCAAAAAATAATTTAACAACCAAACTCAAAAGATAAAGAAGAAGAAGAAGAAGAAGAAGAAGTAAAGTAAAAAAAAGAATTGTGTCAATAATTTATTCTTTTTTTTTTTTTAAATAAAAAAAAAATTCTCTTTCTTTAAAAAAAAAAAAGAGAGAAAGAAAAAAAACACAAAATTACCATAAATATTATGAATATTATATTTCTTAACACAAAAAAAAAAATTGTTAAAACATTTCTCTTCAGTAAACATTCCACTATAAAGACAAAATGAAATTCATACTGTACAACTACAAACTTCTTATAAATGTCTACGGTATGCGCTTTTTCTATCTGTATTATATTACATCCAACTCTGCATGTGTGTGTGTGTGTGTGTGTGTGTGTTGTGTGTTATGTTTTGTGTGTATGTTTGGCGAATATTATAAAATTTACTTTCTTACATAATAATAAGAGGAAAAAAAAAAAATAAATATCCACTCCACATAACGAGAGTATTTCATAAAAGAAATAAAAAGAAGAAAGAAAGAAAGAAAACGAAATAGCCAAAGTAACAGAAATTCAGATTCAGTCAATAAATTCAAATGTAAAAATGTAAAAATGTAAAAAGTCAACATATGATCATGAAGATATAAATATTGTGTGTTTTGGTTGTAATCTTAGTGAAATAATAACAACAACAAAAACAACAACAGTAATTGCTTTGATTTTTAACTAAAATTAAAACTAAAGAAATACAAAAAAAAAAAGTTCACCTTTCGTCTAAAAAAAAGATTCATGAGAAGAGCAAAAAAAAAAGCGAATTGTGAATTGTGAATTGTGAATTGGAATGGGATAATTAAAATTTGGGAAGGACAATCCGGCAAATGTCAAATTTAAACTTGAACTGTGATCATCTTTATAGTTTAACCCAGATACAAAAACTATTTAATGACTTCGTTCTTTTTTTCTCTAATTTATTTTTTTTTTTTTTGGGTACATGAACACGAAAGATTGTTACAAAATAAAATAAATAGAAAAAAATATACACAAGACATACACACACACACATTTGTATTCGTCATCTTACATGAAGTAGAAATAAAAATTATAAAATATAAATAAGAGAAAATAAAGAAACATATAGATTGATGGGGGGGTTGGGGGGGGGGGGGGGGATGACTAGAGAAGAGAAGAGAAAAAAAAATGGCCAATCAATTATTGTGGAAATCAACAAAAAAAAAAAAACTTCAAATTTTGTATCTAAATATTATGAAAATTAATGCATTTTAATTAAATTAATATTCATATTTATCGTTTTTATATGGAAATTGATGATTAAGTCATTTTTCTGTTTTCTGTTTGATTATCCAATAAAATAAAAATATTAAAGAAAAAGAAGAAGAGAGAGAAAGAGAGAGAGAGAAAGAAAATAAAAGTCATAATAATTAATTTTTATTTTTCTTATTTGTAACTTTTTTTTTTTTTGTTTTTTTATTGTTTTCTGTTGTTGTTGTAAAGTTTTAGGCCAAACATCCGATCAAAACAAAAAAAATGAAATAAATATTTATAAATGTCCTCGTGTAGTATCTTTTGATTATTAGAGTTTGTGTTTTTAATCATTATAATAAATTACTTTCTAAAATACAAAAAACAACAACAACAAAAAACGCAACAAAATTTTCATTAAAAAAAGAATTCAAACAGAGAAAATTTTCAAAAAAAAAAAATAAACGAAAATTGAAAATGAACTCAAGAGAGAGAAGAGAGAGAGAGAGAGAGTAAAAGAATTGTTTTATAAATGCAAATACCAAGTCTGGTTAAGTCAAATCAGAGTCATATGCGCAAGCGTAATGTAATTCGAATATCATTACTTTTATGAGCATGTGTGTGTGTGTGTGTATGCTTGTGTGCTTCTGTATGTGTGTGTATTTTTACTGTATCAGATTTGTTGCGCAGATGTAATATAGTCTTGCAATAAAAATGAGTTTATATGTTGACTTAACACAATTATATAAGACGTCACAGTAATAAATGTATAGAGAAAAAACCGCGAAGAACAAACATTGGTGTAGTCAGTCCAATAACTAACAATTGATGATGAAAATGAATTTTTGTTTTCTGAATTTTGAATTTATTTTCGTCTTAATTTTAATGTTAAAGAATTTTGTGTTAAGATCAACACACAGCTGGAGTTTAAAAGATTATTAGATTTAAATTATTTTTTTAATTGCACAACTATTTTGATTATTCTGATTATTATTAATGTCAAAAATATAAAACTGGCACATTTCCGAACTTACCTAGTTTTCTCTTTCTTTTCGTTTTCGTTTTCATTTTCGTTTTTTGTTTTCGCTTTTTTTTTTATTTGTTGTAAAAAAAAGCAGAAGTTAAAAAAAAAGTAACCGGACTATTTAACCTCATTTCTATAGATGTGTGTTTGTGTGTGTTAGCGTGTATTTTTTTTTTATTTGTTTTGATTTTATTTTAATGACGATGGTTTTCCCATTATGATGTGACACATAATTTTCTTCCACCATCAATAGTCGGTGAAACTCATTCATCTTCATTAGCAATTGTTTCTGCATAATAAATTATGGTAACCGTATATTCCTTCCTTCTTCATCATCAACTCATGTATTTCTTATATAAAAAAAAAGAAGCAACAATGCAACCAACACAAAAAAACAACAACAAACAATAGTATAAATTTTTTTTTACACAGTGACACACTTGCGAAATCCATTCTATTAAAACACATGGATTTATTATTATTATTATTATTATTATTATTATTATTATTATGTCTGTATCTCTCTCTATCTATCTCTCTTCCTCTCTCTCTCTCTCTCTCTTTCTATCTTTCTTTTGCAGTTCGCATAATTCAATTTCAATAAATAGAAAAAAAAAACATGAAGAAAAAATACAACGAAAAGAAATAATTAAATAATAATAATAAGAAAGAAATAAAAACAAAAACAAAAACAAACACAGAAACTGAAACAAAAACAAAAATAAATTGTATTACATGATTTTTCATATAAGATTTATGGGATTTTCTATTTAACTTAAACAGAAATCAAAAATTAATACACGTCGCGTATTAGACTACGATTATTTTTTGTCGTCTATTTTTGTGTTATTTTGCTACAAAAACAATTTAAAAAAAAAAAACATAAATAATTTGATCAATGCATGCAAGCTTTTTCATCTCTACCTTGACACTTTTTTTTCTCTCTCTCTCTAAAAATCTAAACAGAGAAAAAAAAAAATGAACGTAGAAATTAAAAACAAAAAAAAAAAAAACCTTTCAAAGTTGCAGTTTTTTTTTCTTTGGTTAATTCTTAAGAAGACAAAGAAGAAACTGTTGAATATGAGAAATTTTCTACACCGTTTTCTTTTCATAAGAATTTATAAATGTAATTTTTTTGTGTAAAATATTTTCAGAAGCAACAACAACAAATACAATAGTAATTGAAAACAGCTTTCTTTCAAGTCGGCCTTCGATTTTTTTTTATTTTTATTTTGCCTTCTGCCTTGAGCTTAACACGCTAAATGTCGCTTTTCTGAATATTATTTTTATGCTTACACAATTTTAATACGAAAAAAATACTCAAAACAAACAAACAAACAAACAACAAACGCTTTTGATGTTTTTCTTCTTTTTTTTTTTTCATTTTTTTAGTCGAACGTGAAATTTGTTTGCTAAAAAATTAATTTTTTTTTATAGATGAAAATTAAATTTTTACATTAATTTTTTATTTGTATCGCATAATTTTCTATTTTTCTTCCTCATCATCATAAATTAATTAAAAAAAATTTTTATAATTAAAACAAAATTTTAAAATCAGTCACAGTGGCATCATAATAATAATTGTTATGTAAGGAATCGAATAATAAATAGATACGGCGCGTCGTCTGTCCATAATGAATTTGAATTTGAATTTTTTTTTTTTTCTTCATTTTCATTTTTGGGTACAACTAGACCGTATATAAATTTTTATTACATAAAAAAATTAAATAAGGGGGGGGAGGAAAAACAAAACAATAATTAAGAGAAAAAACTTCAGGAAAAAAAAAAATGTCAGTGACAAGAAAAATTAGAAAATTAGAAACTTTTGGGGAATTTTGCAAACACAAAATTTGTTTGAATTTAAAGATTTATTTTCTTTAAATTCAAACAAGAATTGTAGGAATGAAAAGTCGAGAGAGAGAGAGAGAAAAAATTTCGTAAAATCAGGAAGTTAAAAAGTTTAAATCTAAACACTAAAATATTGTTATTATTTAAAAATATTTTGTTTTTTTCAGTTTCTCATAAATGTAATTTTTTTTTTTTTTAATTCCATTTGTATTTGTTGCCTTTTTTGTTTGGCGTTTTTTTTTTTTGTTGTTCCATACCACAAATAATAATAATAATAATAATAATAATAAGAGGTCAGTAAAAGTTTAAAGAGATGATAACCGTCGTTCATTTTTTTTTTTTCGTTTTGATATTTTCGTCAAATTTTTTGTTTTATTTTTCTTCTTCTTTTTTTTTGTTTTTTACTTTACATCACTAACGCGCGAATCTACTTACAACTGAATATTATTCTCTTCTTCTTATTTTAGACTGTTGCTTTTTTTTTTTTGTTTTTTTTTTAGTCACTATGCAATCGCATAATCTTTAAATTTCAACTCTCTTTACAATTTATTCCTTCTTGTGTTTTTTATTTTCTTCTTTTTTTTTCTAGTCACTAAGTGTAAGATTTTTTTTTTTTTGTTCTTTCTGGTTTTTCTTGGTTTTTTTTTTTGTTTAAACCAAAAATTTAAATTGTTTTTTCCCACTCTCTCTCTCTCTCTCTGTCTCTCTATAAAAATATAGAATTTATTTTATTCTAAGAATTTAGGGAATATTATTATTAATTTAATTGTCATTCCGTATAAATTGTTAACTCATTTTGTAAATATGTCAATCACGAATTGTAATTATCTAAATTGTAGATTCATTGATAATACACAAAACACACAAATTTAGTTGAATACAAACTATGGTTTAACCTTAAATAAAACTTTAATGGTTGAGTTTAACAAATTTAATGATTCTTAACTCCCTTCTTACATTGAAATATTAAATACGATTTTTGTCTATTTATCTGAAACTTAATTATAATTGTTGTAGTACACGAAATAAATTTCAAATGAGTTGATTTTCCCAATCACCTAATTTCTATTCAAATGTTGCAATAATGATTTTGTTATATTTTTCAATTCATAAATTATTCTAATTAAAATGTCATTTAATTTTAATAAATATTTTGTTTATTTAGCCTTTTGTGATTATTAAAAAAAATTGTAATTAATTAAAATTATTCTACGTGACTATAATGCTTGTTGCCAATTTATTATTTTCAAAAAAAATTAAATGACAAAATAACTTTCAATAAGGAAAACAATTTCAACTGAATGTTTATTGTGATCGTTATTAAAGCGGATTAATCTAAAATAGAAAGCAATTGCATTAATGTAAACCTCAACAACCCCAAAAACTTAACTAAACAGATAATAATCAAGTCTATCCAAATTCAGCCTTCATTTATTTTGTTTTCATTCATTTCCTTTTATGACACAAATATTTTAATAAATTAATAAAAATTCTTCCAATTATTGAATGTCTTGTAAAAGGGAATAAAACAATTTGTTTAGCTTGTAAAAATTTTAACCGAGGACAAAACATTTTATTTTTAATAATGTTTCACTTACATAGTTTGATTTTGCACAATATTTTAATTGAAATCAAATGACGTAAAAAAAAAAAATATATTTTTCCATTGAACCAACCAAAAAAAAAAAAAATTTATATACAATTTTAATCTTGTCCGAATCTAAATACATAATAATGTGACATTGAAGTTTTATTAATTACCATTAATAATTTAATTAACTATAAACACAAAATTAATTATTGTTTTATAATTATAAACAATTCTATTTCTTTTTTTTTATAGCATCGTATATTTTACCATGCAGTCGAAGTGATCCTGAATTAAATAAATGTATAAAAGGATCATTTAATCATTTACGACCATATTTAGCACAAGGATTACCAGAATTAGAAGTACCATCATTGGAACCATTATTTATTGATGAATTAGCAATGGAAAATAATGCTGGTGCTGTACGTATTAAAGCATTATTTTCAAATATTGTTGTAACTGGTTCCAGTAATTATACAGTTAAAGATGTTCGAAGTGATGTTAAAGTGAGTTCTATTAATTAATTAATGTTAATTAATTATTACAAATTATAATATTTTCTTTCAAATATTTTGCAGAAACTTAGAATTGATATGAGTTTGGGAATACCACGTGTTGAAGTTAAAGGAAAATATGAAGTCATTGGTAATGTTTTACTTTTACCTGTACGTTCAAATGGTGATTTCTGGGCTGAATTTAGTGAGTATAAAATTAAACCCTTTGTGAACTTACACATTAAAAATTAAGAGAATCAATTTGCCTTAATTTGAACTAATTACTATTTACTTTGATCCAAATCGCAAAAAATGGGAACATCAATCAACGTTCCAATGATTATCACATTACAAATTATTCTCCAATTTCTTTTTGTGTCCTATCCAAATGAAGAATTAATTTTTACTTTAACTTTTATTTTCATTTAATTTTGTATCCTCTACGTTTTTATTTATTCACTTAAATTTTTGATTTTTTCAACATTGAATTATATTTGTCTTATGTTAAATTTATCATAAACGAAAGATGAATAAGAAATTACGAATTTAATATAATTTAAAATTTTATAGGTGATATTAGTGCAATAGCAAAAGTATATGGTAAAGAAATTGAACGTAATGGTGATGTATTTATGACTGTTGAAAAATTGGGTGTTGATTTTACAATGAAAAATGCACGTTTTAAGGTCAAGGATAATGTTAATAGTGGAAATATTTTGGGTGAGTCAATGTCATTTTAAAAAATATTTATATATATGGATATAGAATGATCAAGTATTACAGCAATGTGTACAATAAACATAACACACACTAAACACACACACACACACAACATAAATTAAATATTTATTAATAAAATTTATATTTATTTTAAATTTAAGGTGAAGCAATTAATCAATTTTTAAATAATAATGCAAATGAATTAGTACAAGAGATGAGACCAGCTGCTTCACAAAGTATTGCAAAATTATTTAAAGGATTTTTAGATAGTGCATTCAAAACTATACCAATCAGGACATGGCTTTTGGAATAAATATTTTTAATCATTAAAAATTTTTTTTATAAAAAAAAAACAAAAACAAAAACAAAAAATCATTAAATTTTTATTTGTAAATTGAAGAAAAGAGAATAAAACAAACAAGATCCAAAAAAAAAAATGTAAAATTAAGGAGCCGGTTCCTTAAGTCATAATCACAATGTTAATGAATCATTTCGTTCATTTCTTCTTGTTGTTGTTTGTATAAATAAATTCCTGTAACAATATTTTGAAACTTTTAAATCCCGCGGGTCATAAATCTTATTCTTGACCCAAACTTATAATTATTATTGTAAATGCTTCAAAGTCCAAAGACACTTAATATTTTTTCTTCATCATATTTTTTCTTTTTGTTTTTTCCTTCCTCCTATAAAATTCCTATTCCTAAGCATCATCCCTTATTTTTTTTTTTAATTGCATTTTGTCTCATTTCACGTAAATTTTCGAAAGAAAATCCATTCATTCAATTAAATATAATTTCTTTTATTAGTTAGTAGATTATTTTAGGCTAATCAAACATCACTTAAAATTAAATCTTTTAAAAATAGATTTATTTTAGTTTTAAAAAAAAAATTGTATACTTAAAATTTAATTCTAGTACCTAAATGTTTTTTTAATATTTTTTCTAAAGATTAACTTTAACTCAGAATAATTGGAACTTCAGTACATATTTTGTTAGTTTCAAATGCACACATGTTGAATTGTTCAAAATATGATTCTAACAATTGTATCGTGAAATCAGATAACTTTTAAAATACTAAAATTAAAATCTAATTTTGAAAAAAAAAATTGTTTTACAGATTTTCTATTTTTGTCTATCACTTTTTTTTCTCTTGAATAAATTTCACTTAAGTTTAGTGCAACAGAAATCCAATAACAAGAGAATATTTGATTCCTTCAGTTATTATGATTTTAGAATTTAAAAAATAGATAAACAGACAGACCTTCAGACTAAAATTATTCTTAGTTAGAGTTAATACAATCCTTCTTTTTTTTTTTTGTTTTAATTAAGAAAATACAAATAAAAATAATTAATTTTAAATTGTAAAGTTAAGAAAGACAAAAAAAAAAACAACATGTAAACTAATGATTTTATAATTTTCAATTGAAATTCGTTTAAATCTGTTCAAAAAAAAAACTCAATCAAAAACAAAAACAAAAAATAACCAATATTTGGATGAATTCCCATCTTATTAGAATTTGAGAAATAAAAGAATGAAAGAAATCTAATTAAATTCTGATTTAATGTGAATAATTAGACATGACAATAAAAGAAAAAATATTCATCTCTCTCTCTATTTTATACTTTGTATGTTAGAGAGAGAAAAGAAATTATCATTCTGTTACTTTTCATATAAAAACAAAATTTAATCTCTTAAAATTCATTATCTCTTAATTTCTCATTTTCTATAATTCTTTTATTTTAATAGTACAGGAATCCTACTAATGGAATACAAAAAAATTTTTATTTAAATTTTTAAATTTTTAGACAATTAATTTTAATTTTTTAGAATTAAGAAAATTAATTTCTTCTTTTTTTTTTTTATTAGAAAAATGAAAACAAAAAAACAAAAAAAAAAACAAAATAAAGATTTTAAAAAAAAATTCTCCAATGTTTATTTTATTTCATTGATTTCTGTGTAAATATATTCATTTGAAAAAGTGAAATTAATGAATTAAAATGAAATTTTAATGAAAATACAAATAAAAAAAAAATATAAGAAGAAGAAGAAGAAAAAACAGAGTACTTTTGTATTAATTTGTTAAAAGAAATTTTTTAATAAAAATAAATAAATAAACAGAAATAAAAGAAAAAACAATCAACAATAATTAATTAATAATTTTATAATCTTTTATTTTTCATTTTTGAAAAATTTTTCTTTTATTATTGATTTTGTCAATTTTTCATGTGATTTACGTCTCCATTTAATTGATTACAAAAATTTATACTGTGATTGACTAAAGTTCATTGCTTTCTGCGTTCTCTTTAATTTTCCTCCCAAAATTGTGAATTCTTTTTTTTTTTTTTTTTTGGTGGTCAAACTAAATATCAAAATTTTTCATTAGACCCAAAGTGTGAAAAAAGAAACAAATCAAAAATGAAAAAAAAACAAAAACAAAAAGAAATTCATTCAATAAAATCGTAAAGTTTTAATTGAAATTTTTAAGTAAAATTCGTTCAAGAAAGAAAAAAGAAAAAATAAAAAGAAAAATGTTTCAGCTGATCAAGAAATCAAGACAAAGGTCAAGGTCCAAACTTTTAAACTCGCAATTATTTATATTTATTTTTTTTATTTAATTAAAAACAAGAAAAATATGAAATTAGTGACCGACAGAAAAAATAATAATTATATTCAGTTCAACCCGACAACATTTTTATTTGTATTTGACATTTAAAGAGATTTAAAAAAAACAACAACAACAAACTTTAATATTATTTAATAATTTTATAAATAATAAAAATATAAAAATAAAGTCTACACAAAGATGATAAAAAAAGTTTGATGGTAACAATTATTTGTAGAAAATTAAGTCTATCGTATGTGTTGTGTATTTATAACTAATTTTTTAGTTTATCAACATCAAAAACAAAGAAGAAATTTACGAGGGAAATTATTTCACAATACAATACAAAAAAAAAATTGAATTTATCATTACAAACCCTTCTTTTCTTGAATATCTTGAATTTTTTGTTCATATTTTCTTTCTTATTAATTCTCAGATTTTTAACAATAACAATTTTAACAACAACAACAACAACAACAACAACAACAACAACAACAACAACAACAACAACAAAAACAAACTTAAAGGTCTTTCCTAGTTGCTGTAAATATAAACAAAAATATAAACCAGAAATATGAGTATTCAAAATAAGGAATAAGACAAATGAATGAAAATATGTGTACGTGTGTGTGTGCGTACGTGACGATAAAATAGAAAATTTATAATGTAAATTTAATAATTGATGATTATAGTTAGAGAGAATAAAATTAAAAATATACATAAGAAGAAATTTAATTATATTAATGATAACAAAATAATAAAATATAATGACAAACAATAAACATAGATATTGACCATAACTACTGCTTTATACTAGTTTTTAATATCAATACGAGTAATACATAAATAGATTTTTCTATATTTTAGATTTTACAATTTTGTAAAATACAAAAAAAAAAAGAAGATATAAAAAATTGAACAGACAAGAGACTAACAAACAACAGACAACAGACAACAGACAAGATACTTCATATTTCTTTAAATTATGTGGAGACGCCACACTAATTCAATTTAATCTTTAATTGTTTGTATTAACTACAAACAATTTTTGTTATATTCATAATTGATAAAATTTAAAACGTAAAAGAAAACGATAATCAAATGAAATTTTTTCTTTTTTAATATTTTCTCATCTTATTAAAAAAATTTTTTGTTTTTGTAAAAGGCTAAAATAATATATACCAAAAATATCTATATGGACACAACAACAATTCAATATATAGTTTTACAATTGTTTACACTTTTTTTATAATAATAATAATAAATAAATAAATAAATAGAGTAGAATATTAATAAAACAATATTAAATTGAAAAATTATTATAAATTTTAATGAATTTATTGTCGTCTATTTACAAATATCAAATAATTATAAACAATCAGTAATGTAAATGGTTCTTTATCATTTTCGGTTTATTAATAATTTAACAGAACTTTGACCTAAATATGAATAAAATAAATTAAAAATATTAATTATAGATGGGATGAACGACTTAACGATTTAATAGTTTTTTTTTTTATTCTATTATGATTTTTTTTTTATATCATTTTCTTCTATTTCCATTTTTTTTTTGAATTAATTAGTACAAATGAAAATGCATTTTTTTAATTGCAGATAATCCTTTTAAAAGATTCAATTTTTTTGTTTTTGAAATTAAAAATAAAAATGATTGTTTAATTCAATAATCAGTCAATGCCTTAATAAATTATATGATAAAATAATATCCTTGACATTCGAAGATCGTTTTATTACATGATCTTATCAGTTCATTCTGTCAATCTGTTATTTTCAAAAGAATTTACTTTAAAGAAAATTTTCGTTCAAAATTTGTTCGCTAAACGAACTCCTTCATTTATTTTTTTGAATCACCAACGTGAAATTGTCAAATAATATTTTCTGACATTAGAGTTGCCAGATACAAATGTTTAGTTATAATTGTTTTGTTATGATTTAAATCATTAAGCTTTCTTTTAATCTCTCCTACGTCATACCAATTCTTTAACTTGAATTTTCTTGTTTCACTTAAGAAAAGTTTTTTTTATTTAAAATTTTTTTTTTTTTGTAATGACAATAATTTTTAATGAGATTCAGATTATAAATTAACCGGAATATTCTAGGGTTTTATAACATTACTCTTGTATTTTAATTACATATTAGTTTGTCTTAGAAATGTCTGGTGAATATTTTTGGATTATAAAAATAAACAACCAATAAATAAAAAAAAAATTGAAGGTTTTGGAAGAAGAAAAAAAATATTTGAATGAGTAACTAATTAGTGAACAAAATTACAATTTTTATAGTTTTATCCTTGCCTTGAAAATAATGTTAGAATTGTATGACATAAAATTTTTTTTTGTTATTTCTTTTATGGTTATGTTAAAGAAATCTATGACGTCATTACGTCTTAAGGATAACTGCAACACGAAAAAATATTTCTTTTTTTACTTTCTTTTTTTTTATACTCAAAAATTTACATTTTGATTTTTTTTTTTCGTTTTTTTATTTGTTACGAAAAGTCAAGTTTAAATCGTAAAAAATCAGTCCTCCAATTAAAGATACAGATTTGTAATCGCACTCACTAGCCTCAGAAATGATGAACATAAATGTCACAGTTGGACAGTTGAACATTTATGAATAATACATTCGACCAAAAAAAAAAAAAAAACTACAGAAATAACTGAATACAGAAATGAACGAATAGAAAATATTGATAAAATATAAATTTTACTTTCTAAACTTTTAAAATAAAAGAAATTAAATTTTATAAAAATATTAACATTTAGTTTACATTGGACAATATTATATTGTTTATATATAAATATTTGAGTCAATTGTCGATAGACAATTTAAAAGAAAAAACAATAATAATATAAAGACTAAATCTATATCTGTAACCATATAAGAAATGAACTGATAAGAATAAAATGATTAATAATAATATTTTACATATAATTCCTTTGTAGACACGCAAATAATACAAATAATAATAATAACAATTTAAAAGAAGAAGAAGAAGAAAAAAAAAATTATTTAGCATTTAAAATTAAAAACAGAAAATGAAATTGTTCAGTTCAGTTGAGTTTAATTAATTATTTATATATAAAATTTAATATGTATACTAAATAGATGTACATAAACAATACATTTAAAAGTCGAACAAAAAAAAAAAAAACATAATTAAATTTATCTTAAACGAAGAAATAAAAGAAGAAAAAATTGTAAAGCTAAAAAACAAAAAATAAAGATGTCATCGCGGTCAATCGTTAACCCGATTTTTATGTGTAAACTGAATTATATTTTTAAACGTTAATTTATTTTGTTTTGTTTTTCTTAATTATTTGTTATTAATTTTTTTATATTAAAAAATATTTTACTTTTCATTGATAGAATTTAATTAATTCCCGGCTTAAATTTTCGTTTTTCTTTTTGTTGTTTATTTGTTTGGGATGTGTTGGCGGATGTGTTAGAACGCTCGTGTTATTTTTAATTTAAATTTTTTATAAGAAAATTTTATAAGTAAAAAAATCTGCTATTATTGTGTGCAGTAAATATTATTAAGATAAGCTTGTTATTATTATTTAGCATTGTATATTTAACGTGCTTTCATAATCGAATGCCAGGGTCATTTATTACTGATACAAGAATTCAGACATGTTACTCACTCTAACATCAGCATGATTACCGTTCATTACTTTAAGATAAGATTTAATTAATTAATTACTTAATTAATTAATTAATTAATGATATTAGAATAAATTATTCAGTTTTTATAATTTCATTAATGGCTTTCTGTTCTATTCGAAAATAATTTGTAATATTTCTGATGTGAAATTTATGGTCCAAATAGATTTGCGTAAATCTTAATTAGATTATTTATCTTATCTAAGTACAAAAAAAGAAACAAATTTTCTCCAAGAAATTTTACCTAACTCAACTGTTTTAAAAAGGTGCCATAAATTTAAAAATCCAAAGTAAATGTTTAACGGAGAATTATTATGAGAACCATTGCTTTCTGTTTCCTTTGACAAGATTTAGATATCACCTCATGGCAACGGAAATAAAAACAGGGAAACTTTTGTCATAATGTTTTCACCTTAAAAATTCTTTCGGTTGTTTGCAATATATACGAAAAGTACCTTCAACCTTCAACCACATTGTTTATGTGAAACACAAGAAACACATTTCTTTTTTATTCTACAAAATTAATTACTAATTTTCTGTCACTTTTAAATGTCAAATGTTTAGGCCTTTAAATTGAACGCATATTTTATAAAATAATTAATTTGATTTATCAAAAGAAAGAAAGAAAAAAAAAATTGAGAAAACAAAATAAATCATTTACAACTCAATTATATATTTTCAGACTTATAATATTGAACTTTGAACAAATAATTGTAATCTGGAACATACCAGGACTTATTATTAAATCGCATAAAATACAATAAATTTCTCTATATATATGTGTGTGTGTGTGTGTGCATAAATATCAACAGAAGGTGTTCATTTTAATTAAATTCTTGTTCTTCGATTATTTAATTTATTTAAATAAAATTACAAAAATTATATAAATGAATTTTACTTTTACAGTCGTAATGGCGACCATGAGTAACATTTAATAATATAATAATAAATATATAGAGCTCAGCTGATAACACCAAGGGTTATTTTTACACACACACATACACATACATGTACACACACACACACATATATATATATATATAATTATACATGCATATTATTATCCCAGCCTTGAGGAACCAACAACAATTTTACTATTACTGTAGAAACAGAATATTTAGGAACAAAAAAAAATATACTTAGAAAAGACATATTTTGTTGTTGTTATTGTTATTATTGTTGTTGTTTTACTTGTACTCGTAGAGATAATAAATAAATTTCTATATATAAAATTTTTATACTTTGTTTATTATTTCTTATGAACTTATGACACATCCTGTTTGTTTGTGACAAATATTATAATATTCTAATTAAATAAAAAAAAAAAATAAATAAAAAGAAGAAGAAGAAGAAGATTTAATATAATTTTTGCTCAAATCAATTTTCATGTGAATTATTCTCTTTAGTATTGTCTGGATCATTTGTCTGAAGGCTTTCATCGTGTTCGGTTTCATCCTAGATTTTTTTAATTTAAATTTAATTAAATTTATTTTCTCTATTTTTTTTTTTTGTTGTCTTCAAACTTTCGTTTTTTGTTTTTTTTTTTTTTTTTGTTAATTTCAAGCAATTTTTTAGTGTTTTTTTTAAATTCATTGTTTTATCCGAAGCCCTTTTTAAATTCATTGTTTTATCCGAAGCCCAATTTAAATGTGAATAAATTCAGTTCAATTCGAAAATAAAAAATCACAAACCAAAAAAAATTATAATTTTTAAACACAAAATGCAGAACAGAAAATTCTTTTACGATGAATATTTAATATTCAATTATTTATCAAATTTTTATGTATAAAAAAAAATTAAAATAGAAAATTAGAAAATTATAAATTAGTTTTTGTAACACGAGCAATTAACAAACAAAAAAAAAACACACACACAATTTTTTTCTATTTTTAAAATTTCAATCAAAACACAGAAAAAAAACTAAACTAATTAAAAAAAATAATAAAAAATAAAAACACAAAAACAAAAAGCACAGTTAAAAAAAATTCTGTAAGTTAGAGAAGGAGTAGAAGAAGAAGAAGAAGAAGAAGAAGAAGAAGAAGAAGAAGAAGAAAGAAAAAAAAAATATTAAGTGTGAAATTAAATCAAGCGTATAAGGCAGTGAACTAACAATAATTTTGATAAAGTTAAAAAAAAAAACAAAAACACAAAAACAAAAACAGAAAAAATACAAAAAAAATTTTATCGTTAATAATTAAATAAAATAATTAAGTGAAAGATCAGACAATCAGTGAACCACAAAATAATTAGTGAAACTTTGTGATTACAAATTTTTTCGTGTGCGTCTCTCTGTATGTGTATGTGTGTGTGTGTGTGTGTATTGTGTTTATTCAAAGTTAAAGGACAAATTTAGTGTAGTTGTTAAAATTCAAGACTTTTCTGGTTCAAACAAAAAAATTAAAAGTCAAATTAAAAAAAATAGTTTTTTTTTTTAATTTTATTAAATTTTTTTCTTCTTCTTTTGTGCGTTTTTATTCAAAAAAATTAAAAATATTTTTGAAAATTGAATTGATTTTGTTATAATGCCACTTAATTTTTCAAGACGACAATGGATGACACTTCTTATTATTGGATTAGCTGATTTTTGTAATGCAATTTGTGTTAGTCTACAAGCTCCATTTTTTCCACAAGAAGTAAGTGCAAATAATTAATTCTATATAATTACAACTGCCAAAATAAAAAACAACAACAAACCCACAGAAGAAAAACAACAACAAAAAGTTCTAAATCGAAATCATTAAGAGATTTTTCTTTTTTTGTTGTTTTCTTCAATTGCGTGAAGAAAAAAAAAAAGTAAACAAAAACAAAAAACAATTTTACCAAAATCAACAGAAATAAACTTTGAAAATTTCATCATTTTAATTTTAATTTATTTTTATCAATTTTATATGTTAATTAATTTAAACGACGTTTAAATCAACAATGTATGAAAATCATAAAAATTAACAAAAAACAAAAAAAGGAAAAAAAAAGAAACGATTCATTAATTTTTAATCAATTCAGAATCCAAAGTCTAAACAATTGTAGAAAAATATCCACACAACGTATTTGTGTGTGTGTGTGTGCGTAATTATGTATGTACATTTTTGTCTAGCAAAAATTCATAATCAAAGTGTCATACCTTAAAGTTCTGTTAAGAGCGAAAAGAACAAAAAAAAAGAAGCGTTATCAGAAATTAAATTAACAAAAAAAAAAAAAGTCAACTTAATTTTGTTTTGTTTTTAAAAGACGCCATTTGACCTAACCTCTTCTCTGATATAAAACAAAAGCAGTAAAAAAAAAACATAAAACCAAAACTACAAACACACACACACACACCAACAAAATCAATCATTTCATCATAACAAATTAAAATGAAGAAGAAGAAGAAGAAGAAGAACAAGATGAAAATGGAAGAACAACAAAAATAATGGGAAAAAAAAATAATTTTATAAGTAACACAATAAATTATGTTTACATAAATAAAATAAATTCAAGACCAAACAAAAGAAAAATGTTTTTCCTTATCAAAAAAATAACAGACACTTATTTGATTTTGTTTCCTGTCAAAAAAAAAAATATCATAACATTATTATTACGATTATTATTAATTTTCCCCCTCTGACACTTTTCAATGATTGTATAATTTTTTGCTTATTTTAGCATAATTAATAAAGAAAAAATGTTATTCAGAAAACAATTAATGGTGAATAAAAACAAAAAAATGTCTAATATCATAATATGGATTATTGCGCAGTTTGATCGTCTTAATAAATTTATTGTTGTTGTATAAATGATAGTACAACAACAATTATAAAATTCAAATCTCTAATCGGAACACGCGTACGTTATCATCACTCATTTAGATCTTTAAACCTCATTATCTGTTTTATGGGTTATATTAATTTTTTTTTTCTTTTGTATAAAATAAACAAAAATATAAAATTTTATAATAATGAAATTTTATTATGAATTTTCTTTTATTCAATATTTTCTCAACTATTTTCTTTTCTTTCTATTTTTTTTTTTTTTCTTCAATTATTAGGCAGAAAAAAAAGGAGCAACAGCTACAGAATATGGCTTAGTATTTGGTGTTTTTGAACTTGTTGTATTTCTTGTATCACCAATATATGGTCAATATTTAAATCGTATCGGTCCTAAAGTATTATTCAATGGTGGAATTTTCACAACTGGATTTTCAGCCATTTTATTTGGTCTCTTGGATAGAATTCCGGTAAAAAATAATTTTCATCATCATTTTAACAAAACCAAAATGTTTAATTTTTATTTTGTTTTTTTTAATTAAAAAGGGACATACAATGTTCATCACAGCAGCATTTGCAATTCGTATAGTTGAAGCGATGGGTAATGCCGCATTTTTAACTGCATCTTTTGCTATTATTGCCAAGGAATTTCCTAATAATGTTGCCACAACTTTTGTAAGATTCCCAACATCCGTTAATATTCCATTCAATTCTTATCTAAAATCTCTTAATTTTTAGGCCTCACTTGAAACCTTTTTTGGATTAGGATTAATTGCAGGACCAATGGTTGGGGGTGCTTTATACGCTGTTGGTGGTTATTATTTACCATTCGTTGTGTTAGGTTCAGCACTTTTTACCACAGCACTTCTTACTGTGTGTATTTTACCAAAACATCCATTTGATGCTGCTATGCCAGATAAAGGACGTAAGTATTCTACAAGAGTGAACCAAAATGACATTTATATAAAATGTGCTTTTTCTTTAAAACAGCGTCTTTAACAACAGTTTTAAGAATTCCTGGTGTTCTTGTATCTTCATTGGGTATATGTGCGACAAGTGCTTCCATTGGATTTTTAGGTGCTACATTGGAGCCCCATCTTAGACAATTTAATCTTAGTCCAATATTTCTTGGTAAATATATTCGATTATTTATTTTCCTATGGAATATTTTTTAATAATTCTTATTTGTGTTTCAGGAATGGTATTTGTGATAAATGGTGGAATTTATGCTCTCACAGCACCATTCTGGGGTTGGATGGTCGACAAATGTTTAAACCCAAAAATATCATCATTAACAGGCAGTATTCTTATAGCAGCTGGATTTTGTATTATTGGTCCTGCATCATTTATTCCTTTAGAAGTGTAAGTCTTATTTAAAATCTACTTCTGTTTTTCCAAATATTAACAAAACTTAATTTATTCAACAGAAATCTTACCAATGTCGTTCTTGGATTAATTTTACATGGTTTAGGTATTGCTGCACTTTTGGTAGCAAGTTTTACAGATGCTCTTAGGACAGCAATAAAATGTGGCCTACCTGATAATATTGAAACATATGGTCTTATATCTGGTTTATGGACATCAACATTTGCATTAGGTGCATTTGTTGGTCCATCAGTAAGTGGACTTCTATATGACAGAATTGGATTTAGGAAAGCTTGTATATTTGTAATTGGACTTTTGGTAATTGTAGCAATTACATTATTTATCTTTCTTCTATTTGAACGATCAACATCACAAGCACCATATAAAGAATTATCATCAACAGAGTCACTTATTAAAAGTAATGAAAAATTATTTAATGTTTCAAATGTTGATCTTTCATACAAATAGTAAGTATTTAAAATTAATTTCAATTATTTACGACACTCTAAAATATAATTAATAATTATCTACTTTTAGTCATAAAAGTAATCGATATCAGTCAAATGGAAGTTCAATATCAATTGAACATCCATCACATGCATGTGGTATGAATAATTTACTGATGGTTGCTGGAAGTTATGGAAGTAAACAAAATCAATGGTCAAGGTTAGTTAATCATCTAAATTTTATGATAAATAACTGTAATCTAATTGAGATTTTTTTTAATTTCAACAGCAGGTTAGAAAATGAACCGGCCATTGTTTATTATGGAAGTGTAGATGGAGTTCGTCAACATCCTGAAACAATTGCTTAATTGCAATTCCAATTCAGAAAATATAAAAAAAAGAAACAATCCCATATTATAAGACTTTAAGTTACACAGATAATTTTGTTTTTCGCGCATTTTCCCTTAATTTAATTTAATTATACGTTATTTTGTTGTTGTTTATATTATGTATGTATTTGTTTCTGACGTGTGAAATTCATGTAGAATTTGTGTGAAATTTTAATTTATGCAAGAGTGATTGATCTCTTTGATAAATAATTTGATAATTTTTTTTTTTTGCCATATTTTTATAATAAATTAATTTTAAAAAAAATATTGTTGTTTAATTCTGGTAAATTAAGTTTCGATTAAAATGTTTACTCTTGAACTTAAAAATTTTGATCTAAGACAGCTTAAAAAATGGAAAACTTTAAAGTAATTTTATTGCTATATAAAAACGTAAGAGGCGCGTAATGGAACCGCAAATTGTATGTTGGTTGGAAACATGAATACCAGTATATTTGCCGAATAACGTTTTTAAGCTTTTTTTGTGCTTTTATATTCTTATTTGATAATCAAACTTGCTGAGACTCCGCTAAAAGCCAATAGATGTCAATGGTGTATGATTAGTCTACTTGTAAGAGTATAAACATGAATGCGTATACATGTCGGAGGAAAGAATGGAGGTTCATCGTCTAATGAAATTATTTTCATTCAAATTCAAATTGACAAAAGAAAAATAAAAAATACAAATAAAAGTGTACCACATTAAATAGACATAAATACGTAGTTTTACAATATTCATCGTTCTATAAAAAAAAGTAATCACCATAACAAATTGATCTGTTATACGATACACATTCATTAACAATTTTGTTTATTTTTTGTACATATTTACATAATGCAGATCAATAGTTAATCGGTACTTCTTGTTCATTTATAGATTATTGACTTCGATTTGGTTGAGTTGATTTTCCCCGGCATTTTATAAAAATATAGAACACAAAAATATTTAATATTCTTCAACACCTTCATTATATAATCAATAATAAGTACATCAAACTATTGCGGATATCAACAAAATCATTCGATCTATATATTACATCATTTAAATACAAATAACATAAAAGTAAACATTTTGTTGATTCTGAAATAATTCAGTTAAATTCAATCAAGTATAAAAAATAAACAAATGAATTTACGTTTTTTTTTTTTCTATTTGGAAGTAAAAAATAAACAAACACAAAAAAATGTTAAAAACGTAAAACAAAAGGGGAAAAGTAAAGAAGAAGAAAAAAAACGCAACGACTGAACAACATAATTATTGTTGTTTTATATTGAATTTATGGTAAATTTTCAGTATGTGTGTGGGCTTGATTTAATTGTGCATATTTTAAAAATATTTATAATTAATTCATAACAAAGAATTTCCATCCAATAATTGTGAATAAAATCTGTGTTGCATTCTTTCGGTTTAAATAGGATTATTAAATTATTACAAAAATCTAATTTTATTTGATGAGTCAAGTTAAAATCAAAAATAATGTCAAATCTAAGAAACTTGAATGATTCATTTTCATAACGAAAAGGTTAAAGTTTTCTGAATTTTATGGAATATACCAAAACAAGATAATTTTAGTTGTTCATAGTTGTTTTTTTTTCACATTCAGAAAATATGCCTACAAATAATTTAAATTTACGACAGAAATAATTGAGGAATCTCTGCAATACTTTCTCTGTCCAATAAAAATTTAGTAGAATTCTGTCCCTCTCTCTCACAGTAGTGATTTTTCTAGTTCGAACACCAGGTATTAAAAAGTAATACAAAAATATAAAACTTTCGTAATATACCTACGGCAATTAAAAGTAAAAACTCTTGCTTATAATCTACATATATTTTTGGTCCATTAAAATATGAGCCACTGCTTTAAATAAATGTAATACCAGCACTGTAAAAATATTATATAGTAAAGTTAGGTGTGACATTAACCAGTTTTTTATATTATATTTTAGATCTCTCTCTTTCACGTATATAAATCTAAAAATGAAAATTTTATATTTTGTTTGCAATATTTTTGATATTCACGATTATCATGACGTCAAACACAAAAATGTTGAACTGTACACGTGGGAATTATTGATCAATCTTCACATATACATATATAATATATTAAGATTTATTCAAATTATTGAGTGACTAAAGTGAGTGTCAACAATCTCTTGTTGTCATGTTGATATTGTTGTTATTGTTAAAACATAAGAATATAAAAAAGGGTACCTTATGACCTCTATTGTAACGTGAAAGTTTAATTCTTTTTGAGATTATAATCTGAAACTATGTTAATTGACATTAATAATTATAATTCTATAATTAAAGTTTGAAATGTTATGTATGCCGAAAGTTAAAGTGTTTCAAGGGCTTGCAAATAGCATGCTATATCATTTGTCATATTGCATGCTATATCATAACTAAAATTTTTGATTTTTTTAATAAATTTTTTAATTTTGGTTGTGTTGTTGGAATCATATTTTTAATTATCGCTATTATATATTTTTTGTAAATTTAATTAGCATGTTTACAGTTTTACTAATGAAATATTTAATATAAAAGTAAATTTCAACTTAAAACTTTACAAATTTAAAATGAAAAAATTCCAATGTCCGTTTAAACTTAAATAAAGTGAGAAAGGATCAGGCTTAGAAACACAATACAGCTACAGGAAATGAATCCCTTTAGTTAAACAGGAAATACAACCGAATCCTTTATTTAGTTATATACCAACTAATGTATCTTGATAGGATTACATAATCCTTGGTGATTTATGACTTTAATTTACTTCAAGTTATATATTTGTGTTATTGAAACAATTGTAGGTTATTGAAAGTGAAATTTAAAATATTCAATAAAAATCATTTTTATTTTTCTTCAAGCAAAAAATTCCACAAATAAAACAAACAATTTATTTATTGTTATTATTTGTATTTTCAAAGAAAAATTCTTTTAAAAATTTTGTATTGTGACATATTGCAACACCTGTCACCGTGTTGTAGGTAGATTCCACTTTTTTTTTATTTATTCTGTTCAATAAAAGAGAAAAAAAAAAAAAAAAATAAAAGAACATAAGAAGAAAAGAGAATCAAAAATAAAGAGAGTAGAATTATTTAATTTTTATTTTGAGAATAAAAATTTTTGTTTGTTATTTTCTTGTTTTGTCCTTCGTTTTACTCGTTTTATTATTTTCTTTCAAATAATAAAATAAAAAATAAACTATAAAAGAACACAAAATATTCCTAATTTTAATCTTTATAAAATGTAAATTAATGTTCTGACGTCATAATGACGAATAACATTATTCTGAGAAAAATTAGGATCTATTTTTGTTGGTTGGATGATTATTTGTGCCGCCACAGGTATAATAAAGGAATGAGAAACAGGAAGAACTAAAGGAAGGGACAAACTGATAATATTCTGTGTGACTCTGTCGTCATTTTATTAGGGTAGTCTCCTTTTTTTTTATTTTTTTTTATTAAAGTATAAAAAAAAAACAAATAATAAAACAGAATATAATTTTTTCTCTTATTTGCATTTCCACTTGCAGCCAATAAAAAAAAAAGTGATCCCTTTTAAACACTCACACACACACACACCTGCATTTTATGATTGCAAATTTGTATATTGAATTTATGTGAATATTTGTAGGACAAAAAATAAGTAATAAACGTTAACAGAGAGAGAGAGAGAGAGAGAGAAATGAAAGAGAAGCGATCGCGAGACGTTCTTAATTATTTACCTGCAAAAAGTAAAAGACGCGATCATTTATTTTATTTTTTTTTTCTTTCTGTAAAATTTCTCTCGTTCTCTTTCTCTCTCTTACTTTTCTTGTTTTTTATTTCTGATTATTTCATAAAAAATTTATTCAATCGAGTTCGCTCTAACTTTTAACTTCTCCCCGCGTAGCTAATTCAAAGAATATTTTTTCAATATAATTTAGTCGAGTTAAAGACGTTGTCGTGTTTTAATGTCGTTAAGACTTTTTTTTAAATTTTCATTTAAAATCACGGTAAAGTGTTTCTTGTGATCGTTCGCTCTTTTGTTTTTTTATTTTATTTTATTTTTTATTTTGTTGTTGTTATTTTTTTTAGTTAATTTTTTTTTGTATTGTTGTTGTTCTTTTTTTTTTTTTTTGTTAATAAAAATAAGAGTGTAAGTGAGTTGTTATCTGGCTGGCCTCTGCAGTTGGATTAAATACACATATTTTTCCTTGTTCCTTTTTTTTTTGTTTTTGTTTTTGTTGTTTTTTTTTTTGTCTTTAAAAATTCAAAATTTAACTTTTGAAAAATTTTAATATTTGAATGTTGTTCGTTTGTCTTTTGTGTGTTTCTTTTTGTATTTTTTGTCGTGCGGTCGTCCTTGAATTGGAAAGGAAATATTTTTTTATGTGAATATGGAGAATTAGACGAAAAAAAAATTTTTTCTTGTTTTTTTTGGCACGAAAAAAATAATTAAAAAAATTCAAATTAAAGCAACGGTGACTTTTTTGACTTAGATATTTTTAACAGCCTTTCGTCGTGACTGTAATAAATCAATAAATAAAATATAAAAAACATAAAAAGCTCAATAGATCCGGATATCACATAAAACATAAATAATCATAATTTTTTTTCCACCCATTCTCAATATTGACATTTTTGGTTTCATTTTTGAAAAGAAAAGAAAGAAAAAAATAAATTCCGATCCATAAGATGGTAACTGGTATACATAATTGATTAAATCATTTTATTCGTGTATCTCATTTATAAATCGCTGAAAGACATAAAGACATTTTAAAGACAAGAGAATAGACACACACATACACACACACACACACACATGTAGCCATATTAAAACATAATAATTTTTGCATCAATATAAAGAGAAAAAAAAAAAAACAAATTATGTAATTTCTTTAAAAAATTTAAATTCATTAAAAAAAAAAAGTAAAAACAAAAAAAAAACATCATCATCATCATAATCATCCATAACCTATTCAACACAAAAAGAAAGAAAGAAAGAAAGAAAGAAGAAAATTATTTAAAAATATTTTTATTTTTATTTTTATTTTAATTTTTTTTTTTTTTTTGTATTTTTTTGTTTTTATAGAAAGAAAGAAAAAAAAGTGAATAAAAAATCATAAATTTCCGATTGACGAAGAAGAAGAAACAAAAAAAAAAAAATAACAATAAAAAAAAAAGTGTGAAACGATTTTTTTTTTGTTGTTTTTTGTTATTTGTTTTTGTACAACCAAAAAAAATAATAAAAAATAAAACAATTGAAACAATTAAAAGTGTGACATTTGTTGTTGTTGTTGATAAAGGATTTTTTTTTTCTTTTTTTAATTCAGTGAAGAAATAAGGACGTGAACATTTTATCAAAGAATTATTTTTGTTTGTTTGTTTGTTGTTGTTTTTTTTTTTTTGTTTTTTTGGTTTTACAAACTGTTAACATTTCAGCCATAAAACATAAATGGATTTGAAAGGTTTACTTTAAGAAGAAGAAGAAAATAAGAAAAAAAGAAAAACAAAAACTGTTTCCTTCAAGGTAAATTTAATTTTATTTTTTTTTTTTCTTTCAAATTAAAAACTTAAAAACAAAACAAATTAAAAAAAAAAATATTAAAAGTAAAGAATTTAAATTAATAAAAATAATAATAAAAATATTGTAGTTAATTTATTTTCTATTGAATGAACAAAATGAACGATTCAACTTTCAATATTTTTATTTGTTTTATTTAAATTTTTAAACTTTAATTGATTTAACTTTTATAAATAAATCAGTGATGCAAAACATTTTTTTGTTATCCTTCTGTTCCGAAATGTTGTTTGCCAATAAACATTTTCCAGAAGAGCGTAGAAAATTCCGGTTAGTCTAAAAGTCATAAACATATTTTTGTTTCTATCTAAACTTGGATATTGTAAAATATGTCGAATTAAATTTCATCTCAAATTGGTCCACACGATATTCAATTTGACATACGTAGATTACCTACATGTCTGCTGAACACTGTGTAAGTGGACCACATCTCAATTCAATGTCGATTATAATTTCACAATAAAATCTATATGGTCCAATTAGACAAGGTTTTTACTGTAGATTTTGAAGATTTTGAAATTTGATTTTAAATTTTGATTAAACCAAAAAAAAAAAAAAAAAGGTAGAAAAATCTCGAAGAAACAAATATAAAATGTGTGAAGCACGATGATCTTATGTTTTGCATGACTGATTTTTATAAATTATATTTATTTCTTAATTATATTCAATTGATTATATTTTTTTTTATTATTTTCAATGTTTCTGTAAATAAAACAACTGTAAATGTGGGTTACAATAACAACAACAATTCACAAATTTATTCATTTATTGAATATTTTATTGATGAAGAAAGACAAAAAAAAAAATAAAACAAAAATTTTCAATAAGTAAATTCTAAGTGAACAAAAACAAGCAATAAAAAGCGATTCTAATAAAAAAAAAAAAATGAAAAATATTTTATTGAAATTTAGGTTCGTCGCTTTAAATAAATCTTTCATTTGACAACTTTTATTTTCGTCTCAATTCCCTCTCTCTCTCTCTATATATTCTCAGTTTATGTCTCAGTTTCAAACTGATACTTTTTCTCTTCATATTTATTTTTCCGTTAAATTTATGTATTTTCTGTTTTCGTTTCTGTACAAAAATAAAATAAAATATAAATATAAAGTTGATTATCTCGACCTAAAACCACTGTACTTATTTCATCTCAATTATTTGACGATATTTTTATATTTATATATATTTTTTTTTATCATTAAAATTTTTACAACAACAACAACAATAATCATAAGAGAGAGAAAAAAAAACACGAACAAATATAATAATAATAACAACACGATAAATCAATTGATGATGAGCAGAAAAAGTGAAACAAAAAAAAAAAAAAAAAACAAAAAATAGAAGAAGATGAAGAGAAAAAAACGTAAGACGAAAACTCAAAAAAAAAAAATAAATCGAAAAACATCAAAAACAATAACAACAACAACAACAACAGAAAAACACAATCCGATAATAATCATTAATTTTGAAATTAAAAAACACTTGACCTTGCCTTCTAATATATATTTATTTTTTTTACTAAATAAAATCAAAAAAAAAACAAAATTGTTGTTTCTTCTCTGAAATGAAAATGAAAAATTATAAATAAAAAATAATTTTCGGTCATTTTAATAAATTGGTTTGCGTGGCCATTTGACTTAAATAATTACAAATTTTTTTTTCCGCTTCATCTTTCGATCTTCTTTTGTTGTTGTTGTTATTGTTTTGATTATTTTTACTTATTTTCCTGGTGGCAATAATATAATTATAGACAATTTACTGACGTTAATAAGAATTCTTGCTGGTATAAATATTTTCTTTTGATGAGAGACAAGACGTAATTGTGTTGAAATCTACGATAAAAAAAAAAAAAAATAACTTCTTGTTCTGCTGTTTTGATTTGTTGTTGTTGTTGTTATTCTTGTTGTTTTTTTTTTTATTTTTCTGATTTTGTGTCCAAAATATTTTTCAGTATTTTTCCATTATCAATTTATTAAAAAATTCTGAAAAAAAAAAACTATACAACAACAACACAAATTTTATAATTTTGATAAAAATTATTTTACGTCTTTCTGTTTCTTCTTCTTCTACTTCTTCTTCTTCCTCTTCTTCTTCTTCTTTTTCTTCGTATTCATTTGACAATTTAAATTCTTTCGAAATTTTTTGTTTCTTTCATTTTAATCTTTCTGCGGAGACAATTTATTAATGTTACATTGTTGTTGTTACTGTTGTTGTTCTAATAATGGTCCATTAGAGATGCATACGTATGTGATTCATGATGATGACGACTATATGATGATGACTGATGACCTTGATGAATGTTTGTTTTTTTTAGGGAATTTCATGAAGATTTGTTTTTCATCTTCAATTGGTTTTTTTTTTTGTGCTGTTGTTATTGTTGTTATTCAGTTTGAATTCAAAGAAAAACGTGTTAATAGTTTCAAAGAAACTTCTTGTAGTTAGTAACTGAGTATCAAGGTTTTTTCAAGTATGATAAACAATATAGCTGAACAATTCTAGAAGTTTTGTAAATGTACTGATTTAAAATTCAAACATTAAAGTTGAAAAAAAAAAATTTTTTTCGGTTGAATTTGAAGTAATAAATTATATTATTGGTCAATGCAAACACTTGCAATTTACAAATAAATAATTTAACTTTCTACAATTTATGTGTGTGTGTGTGTGTGTGTGTGTGTGTGTGTGTGTGTGTGTGTGTGTGTGTATTGCACTTTTGCACAATTAACACACATGGGTGTAGGATATAAACTAAATTATTGTTTTCTTTTATTCAATTGACACGAGTTAAGTTTTATTGAATTTTTTTTTTTTTGCATTATTTGTAATTGTAATTATTTAAAAATCTTATGGTAAAGACAAGAATGCAAATAATTAAATAATAAAATATAAATCATACATTGTGGATTACAACTTAAAAAAAAAATACATTAATTCTGTCCAATCAGAGTCATAACACAAAAAAAAATACAAAACAAAACAAAACATATATGATGAAAATCAACCAAAAATTAAAACAACGAAAAAAAAAAAAAACAAAAAAAAGGAATTATTAAAATACATTCAACGAATTATTGCTACAACATTAAAACTTATTTATAAAAATATTTGCGTATTGTGATTTTTTTATGTTTAAATCTTATATACAAAAGACCATTCATTTGTCAATCAATTTTTAAGCTTTACAAACAAATACAAATAAATCGTTATTTTCGTAACAAATAAATGAAATGACAAATAACGCATAAATATATTAAGGAAGGTCATCGTTGCAAATTTTTCTTGTGTCTTTCTTGCTTCTGTTGTTCATCATTGATTTCTGATTAACTTTTAAAATTTTTTTTTGAAAAAATTCAAATGAAATGAAAAACAAATAGAAAATTTCCAATAAGTTAAGAAGAAGAAAAAAATTTAACACATGAGGAAAATATTTATTTATTTATTTTTCATCGTAATCCAATTATCTCAACAACTTTGCCCCTTCCCACTTACCCACTAATTACAGTTATTTTGATTTACTCCACATACCTCATACTAATGACAGTTAGTTTCTTATTTTTTATGGAATATGGTAAAATGCACCCCCCCTCCTCAGTTGTCCCCACAGTAAATGTCAGTTACACAGAAACAGATTAGAATAATAAGAAATAATTAAGAGAGAAGACAAAAAGAAAACGAAAGAAAAAAGAAGTCAGCATCATTTATAAAAATGGATAAATTCATTTATAGTTTTTTTTTTTTGTTATAAACAGGTAAACTGGTCTAGACTATATTTAATAGAGTTGCATACCGTCCGTACATTTGCAATCTACCTTGATTTGATTTAGATTTTTGCAAATTCCTTTTTATGTTTTTTAATTAATTGCAACGCGATTTTTTTTTTGTTGTTGCCAATAAATGTTTTTCAAAGAAAAGAGAAGAGGACAAGTATAATGAAAAGAAAAGAGACAAGATGAGAAGAAATTAAAAAGAAAGAAAGAATGAAAAGAAAGAAAAAAAAAGTGAATGTTTAATAAAAATTATTGACCAAACAAGGGATTTTATTTAAAATGTTTTATTTTTTCTCGTGAATTTTTTTTTTCTTTAATTAATTATTTTAATTTTCCTTAACTATTTTTTGTTTCTTCTTCTTATAAATACAAAATCAAAATCAAATAAAAATGAAAGAAAGAAAGAAAGAAACAAATGATAACAAGAAAATTAAACAAGTTGTAAAAAAAAATAAAAACGAAAGTGAAAGTGAAGGAATTTTATAATCATAATTTTTTTGTTGTTGTTGTTTCTGAGTCTTTTTGCGCATATTTTTTTTTTTGTTTTTTGTGTCGATAACTTTTGTTGTTGTCTTTTTGAATTGATTTTTTTTTTTTTGAAAATTCAAGAAAAGATATAAAATGTAGTTGTTGTTGTTGTTGCTGTTGTTGTTGTTGTTGTACCATTAAAGAGTTGCAATAAAACTTGCATCATTTTAATTTTAATTTTTTTTTTATTTGTTTTTGTTTTGTGTACTTTTGTAACTGGTGGTAACTGGTCTGCATTTTATACATTCTTACACTTACTTCACGCTAAATATATTTTATTTGTCGTTTTTTCTTTTTTTTTTTTTTTTTGTATTTTTAATGAAAGTTTTATAAATCTCTTAAATCATCATCATCATCATCATTCATTTCCTCCTTCTTACGATTGTGGATTTGATTTTTTTTTTTGGTTTGACCAAAAAAAGAAATTATGTAGAATTTTTTTTTTTGTTTTTTCGTTTCTTGTTTGAATAAAATGAACTGAACTGAACTGAACAACAATTATATGAAAATCGTTTGTCAAATATCCGAACATGAATAAAGCGATGCATATAAGTACAAATCATATCTGATTTTAAAAAGAGAAAAAAAGTTGTTGTCTTGTATCTTGTGTCTTGTCGCTTTCATTGTTTTATTGTCTTTTTTTTTTTTACTTGTACACTTTTTTTTTTTTACTCTTTTCCTCCGCCTCCTTAATTATCGTTTTCATTTTTTTTACTTTTATAAATCAAAAATGTTCAAAGTCTTTTAAATTCATAAAAGGAAAACAAGACAAATGTAAATTATTTTTTGTCTTGAATTTTTAATTTAAATTTTAAGCAAAAAAAAAGAAAAAATGACAAATCGAAAATCGACAAAAATGTTGTTTTAGTTTCTAACACAAATTATGACACAAATGTCTATGAATTTGTCTTTCGTTCTTTTTAATTATCTGATTTTATGTCTGCCTAAATCGCTCAAATATGCCAAAAGTGTGCGAATGCGGTTTTTTTTTTTTTTTGGATTTCATAAAATATTCAACCAAAAAATGACTTTGTAATAATCTTCTAAGAATGACTGTCCAATGACTACAGATGAGATAAGATTTCACACTTTCGATTTCCACTAATTTCCATTAAAAATATTCAGAAAAAAAAGCTTAAAATTCAGACAAACAAAAAAAAAAATCAAACAGAATCAACACAAATACTTGAGAAATTTGCGAGAACTTCGTGAATCTTTACAGCCGCGAGGCAAGTTATAAAAATTTTCTTAGTCATCACTACAGGCAACGGCAACAACAGCAACAACATCAAAAGAAAGAATCTTTTTTTTTTTTCATCCAAACTAAAAATTCTGAGAATAAAAAATCTCAGTGAGATTAATGTTCTTTTGTGATTGTGCTGAGCGAAATAAATATTTTTAACTTCTTGATTATTTCCTTGTGGGATGGCTAAAGTGAGTGAGGTCATTCTGACAGATTTATATTTATGTATGTATGTATGGATGTACTATGTAGGTACAATACAATTCAAAATCAAGAATTAAATCATACAACACTAAGAGCAACAAAAAAAAAAGCAAAAACAAGAACAAGAACAAAAATCACAAAAAAAAAAAAAAGTAAGAAGAAAAATTATTGATTGATTGATTGATACAAATAAAAAAAAAAAATATAAGTATAAAGAGTTCATTTTCCGGATCAAATAATTACAATAGCAACAAATAAATAGTACCGATATTACATTACTTTTATGTATTTAGATAGAATTGAAATACAAATGGAGGTTCAATAACCATCATGAGTTTATGGTATGACCTGCAGTATAACATTTTTAATGCATTTTGAATTGAATAGATTGAATTAAAACTTCACTTTATTATCGCGTTATTTTATTTTATTCTTCTTCTTCTTTTTTTGTTATTGTTATTATTTTTAATTCATTTCAATCCTTCTTCTTCTTCTTCTTTTTTTTCTAATGTAATTTTTCTTTCTTTCTACGTACACAACATGCACATAAATAAAATTAAATGAATAACTAAAATTCTTCACTCATAATCATCATTTGTTAATTTTTACCTTTTCATTTTTTTTGTTTATATATTTTTTTTCTTTTCATTCTAAAAAAAAAATTTAATCGAAATTAATCAGAAATGAATAACGGCCATTTTATTTTCAATTGTTATTTTATGTCACAAAAATTGAATAGAGAAAAACAAAAAATATCTAACAACAATTTTATTAAAACCGATTAAAATGAACACACACACACACACACACGCAGAGACAGAAGAAGAAGAAGAATTTGATGGGCAGTAAAATATTGTCATTGTGTTTCTGCTTTTTTTTTAACTTTATTTATTAATTCTTCTATTTTCAATGGACGCATTCAATAATAAAAAAGGAATCAACACTTTTCACTAAACATTTTAATTTGTTTTTGTTTTTCATTGAATTTCAAAAGAGATTTTTTTAATTATTTTATGTTTGTTTGTTTTTTTTTTTTTTGTTATTAAAAAGAAAGAAAAAATAGAAACAAGAACAATTTTTGATTGCAGTTTAATTGTTTTTATTGTTGGTTATTTTTCTATTTAATTCAATCAGAATATAGACAAAAAATTAATGTTATTTTTTTTCGCCTTGAGGTCGCACGATTTTTTTATAGAAAGAAAAACACTTCAAACTTTATTCTTGTATTTCTTCATTTATGTTTATTTGTATCGATGTCAGAGTTTGTCAAACATTTTCAATTTTAGACAATCAAATCACAATCTGATGAAATTACAGACAACGATCCATCTTAAGTTTACTAATTCTGTTCGCATATTTCATCCTTCATATTAAAGGCCCACGTCCACCAGACATTGCAATATTTAAAATTTGATTTCATTACGTCACGTTTGATGGACGATGGCCTTAACTATCAGTGGGTATATATACGCGCTTTTTTTTTAGTTGACCAACTCCTGCTGAACGTCTTTATAAAATATTATTTAAGAGTTTATTGCTTCAGTTCAGTTAAGTTCACTTTTTTATTTTTTCTTTTAAAGTCGACGGTGAATCGAATTACTTTTTATGTAATTAAAATTAAAATTAATTAGTATAACAATATTTATTGTTAAAAACATCAACAAACTTCTCATGTTCAACATTATTCATGTATACATTTTATTTTTACTTTTTCCTGTTTCTGTTTCTCTTTCGGTTTCTTCTTATTCATCAATTTTTGTTTTAAATTTATTTATTATTTTTATTAAGAAGTGAATACCGTTATTTTAAGTCTATAAATCTCAGTTCTGAGGATGAGGAGTAGAAGAGAAAAAATACGATTAAGAAAAAAAAATGAACAAAAATAAAATTCACAATAATTAAGTTGAATTACCAGTTTATGTTCGTTGTTCTTCTACTTCTTTTTGGTGGAATAATTAATTATATAAATTGTTTCTAGTCTAAGTTTAAGAGTGGGTGGAGTTGATTGTTAAGAACAGGGATTAAATTCAACATTCTCTCTATTGCATAAATATTACAGAAACTTTTTTTTTAATACAACACAACTACAACTACAACTACAACGTACAACGTACAAGTGATCTATGATGAAACGTCTCTTTTGTTTAGATCTTTTTTTTCCATCCTTAATATACTTACCACAAAACTTGTTCTCCCTCTGTCTGTCCTCTTTATCTCTTTCTGTCTCTCAAATTTCAATCTTTGTTACTCTTTTAGTTTACTCTTTTATTTGTGCTTCTTCACAAATCCTTCTAGTATTTAATTTGCTTACGACGACTTTTAAACGATGATCATTCTTATTTCTTGCAGACAGAATAATTTAAGAATGATGTCACGATCGAAGGGAATATCATTTTTCAAAAGAAATTGATCATCAATACTTCTTTACATTTCTTATTCTTTTTTTTTTTTTTTGCAAATGTATTTTTTTTTTTATGTATTTGCGTTTTCTGTCTTTTACATTGTAACAAAAAGAAGAAATGCGTTAAATGAAAAAAACGAAAAAATTATTGATGACTTCATGTTGTTTTTTAAGATGAAGACTTTTTTTTTTCTCTGTTATGAGAAATATTTTCGTCGACGTCGTTTGTTCAAGTATTATTTTGTTTTGAAGTAATTTGAACCATGAACCATAAAAGTTCAAATACAAGAAGAGAGTTTCTCTTATAATATCGTATTTTAGTTTTCTTTGTTAATTTCTTCTTCTTCATTATTTCTTCTTTTTTTTTGCAGCTTCTCTTTAACTTTTGTTTACTTGACTGTTTAGTTTGCTCAACAACAACATAAAAAAAAATACAAACTACAAGCAAAAATTCATAATCCCCATACAACTATTTATTTTCTGTGTTGAAGATGAAATATTTTGTCTTGTTTGTATAAATTTTTGTTGTTGTTGTTGTTATTATGGTTGTTGTTCTTTTTTTTTCTTTATGGTTGGTTATGTTTTGTAATCAATATCATTTTGATTTGAATTCTTATACACAAACAAACAAACACACAAACACAAACGCAGCAAAATTCTCTTTCGTTCAGTTTATGTTAATCTTTTATATATTTATATTATGTTATTCTATTTTAACAAATACAAACAAAATGAAAGTAGTATAATAACAATAAAGACTATAATAAGACTAAAATAATTGTTTTAGTATATTTTGTGTTTTTGTTATTTTATTTTTATTTTTTATTTTTTTATTTTAGAATTTAACTTTGGTATAAATGTCGTGGGTGCGCGTATTTCTTTCGTTGAAAAATTTTTTTAAATAATTTTTTTTTTTTTTTATATTATTTTACCACTAAGAACGAATAAACAAAAGTCAACAGTAAAGAAAAGAAAAGAAAAGAACAAAAAAATAAATAAATAAATAAGTCTACCAAAAACTGTGGCGAGGAGTGCAAAAATAAAAATGGCAGCAAAAATTACAAAAAATCAACAACAATAACAAGAACAACAACAACAATAATAAAAATAACCGGTTTTTATAACCATGGATACATAAAACCATAGCGACATTCATTTCGAAAGGATTTTACTCTCCATGCATATTAGAAATTTTTCTGTGACTTTACTTTTTGTTTTTTTTTTTTTCTTTATTTTTCTGTTTGAAATTATTTCGATTCCTTCCTTCCTTCCTCCAGGCGATTAAAAACCATTTTTTTTGTTTTTTTTTTTTGTTTTCCATTTAACAATAAACGTTGGTTTTTTATACCAAAAGTATTTTTTTTTTAAATTTGTTTAATTTTCAAAAAAAAAAAACAAAACAAAACAAACCAAAAAGCAACAACAACAAATAAAAGTAAATTATTAAAAATGAAATTTTGTAATAATTTTTTTCTATTTTGTTTAATTTTTATTAACTTTCTATATTGGAAATACCTAACTGATGTTAATTTAATTTTTGGTAATTAAAGTGAAAATTAATAAAGAAACAAAACAAAAACAAAAAATTGATTTTAAAAGAAAAAAGGAGAAAAATTTAAATGGGGAGTTTTTTTTTTTTGTTTTTTGTGGAGAAAAAATTATAATTGAAATTGTCTGACTGAATAATCACTTCAAATATTAAATAGAAAAACTTTGTTTCATAGAAATTTGAATTGTTTTGAATTTAAAAATAGAAAAAAAGCAAAACTTTCATTCAGCAAATGACAAAAAAAAATACAAAAACAAACATATTGAATCTGATTTTTAATTAGCTACTTGTTGTTACCTGGCACAAATTACACCATTTTTTTTTCTTTTTATTTATTCAATTCTCCTTTCTTATAACAGTAGAAAAAAAAGTGGTAGAAAAAAAAAACTCACGTGAAATTCATTAAATGTCATTTTATTCTTTTTCTTTTTTTTTAAAAAAATAAGAAAAAAATTGGATTAATTCTTTCTTTTTGTTTGAAGGTCTGTCTCTCTCTCGCTCTCTCGGAAATAATTCAAAAGCAATTCTTTCCTTTTGTCTTTACATAATTCCGCAGCGAATAATTTATAAAGAAAAAATTAAATTTATAAACTTAAAAAACCAAACAGAATAAAATTGTTCAGTTGTGTGTGTGTGTATGTGTGTATGTGTGTTTGTGTGTGTGTGTAGGCGAAAGTTAATTATTTAATTGAATTTATATCGTTCTTATCCGGGATTCATGTGTAAAAACTATTAATTCCTTTGTGTGATCATGTGAACATTGGTGTGTGTATGTGTGTGTGTGTGTATTGTTGAATTGATTCTTTATAATTTATGTATTTTATTTGTGATTTCCAAAAAAAAAATGATGATTTATGTTTGACCGAATTATATAATAAGTAGTTTTGTTATTGTTGTTGTTGTTATTATTGTTGTTGTTGTTGTTTATCACATAATAATGTATTATGTGTCGCAGGTGAAATGTTTATTTCAGTTCAGTTTTCAGTTTTTTTTTCCAGTTTTTTTACAATAATTTGGAAAGTATGTAATTTAACTTTAAAAAAAAAAAGGCAGTAACTACAAATAAAATAATGTTGAATTTATATTGTTGTGGGTGCAATGACCATTTTCAAATAGTTAAAAATATTATATGTCATTTTTTTAGTTGATAACGACACAAGTAACAACAACGAAAATTAATAACTACAAAATTGTACAATAACATAAAAATATTATACCGTTAAAATTGTTACAACGTTAATGTTCCAATTAGAAAAAAATAGATCAGTATTTCAAAGCGGATTCTGATTCTGATTCTTTCCGTTTCCAATAAAAGCGAAAGGCACAAAAATACCAATTAATGAATTAATGATTGAAGAATTTACTAGAACAAAATTATTGCCGGATATCCTATTCATCTATTCTTCATTTATTCTAAATTTGCAGAATTAATAATTTTCGTTTCGGGTAAATTTAGATTCATCGAATCTAATTTATAATTTTCAGAATTACAAAATTGCTTGAAGTAATTCTGAAAATAATCGTATAAGAAAATTCAATCATTTATGAATCAGAAGGTGATTATATTTTTTTGTTTCTCTTAAATTGTAAAAGTGTTAAATGTTGCAATTGTTACAACAATAATAACAATAACAACAATAACAATTACAAAAAAATAGCAAATCAAATAATTAAATTTAGCGGTTTATTCCCTTGTAATGTCGATACTTTAGTGAATAAAAAAATACCATTAATCATTTAATATTTTATCCCGTAAATTTACACAAAATCAAAAATCAAATAAAACAAAAAAAAATACACACACACACACACACAGCCTTACAAAAACCACCACTCATAATCTCTCACACACACACACAAATAATACAAAATTTAAATAAATGCAAAAAAAAAAGAAACAAAAACCATTAAAAAAATTGCCTCCACCTCACCTCATTTTACTAAGATCATAATCATTATATTTTTGAATTTGAAAAGAAAAAAATAAAATATTTTTATATAAATATTGAAGTGGCCGTGGATAACAGAACCGTATTTTCTAAATTGAATAACTTTTTAAGCTGCCAAAGATTAATATGTGTGTGACAGAAAATATACATTTGTGCGACATATATTTTTTCTTTTGATTTAATTCAACAATCACTGGAAATAGTGAAAACAATTCAAAAGATAATTTTAAAATTTGATTGATCTCTTTAACATATTTAATAGAATAATTATGCTTATGTTATGTTTTTCTTCTTCTTCTTCTTCTTCTTTGTTGGTCGCACACGAATATTCTATCACTTAAGATTCATCTCTGAAATAAATTTTTATTATTGTTTTTATTTTTGTTAAAAATAAATTCATATGGGTAATAACAATGGACACAACTGTCTGTCTCTACTCTTTACTCATAAATATTAAGTTTAAAAAGGTTAAGTACGTGAAACCAGAGCATTAGTACTCAAACTTATACTGCATTCAAAATAAAGCAAAAAAAAAATAAGAATAATAACAGCAACAATAACGTTACACACTTCATCATATAAAAAAAAAAAAAAATAAATAAAGAAATAAATAAATATTGCTTTTACTTTCATTTCAACTTAACGGTCGATTGAAACTAGAACAATGTTTTTTTTTTTTTTTTTTTACTTTTTATACACAAAAAAAAAAGAACCAATACACAGCCACCAATACACAGCCCCCAATTCATAGAAGGGGGAGAATAAAAAATAAAAAGTGATTTTTTTTTTACCTCCTCCTAAGCAACAAAAAAACAACAACAACAACAAATAAAAATCATAAAAAAAAAATAAGAAAAGAATGAACACATTAAAATTCCGATGGTGGTGTGCAAGTAAGTACACAGTAAATGTACTTAATTTAGTATCCACCAGCGATACATATTATGTTGTTTTTGGTACAATCTTAATAAAAATTTATGGAGAGTTAAAAGTAAAAAAAATTAATTCTTATTATTATGATTACAATTTTATTGCCTCGTCGTTCTTGTTGTTCTTGTTGTTCTTGTTATTATGTTTGTTATGTTTGTTTGACTTGTTTGATTGTTGTTTTTGTAATTAAAAAAAAAATATGTAGAAAATATGCAATTTGCAATGCAAGTGTAGATAAATGAGACAACCATATATGTTTGTTTGTTTGTTTATTATTTTTTATTTTGTAATAAAAATTTCCACTTAAGTAAACACGAAGTATTTTTTTGATTTTATAACTTAGAGAATTTATAGTGTAAGTGTTTAAGTTACTGTTACTAGTTAGGTACTGATGCCTTCGACTTTATCTAACAAAAATTACAAATTACTCAATTATGATTTCTTTAGAAACAAGAACAACGAAAGAAACACAATAAACGTATAATGATTTTTCTTTATAAATGAAAAATTGTATACAAGTAACTTGTAATCCGCCTACGTTATGATTGATGACATTCCATTGGTGTTTTGTAATTTGTACAAAAAATGAAAAAAATATAAGAAAACAAATAATTATTACACGATGGGTACAGAATTACTTACGTCATAATATAAAATGTTGCTGGTATAACAGATGTTCAAAGACAGAGAATTTTTGTTAGAAAAGTACAAAATCAAAAAAAAGTGATTTCCTCAATTTTACATTTTTATTGATGACAAAATTTTAATCCTTTTGATTTAAAATGGGAGAATATTTTATCTTCAATTTCTTATGGATAAAAATTATGATGATAATTTGTGTAAAAGTTCAAAAGGTCGTCACCATATAATATTAGAAAACTATTCATATAAGAATTCCATTCATTTATTTTATCTCTCAACAAAAGTATGAAAACTTATAAAATGCATAGAAGTGACGTAAAAGTTAATCTAGACACAAAAAAAAAAAAAGATTAGTCATAACAAGAGAAACAAAAAAAAAACTTCATTTCGTGTTTCTTTTTCTTCTTATTTTCATTTCTAATCGTGTGAATCATATTCTAATAAAACACTAGAAGAGAATTTTACAGTTATGCTATGTTGTGGTTATGACGTTTCTTAAAAATGCAATTAAAGTTTAAGACATCAGAGAAATTATTCAACAGTTTTTTTTTTTTTTGCTTATTGTTTCACTCTGAAAATCTCTTGTTTGTTCCTTTTATCTCTCAAATATTGAACACACCTTTTGATCACTTTTTTTTTTGTCTTCTCTTATTTTTTGTTTTTGTTTTTTTTTTTGTTTTTTTTTTGCATAATAAAGAAAGAGTTTTTTTTTTGTTCGTTCATTAAAGGTAGGTAGATAGAGGTAGAGGTAGGTTGGTATATTTAATGACGATAACAACGTCATCATCAACACTTTATAAAAGACAAATCAAAAAATTTACATAAAAACAGAAAAAGTGTAAGTGTGAGTGAGATGGTGATATCAGTAAAAAAGAACCATCAGATTTTCTATATTTATTTAACAATTATTCACTCACTTGAGTACAGAAAAAAATATGACTTCAATAAGTTGTTCAAAAAATGAGAAGGAACAAAAAAAAAAAAAAAACAATATAGAAAATTCCCAATTCAAGAAATTCAAAAAAAAAAAAAAAGAGAGAACAAAATTGTCAATAATAAAAAATTCGTTAAAAAATCGCATTTTAAAAAATGTTGTACTTGACGTGGTACATTATTGAAGGCGTATTTTTTTTTTCTTGTATTTATATAGAAATTTCTGAATGTCTTATAATGGATGACTGAACAAAAGTTATTTCCGTATTAATATTAATTGTCACATAATTTTTAACTTACTTATGTCAATATATAAAATATGTAAGATTGAAGTCTGTTGGTGTGTTTGAGAGGGGAGGGAAAGGAATGTAAATTTTTATATATTTTTTTTAATCATTTGGAAATTATTTAGTTGAATAGAAATTTTTTTTTTTGTATACAATAATTAATAGTTTTGTAATAATAAATAATCTGATCAAGTGTGACTGACTATTAGTTTGTTAATTTACAAGCTTTAGTTATTGTAGGTTTCTTTTTTTTAAATGTTGACAAATTATGAAAAATCTATGCCACTTGTTCCTTAACTGTTCATCAATCACTTAGAGATGACATCTGATCTCTATCTCTCTCTCTCTTTCTTTCTCTTGCCTTCTTTTATTTAACCAAAAATATTTTTATTATTGAACTGATTTGGTAATTTGTATTAAAATTTTAATCTGACCACAGAAAACGAACAAATGTTGTATGGGTTTCACCACATAAGTTTATTAAGAGACTCTTAATGATGAAGTTATGAGAGAAAATTCAATTGAGAATTTTTGTTTTTGTGAAACTCAACAGAAACAATTGAATTATTATTTTTACATTTCTATTTTTTGTTTTTTTTTTTTTTTGATGGTACCGAATTGAGTAGAGCGAGATACGCCAAATTAAAAAAGAAGAAGAAAAGAAAAAAAAAACAACACCCAGAAAATTATAAACTGTACGGTCAATTGAATTATCATCATTTTCTCCTTCTTCTTCTTCTTTTCTATTTTTTTTTTTTTTTTGTTTTTTCAAAAGACACGAACTGTAATTGTTGCCAAACTTCTTTCTATTCTTATTAGATATTTGTATATGAAGTGTTGTGTACGATGGTCAAATTTATATGCGATGACCTCAAATATATACAAAAACAATTTTTTTTTCTTTCCTTTTTTTTTTCTTTTGCAGAAAGTTTTGCTTTTTTTTGTTCTCTCTCTCTCTCTTCTGTTTGTTCAATTGGAAAATAAAAATAACAACAACAAAAACAACAAAAATTAAACAGACAGACAGACATACAAATCGCGTTTATTTTAATTTCCTTCATTTAGCCAATCATCCAATCAACCACAAAAACATAAAAATTACAAAAAAACAAAAAAAGTGATTTTCAATTTTCAATTTTAAATGAAGAGTGATTTAATATAATGGGTTGGTTGGGGGTGGAGAGCGGGAGGTGGTGTTGCATTTCATTCTTTTTTTTATTATTCTTTTTTTTTATAAGATCGTGATTTGATTGACAAAAATCTTAATTAATAATGAATAACAACAACAACAACAACGATCACATTTAAAAATGACGAAATCTCTAAAATTCTTCAATTATGCAAACGTAGATAAGGAAATTTATTAATGGGGATTTTTTTTAATTGGTTTATTCGTTCGATTGAAACAAAATTTCAATAAAAAAAATTTACCCGTGAATATTTCTTTCACAGAATTATAAGAAACTGTTTTCATTTTAAGTAAAATGACTACAATGAAAATAGTTAACAGTTAAAAAAAAATATATCTGACATTGGATTAATGTTGAAAGCTTTTTTTTTTTTTTTATGATTTATTTGATTATTATTTTTATATCGGAGAATTATAAATTATTATTATTATTATTTTTTTCTTTCTAAGATCCGTTTTTAAATATTTTAAATATTTTCATTGTTTCTGTTTTTGGTTTTTTATTTTTTTCGTTTTTTTAATTAAATAGAAAAAAAAATCATTGTTTTGTTTAGAAATTTATTTTCTAAGCAATAAAAATGAAATTATTGGCAGCGACAATAAAAAAAAATAAATACAAAACCGACAAAAATTTCAAATGCAAATATTTGTGTTTCTTGATTCCCTTTCTGGGGATACCTAATTACATTTTATCATTTTTATCACTGTTGAATAATTCCGTCCAAGTTGATTTGATTTCACGACAATTACATACAAATGTTCAACAACCCCTCTAAAATGAGTGACGATACTTTAAAGTTAAAAAAAATATATTTAAATAAAATTATTCGCACCTAACAACAACAAAAATATAAAAAATACTCAACAAATATTTACTTACAATTATTGACCTAATTAAATTAATAGAAGTTTTTCTTTTATTTATTAATTATTACACGCTAATGTATTTGATATTTACCTTACGTTTAATATTTATTTTTTTTTTTTCTTTTAATGATTCTGATGAAATATTTCAATTATTAATTATTGATTTTAGATTTTTTTTTTTTTTGGTTTATTTCAATTTTGTTTTTGAATCAAAAAAAAAAAAAGAAGAAAAATGTTTCATTTGTTTTTGAAGAAATAAAATTATTGAAAATTAATGCAATCGATTATGAAAATAAAGAAAAATAAAAAACCAAATAGAAACAAAACCAGAGAAAAAAAACTTTTAAAATAAAAATAAAACAATTGACATTCGAGGCAATAAAAAATAAATAATTTTTTCATATTTGCTTATTTTTCACTTGAATTTTCGTTTGTTATTTGAATTTCAGTTTATTGGGTTTTTTTGTGTGTCTGTCTGTCTGTCTGTCTGGCTTTAAAAAAATTAAACATTCTGTTCATTTAACAGAAAAAAAAAAACAAATAAAACAAATAAAACAAACAAACAACAATTATGTAAACTGAAAATACTTTAAAATTTTAAATATAAAATGACCACCCCCCTCTCTCACTCCCACCCACTATCTCTTTCTATCTCTAACGTCAATCCAAACAAACATCCAATTTTTAATGTTAAATAATAATTGAAAAGGCAACAATTTTTACCTGAAGGTCATTTAGTAATTAATAAAAAATTCATACAGTACAATATTGATTTGCTTTAAATAAGAAAAAGGCAAAAAAATATACAAAAAAAATTTAAAATTAAATAAAATGCAAAACAATAAGTGAGAGAATGAACGTACACACACACATAAGACGTCTTTTGTGAAATACAAAATACAGAAAAACAAAAACAAACACAAACAAAAACAAACACAAACAAACAAATAAAGAAATAAAGAAAAAATTAACAATTTTTGTACATTAAATAAAATTAAATAATTATTACAAATGAATTTTAAAAGAAAAAAAAATATATAATTTATTCGTACAAATAAATTGGTAAAAAAAAACAAAAAACAAAAAACAAAAAACAAAAAACAAAAAATCTATAAAATTTGTAAAACAGAAAATAAAAAAAAATAAAAATCAATAAAATTTTAATTTATTCAATAAATGATTTGTTCTGATTGTTTTTTGTTAAAAATTCAACACTACGGCTGTCCGTATTTTGACGCAATACTTGATTTTTTTTTTGTTTTTGAATAATTTCCATTAAAACAACAAAATCACATTGACGATTTACCTAAATTCAATTGTTTTTGTATTTATTGTGTTCAATTTAATTAATAGCCATCAACAAAATGAAATTAAATCAAAAGAAAAATAAAATAAATTTACGGTGATTTGTCGCACTAAATAAGTGTTTTACACTTTACACTTTATTAGTGCTGTTTGTTTGTGTTTTTTTTTCCTTCTTTCTTTCTTTAATTATTTTAATATTTGTAATTTATTTTTCATTACTGGAAAAACTTGAATTAATTAACATGACATGTTCCATTTGATTAAACATTTAAACATTATTAATTTATATACAAATATAAATATAATTTGTCATCGGTCATCGGTCATCATCAAGATATTTTTCCTTATGCAAAAAAAAAAACAAAGAAAAATCTTAAATTATTCACGCTTCATTTTATTAATTAAAAAATTAAACAGAAGATTAAATTAATAATTTTACAGTCATAATTAAAATACAGGATTTGTGTTTATAGGAAGTCCAACCATTTTTAATTTAAAACTAAAATTTATTCATAATTAGAATTTTCTACGGTAAGAATTAATAATAAAATGGTACATCCTTTTGCCAATATATAAATTCAAAACCTTCATCAGTGAGAATCATGACAGTACCAAAAAAAAAATATTCCTCTAACTCTTCTAATAAAGAAAAGGCAAAAAACAAAAGTCAATTCTTAAAAGTCGGCATAGAGTGGAAAAAAAAATACAAATCGTCTTGTCTTGGAACGGAAATTTTATTTACACAAACCTTAATTTGGAGAATTTTATTTTTATTATTGAATATTAAATCAATGATAATAATGATGATGATGATGATGATGATGATGTGATGATGATGACACGTGATATGAATGAGTTATCTGTTATTGAAAAACTTATAAAAAAAAAAAATAAACACGTTAAACACAAAAATGTATTCAACCATCTATAGAATTCTTCAAATATTTTTTGTCATCCAGAATTGACGCGTATTGAAATTTTATATTTATTTTCTATGTAAATATTTATTCAATTCTTCTTCTTCTTCTTCTTTTTTTCTTAAAACAATAAAAAATATGATTTATTTACCGGATTGACAAACAATTTTTTTTTGTCTTTTGAATTTAAAGTAAAATTTTAAATGTATGAAACACAAACTGAAAATGAAATTCATTCATTTCATTTTCATTTTCTATATACAAACATTTTTAATATTCATTCATTCATTCAAAATATATTTCTTTGGGAATGAACACAATAATTTGTGTTTTTTTTTTTGTCTTTCTTCAAATAATTATAATGATGATGAAGATGATTATGAAGATGTTGATGTTAATGTTGATGGTATGACACAATATTAGTCACATGATTGTTTATTATTTTTCTACTTTTAATTTCAAAAGAATAAACATTTGGTTGTTACAGTGTTAATTATTATTATAGTTTGTGACTTTTACAGATTATCAAAATTTTTTAACAGAATTAATATTTATTTGCATTTTTAATTATAATTTAAGATTAAAAAAAAAAATGTTAGATTTAAAGAATTGACAAAAACTGAATGAAGAAAACAAACAACAGAATATTCATCCCCAACAAAATTCCGACATTTTTGTGCAATTATTTAATTTTGTTTTTTCACATTTTATGAATAATTTTTAATTTTCAAGGAAATTCATTTAAATTTTTTTATTTTTTATTTAAAATTCTAAACAAATAATAAAAAAATACCTTCGGTCATTTTAACTTCTCACCAATTTTAATAAAAATTATGACTGAATTTTTGTTCAATCGAAAAATGAGAATTTTTCGTGGAAAATAAATTTACCAAAAATTATTCGTTCATAATTTTATTTCAAGAACATGTAAAAAAAATAATAATTTGATTTTCAATTCAAAACATGAATAAATGTACATTCCGATTATTTTTCACCGCCGTCTTTATTGCTTTATTTTATTGAAATCAATTAAAGTGACTGAAATATTTTTTGGTGTTTTTCCCAAAAAAAAAAAAAAAATATTGTCTTTAGTACGTGCCTGATGCCTTCTATAAAATTAAATTATATAAAGCAATTTTTTCTGTTTGTTTCAGTTTGTTTCTGATAATTCTCTACGTTTCGTTAAATTTCACTTTCATCCAAAAGTCATTTACGTATTTTTTCTTATTATATTCATTTTAGATTGAAAGATTTCAAAGATTTATAAACGTCATCGTCATCATCATCATAAACGTCTAAAACAATAAGCAATCAATTATAAAAGAATAAAGACATTTTTATTGGATTCTTTAAATCTAAAAATTTATTCGTTTTAATTTATTCAAAATTCTGAATAATTTTATTTGTATATTTTTCTAAGATGATCATCAATCGTGTGGGTGAATTCTTTAGATATTTTAAATCAACAAATGTATTCATTACGACAAATCAAAAGGGATTCAGTTTTTATAATTTTTTATTAGATTTCCTAAATTAACAAAAATCCAATTTTATCAATTCGATTTTAAGATTCGTAAAGGAAATGTGTTTGGATTGGATAAAGTCTTAAATAATTTAAGATTCGTAAAGGAAATGATTAATACACAAAATTCATGTAAAATTTTGACCGATTACGTTGAATTTGAATCAATGTAAATCTGTTGTAATTTATTGTTTTAATTTTCAATTAAAACAATTACATCATCGAAATAAAAAATCACGTTACATAAAAGTACAAATCAAATTATAACGAATTTACACAAAAGAAAAAAGAAAAGATCAATCATTAAAAATAAAATTAATTAAAGTAAAATAATTTCGTAGAATTTCTTGTTACATTTAAACATTAATGAATAACAACTGCTTTAATTACGTTAAAAAACAAACCAAAAACAAAACAAAAGTAAACACGACACGTACCTCTATGATTACGTATTTTTATCCTTCACAATTTCTTATAAAATTTTATACGATTATTCAATCAACGTAAAGTCAAAAAACTCACCCAGTTTTTTTTTTTTTTGGTTGGAAAACAAAAATAAAAAAACAACAACACAGAAAATCAAGATTAAAATCTCACTTTCTCCCAAAAAAAAAAAAAACCATACCTACCTTTTTATTTTTACTTCTTCTCCTTCCTCTTCACCATCGTCTCCTTCTTGATAATTTATTATAAATTTTTTACTTTTTGGCAAAGAAATTTTTGGCAATCACCTGATTTAAAATTTCTTTACGTATAAATAAAAAAAAACGTTAAAGGATTAAAATCGTTAAAATCGTTACAAGAAGCAATTACAAAACAAACGAAAAAAGTGAAAATTGTTCAATTGCATTTTTTGTTAATAAAAATTACTTAAAATTTTGTCGGGTTACTAATTAAAACTTAAATTAAAAATCTTTCAAATTGTTAATTTAATTTTTATAACAAACAACTAAAAAAATTTTTAAAGTTTATTTTTTTATTTTTGGTGAAAATTTTCCGTTTTCTTTTAATTTTATTTTTAAGTTAATTTTTTCTGTAATTAAAATTTTTATTGTTTGCAATTTTTGGATTTACTTTATTTATTTGCACTAAACAACAAAAAAAAAATAACAAAATTAAACAATTATGAAATTGCTTTCTATATCGTGATCTATGTTTTATTCTTCACAGTTTCCTGAAACCATAAATAATTGAATTGAATCAATACGTGTGCTTATAAATTAAACGGCAAACACACAAATTATAGTAAAATTTATGTAAATAAATTAAGAACAATTTCTAAAGCACATGATGCACCAATCATGCATCTGTTCTCAATTTCTCTTGTTCTCGATATTGAAGTTTTCAATAAAATTTAAGAATTTCAATGCGCGTCCATAACAAAACAATTTTCTATCATTGTCACAATGAACACATTTTTGTTAGATGATCTGAATTGCTAAATCCAATGTTTCTTGATGATGAATCTGTATTGCCAAACGTTTACATTAAAAATTACAACGTTGATAATATTTAGTTGTAGTATTTTCAGAGTGAACTACACAAAGTATACGACCAATCTAATAATTCACAAATATTATAACTAATTAGACATTATTTAATTTGTAACTTTACGAAAACTATAAAAGTTACGAAATAGAGAAATATTTTTTTACTTTAAAATCCCAAAACAGAAAAGAAAAAAAATTAAATCAAATAAAATCTTTTAAATTTCAATTAACATATTTTTCCTAATAAAATCTATAAATGAAAAATGTGTTCGTGTTAAAAACAGATTATCACAAAAATAACAACAATTAAGAAATTTCGATAAATTTAATTCCAAAAATAAATATTTGTACCAAAAAAGAAGAAAAATTGAAATTTCTAAAAATGAAAGAAAAAAAAAAACCAATAATTTTTTAAACGAATCTCTTTAAAATATAATTAAATGTGTGTGTGTGTGTCTGATGTCGTTTTGTTATAAATTTCTTTTTATTTTAATAAAATAATTACAACTTAAATCACAAATTTCTATAGACAAACAAAATATAATTAAATTCTCACTTATTAAGAAATAAATTTTCAATGAATTTCCAATTTTTAATTGTTTAAATTATTATGAAAATTACAACCATTAAAGAAGTTCAAGAAACAAAAACAAAAGCAAATACAAGAACAAAAAAAAGCGAAAGTAACAACAACAACAACAACAGCAGGAACAGCAAACCAAAAAAAGGTTAAACAAATAAAATTGGACAGTTGCGATGAGAGAATTTTTTAACTTGAAAGACAAAAAAAAAAATGTTTTTTTTTTTTGGAGAAGAAGAAGAACAATTTTTTTTTTTTTTGTTGAAATCAAATAAATAAGATGTGACAGTAATTTTTTTTTTATTTTTCTTAACACCTTTTATTAATTTAACATAATTTTATACAGATTATAAATAGATCAGAAAGTTGTCGTCTTTATAAGAGAACAAAACAAATATACAAAAAAGAAAAAAAAAACAGTCACACAAAATAAACAAATATATAAAAAAATAAAAGTCACTTACCTTCAATATTCAATATTGAGAGAAAAAAAAATAGTTAAGACATTATGGAAATGATTTACGTATTTTAAAAGAATAAGATGAAGAATAAAAATCTAATGAATAATCAAAAATTTAAATTTCATTGCAAGTGAGACAAATGAGACAAAAGAAATTAAAGCAGAACAAAAAAAATTGTATTAAGTTTCAATTAAAACAAAAAAAATTCAAGACCTTTCCGTGGCGGTGGCATCCAATTCAATGTCGCTCGATATTTTTTTATTTTTTTGCGTCAGTTGACAATTTTTTTTTCTGTGTTTTATTTCGCACTACAATTATTTGTTTAGATTCAAATTGGGTTAGAATATGACTTAGAATTACAACAACAACAATAACATCAACATAAATTTTCTTTTTTTCTGTTTATTAATGCAATTTATTTAATAATAAAATTTTTGTACCAGTAATCAGTTTATTGTCTAGTACTGACAAAGTCCTACCTTCTTTTATTTTTTCTTTCGTAATTGCGTTTACACAAATTTACGTAATTTCTTCTATTTTTCATTTTTTCCATTTTTTGTTGACCTGTTCAAAGTTCCAATTAAACGCATTTGTACTGGTTTTTTTTCGGTTGCGTTTACGACACCTTTGGTTTATTTTGTTGTTTCTTTTGATGTCAGTATGTTGTTGTTTTTGTTTCATTTTTTTTCTTCACTCAATTAATTTCGAAAAATATAAACAAATATACAAATATACAAAATGAATGACTTTATTAATAATTAAACCTACAATAAACAGTGAGAGAGAGAGAGAGACAAAAAAAAATATAAAAGAACCAACATTAACAATTCAGGTAAACTGGTTTAAATATTGAAAGAAAAAAAATTAGTATCGATTGGGAAATTTTGTTCGTGTATGACACATTTTTGTTGTTGTTATTATTTAAATTCTATTTTACCTATAACGACAAAACAACAAACAACTTTAATAAGAAATTTTAATAATTTGAAATTAGTGGATGTACACGCAAGAGAAATTACTGACAATAAATTTATCTATGTATAAAAATTACCTTGAATATTTTTTTTTTGTTAGTTTGTATGAAAATCTAATTAAAAATTATGCAATTGAAATTTATAATATTTTGGAATATTTTTTATTTTGTGTTTGTTGATAGAAGAATATTTTTTATTAACGTGATTATTTTGAAATTTTTATTTATTTTTTGAAGTTCAATAGACTTTTAAACGAAACAACATTAAAAAGAACCTGTCATACACACACACACACACACATATGCTTAGAAACAAAAAAAAAAGGTAATCATAAACGCATAAATTATAATTTACAAAAAAAAAGTTGTAATTTGTAAAGTTTCATTTAAAAATATTAAACGATTGGGTGTCGGTCAGTTAAGTAAATATTTTCTAAAACTGACTGAAAATGTAATTTCTGTTGAAAATATTACGATTCCAGTAGATTAATATTTAGTTGTACATCAATGGCAAATCAATTAACAATTACTAATTACTAATTGCAATTACAAATTCACCCAAATAATTTAACAAATTACAAAAAAAAAAACCGAAACAATTTTGTTTACTAAATTGTAATTACCAATTACAACAACAAAATTACCTAAATTAATCAAAGGAAAATCAATTGTTTCGATTAATTGATGAAAGAGGAAAAAATGGTAACTTTGAAAATGTCTCGCCTAAAGTTTTTACATTATTTGCATCGTCGTCTTTTGTAAATCCAATATAATTTAATAATAATATGTTTAGGAGTTGCACAAATAATTTATAAGATTAATGCATAAGTTACTTACACACACAGTTATACACAGACACACACACACACATACACAAAGAGACAGGTCACGTTAAAATACAATGACAAGTGCGGTCAATTGCATCAATTAATTTCCTTTCTCTTTTATAAGTTTTTTTTTTTTCTTATTTACCCATTTTGTAAGATTTTGCTGTTGTTGTTGTTGTTGTTGTTGTTTTTATCATTATTTGTCAAAACACAAATAAAATGTAAAATCATAAATCATCGTATAATTTTTGTATGGGTTGTTGTTGTAGTTGTTGTTGTTTTACTCATAATCAGAAGAAAAAAAAAACAACTCAACAGAAACCCATTATTTGTTTTGTTAATTTTCTTCACAAATAGAAAATATTAAAAATCAATTTTTTTTTTCTTATCTTTCTTTCTTTTTCTTCATCTTCATCTTCTCTCTTTCAATAATATTTATTATCTTATCGTATTCATGAGATTTTTGGTATTATTATTATTATTTTGTCTAATGAGACAAAATGACATTATTTATATAAATATTTAGACGAATGACGTTACATTAGTTAGTTTAGTTAGTTTAGTTTTGCATTTATCTTTGTCTATCACTATTTATTATTTTTATATTTCTTTTGTTTAAATTGAACTTCAAAAGAATGAAAGTTAAAGAGGTTTTGTTATTTTACTCTTCACTTTTCTTCTTTTGTGTATGTGTGTGTGTGTGTTTTTTTTTTTCTTGAAGAATGATTGACAGAATATGATGAACTGTTGTTTATTAATTTTTGTAAATAAATTGTAAAAGTCCAATTACCTTCACCTCATAAATTTTATAAAATTTCTTAAGTTTTGTTTTTTTTTTTTCTTTGATTTCGTCTGTTTTTAGGATAATTATAGATTCAATGAGGTTACTGGGAATTTAAAGGGAAAATTATTTTTAATAATTGTTCACACTTCTTGTACTTTAAGCCTTTCACTTATCCCAAAAAAAATATTGTGAGCTTTTCTGTTTTTCTTGTTCTTCATTTTGTTTGTTTGTTTTGTTTTGTTTGTTTTTTTATGAAACGTGAAGTAGACAAATTATTTTCAACGATAACTTTAAATGAGGATTAACATTTATCAACAATCAACTAGATTTAATTCTAATATTTTGTTTTCGATTGAATATTCTTCTAATTTTCTTCATTTTATTGTGAAAGTACAACTTAAATATATTTTCTGCATACAGTTTCTGTGTTTCTAATTTTTTTTTTTTAACTATGTGAATTTTTATACGTTATAAAAATAAATTAAATAATTTATTGTTAAATAAAAGAAGTCGATAGATTAACTATTTGACCTTTTTTTTTTTTTCTTAATAAAAGAAAAAGAAAAACTTGATTTTATTGTTATAAAGAAAAGAAAAATAATTATAAGGAGTTTAATCTTCCGGTATAAATAAACCGGTGAACAATTTAAATTTGTTAAAAAACTTTATTTTGTTGTTAAATCAGGTAAAATGTGGGAAATAAATATAACCTGTCTATTTTGCTTCTAGCAAAATCGATTTGTTGAATTCTTTTACGCTTAAACAAAATGATTTGTCTTATTAATCCTATACTTACAATTACCTACGTTATGTTAAAATTAGCATCTTTTTTTTATTTTTATATTTTCACATAATTATTTCCTCTGAGAATCACAATTCTCATTTAATAGAATTACCTGGATATTTTTAGATGTGGAATAATATGGTCGAAAAGCTGTAAATTCAACTTTACTCTTCAAATGTTCTATAAAGCCAATTCTTTAAAAAAAAGGGGCGCCAATAAATTGATTTTGTAAAACTCTTGGAGTTGGGTTTTTTTTTTTTTGCGCTATAAATAAAATGGTTATGTGACCAAGGTTAGTGACTCATAATTAAAACAAAAGGCTTAATATAATTTTTGTAACAGTATTCATGTGACCTTCGGCAAAAAAAAAACATATGTTCATAATTATATAATACAGAATTTGTCTGTTACGTTTAGGAACCGTGTAGAAATAATAAAAAAAAAAAAACAAACTCATGTTTTCCCATTCAACAAGTAGCAGTAAAATGCTACTCTTTTATTTACATGCTGTGACTGACTTATCTAATTTCCTGTGTATACACAATTTAGTCATCAAGCAAACTCTTATAAACTCTTAAGTAAAAAAATTTGAACAATATTTTTATAGCCTTCACATAAAAAAAAAACAAAATAATTCACATTCAAAAATTCTTTGAACCAATTTCATAAGATTCTAAACCAAATCAAATATGAAATCTTTATTCATTTTAAAAAAAAAATTTAATGATGATAATTACAAATATCCACAACCAAATCTATATTTTGTTGAAGTACAAAAGAAGAATATGTACCAACTGCCAAGTACAAACAGAAAGTAAAATAATGAAATTGAAAAATTCCATTTGCATACAATCAAAAAAAAAAAAAATAAACAAACCAGAAAAACAAAAAATTAGCATTTTTCAATTAGCATCTTTTTCATTTCTTGCTAAATCTTATAACAACTGAGACTATATAGAAATAAAGTAAATAGATAGAGGGAGAGGGAGAGAGAGATACCAAAGATGGTATACTTCAAAATACTAAATCAAATATTAAAAATATATTTTCATTATTTACAACATCGCTTTGCATCCACAATAAAAAAAAAATAAATCATCGCATCAACATCACTCAACGTTAAAGAAAAAAGAAGAAGAAGAAGAAGAATAAGACGAAAAGCAAAATGAAAAAAAGTACAAAACAATTAATATTATTGACTGTTACGAAAGGAATGAATTTACCTTTATTTACTTGAATTTTTTTTTTATTTAAATAGAAAAAAAAAATGAAATCTTCTTCTTTTTCTTCTTCTTCTTCTTCTTTAGTTTTTTTTTTGTTGCGAAACTTTTATTGGACAAAAAAAACAAAACTCATTTTTGTGTATAAATATTGTGCTAACGAAAGGATTACAATAAAATAAAGATTAAATAAATAAAATGAACAAAAAAAAAAAGAAACACAAAAACCAGACAAAGATTTCATTTCAATGTCAAAGAAAAATTTAAAAAAAAAAAACAAAAAAAAATAGCAAGTAAAACAACACGCGAAACAACGGAACAAAATAGTGAGTGAAAAAATTGATGAAGTGACAAAACTTGAAAAAGTTCAACACGAGGCATCTTTCTACATTTTAAGTACAACACGAGGCATTCTCAATTTTTCCAATAACGTTCCAATGTTAAAATATTGAATATTAAAATTAGATCAAATTATCATCAATTATTTTTCTGAATTTTTTACAAAGTCGAAAGTTGACTTTTATTAAATAAAATAGAGAAAAAAAAAATCAATAATAAACGTCTTAAATATAATCCGATGATCTTAAGTTTATTTTAGATTTTTTTTTATAAATTTTAAAACTCGTGTTGCATCCGGATACTTGCAGATATAATTCAGTTTTAAATATTTAGTAAGACTTTTGTTCAATTCTCCTTAATCTTTTTATTTGATGCAAATAAAAATAAAAATATGAAATTCAATTATTAAAGTGAATTAATTTTTTCTTCCAAAAGTCGAGAAAAAAAATTAATTCTTTGAGGAAATTCAAAATTTGTTCAAAAGAAAATTATAAAAGGAAAATGAGGAAAATGTTGTTTGTTTTTGGTTGGCAATCAATACGAATGCGACAAATAAAAAACGAATAAGAAGAATCAAAAGTGTTTTCCGTATTAAAGAGGATTTTCAATCGTGAACAGGGTTTTTCCATTTTAACCGCATAAATATTTTTTATAGAAACCCAAAAAAAAAAAAAAACAAAACCGATTTTTTTTTCAGAGACTTTCAATTTCAAATAACTTTTAAGTTGTCTAACCTCAATTATTATTTTTCAACGGAATAATATTGAAGTGTAAGAAGAAAAAGAAAAAACAGAAGAAAAAGAAGAAGAAGAAATTAAAAATAAAAGAAAGTCATTTGCGATTGCGTTTGCGGTATTTTTTTAACTCGTAGAATAATTAGACTAATTAAAGTTGTACTTATAATTTATTATTTATTCGTTGACATATTTTTATGTTTTTCTTTGTAAATATTTGATTAGTTTTTGGTGAATTATTTCAACTTTTTTTAATAAATTTTCAATGGGTCACCACACACACACACACATCTCACACACACATTTTTTTCTAATCCCAATATCCGAGTCTGTTTAATTGAATTCTTCTCTATAATTATAATATTACTGTGGTGTGATGATGATGAACATTTTAATGATGATGATGATGATGATGATGATGATGATGATGATGATGATGATGATGATGATGATGATGATGATGATGATGATGATGATGATGATGATGATGATGATGATGATGATGATGATGATGATGATGATGATGATTGGTTTTATGTAATATATTTCTATATATTTATACAAAAAAAAAACCTTTATTTTATGTCAACGCAATAAAATTTATATTTGTAAACTTCTTTTCTGTTTTCTTTATTTTTTATTTTTTTGTTTTTTTGCACTTTTTAAAAAACGTGTTTTGCTTAGATTGTGTTTTGTGTGTAGGCCTTTTAATTTATGTGTTGCGTTAACAGATAGAGAAAGAAAGATCACAAGTTGAACTAAAAAAAAAAATTAACCTAAGAATTCTCGATAGTGAATGTGTAAAATGTAAATGAAGGATTTACTTGAAGAAAATTTAAACTAAAATTGACGTTTAGGCCTTTTTTTTAATTCACTTTAATTTTTTTTTTTTTTTTTTCAATTTTATAAAAGAAATAAAAAAATAATCAATTTTTTTCTTTCACGAATTCTGTGTACTTGACTTAGTTCAATTTTCTTATTTTTATTTCTGGTCGAAATTTTTGTACATTTTTCATATAGAAATAAATCTTGATGACCTTTGTTTGGTTTCGTTAAATAGATAAATCTTAATTTTTATTGTGTGTGTGTGTGTGTATGTTGTTGTTGTTGTTTAGTTTTTTCTTTCTATATAACTTGTTACATTTGATCTACCTACATTTGTATTTTTTTTTTCTTCTTGGTGTACATATTTAATGATCGAAACAAAAACTATTTTTTTGAAGGTTGATTTCAAAGAAACCAAATTTCTTTATATGTGACTACACAAAAGAAACAACAACAACAACAATAATAAAAAAAAAATAGTGAATGTATGATGAACGCATTTTGTCTCTGGTATGCGGGTTGGGTGTAAATATTGAAAGCGATTTAATTTACTGAAGATTATTTTCCCATTTCAGCATTTCAGAACGAATTTACTTTAAAAAGCGAAAGGTCTGATGTTCAAATTTTTTTCGTTGTAAAATTAAATTTAGGTCTCTTGCTGAATTTATTAATTGTTGAAGTTTCTCATGTATAATTTTTTAGCTTTTAAATTAAATTAAAAATATTCCAAAAGTAAAATTCTAACTGGAACATTTGATTCCTAAATAAAAAATCAACTCAAATGTCTGACATGAAACTCGTAACAACAAACAAAAAAAACAAAAGACAGGATTTCACCTGTTTCACGATAGTCAACTGTAATTGTATATTCCCCCTTTTTTCCAAAAAAAATTTTCTTTCATTTATAAAAAGGAATAATAAAGAAACTCGTCTTTTTTTTTTATCGAGTTACAAGTGGATAATTATCTTATCGCTTCATGTGGAACCAACAAAATATAAAAAATAAAGAGTCTTCATCAATGAAATTGTTGTGTGAAGTGAAGGAAAGAGGGGTGGTTGTCTTGCATTATGTTAAATTCTCTGACTTTATATGAAAGAAAAATGAAGAAGAAGAAGAAGAAAAAAAAATGGTTGTTACAAATGATTATTTCCTGTCACGAAATATACTTTTATATACATTTTATGACAATAATAATTATTGCATGTTTGTTATAACGAGGTCCATCATTTTTCTTCTTCTTTTTAATTTATAAATTTGTTTATTTCGAAATTATTTTTTATAGAAAAATTCGATCATAGTGAAAAAAATGAAGAAAAAAAAAAATATGAATGCCCGCGATAAATTGAAGTCATGGTTTTCAAATTATAATTTTATTCTTATAAAATATAATGAGATGAATGATCGCGTGTAATTTTATCTATGTATTGGTTTTATATATATGAACGCACGTGGCCGATCATTTTTCAGTAATATTTTTGGCCTTGGATTCAGAAAGAAATTTTAAATATAAAAAGAAAGAAGAAAACAAATATAATAGATTTAAACACTCTCTTGGATCTTAAAATGGAAAGAATAAAAAAAAAAAGAGTTACATTCAACTTCAAGAATAATATATTACTTCTCGTCTTACCTCCCCAACTAATCCAACCCACCCACCTTTGTATGTATTTCTATGAATACGTGCCGGTATACGAAACATTTCTTGCCGAACAATTATTATTAGTGGTTATTGACATTTGATCGAAAAAAAAAAAGCAGCAAAACTTGTATTGAACAATTACCTGAACTAACGGTAAAATTTAATTAGCTAATCTATTTAATATGCGCGACACACAAAAAAAAAAAAAATAAGTAAATCGTATGGCCAAAAAAATATTAACGAATAAAAAAAATCAATGGGAAATGAGAAGAGTGAGAGAGAGAGAGAGAGACAGATAAATAAAATGGGCATAAAGTTATTGACCAGAAAACAAGAAATTCACAAAAAAAATGAAATAATTGAATTGTCGGTACGTTCTATTTAAAAGTAATCAAATTTTGTGTTAATCCGTTAACCAAATTTTTTTTTTTAAGCTCAGCTTTTTTTTTTATTTTTGTTCAACACTTTAAGCTTCAAAGCACACAAAGTGTTGTACAGTGAAAATTTATATGATTAAAATATTCTATGAAAAAATGTACTTTGCTAAATAGATTCTAATTATACAGAACATTCACACACACACACACACACACATATATGTACAGAAATATCAGAGATCCAATAAATTAGCGATAAATTAAAAGATGTTGTCCAAAATAAAAGTATTACTTTGGTAAGTCTGGGTACTGGTAGTTAGACAATTTTATTTTCATTCTACTTATGTCTACAAGTTAAGTACGTGACTTGATCTTGATTCTTGAGTATTTGCATTGTATAGTATGACTTTCAGTCAAAAGAAATTGAAAAAAAAAGTTAAACTGAACACTGAAGAAGGTTAAACGTTGAAACTCTGACCAAAGAACATAAAACAATTCAAAACTTTTTTTTACTTTCAACTATTTTCAATTTCAAAAATGAAAAATCAATCATTTAAGAAAGTGATGATGTCTTGATGACTAATGTAAGACAATCATTAAATGTATGTGTCTGTTTTGTCTATTGACCAATAAATAAACAAATGAATGTGCGGTTACACTTTATGACACTTGTCCGTTAAAAAAAAATACTCAAATGATACAAAAATTGAATTGATTCTGTGGAATAAAAAAAGAAGAAATGTGTTGATTTCACGTTCAATTGTTGTTGAATTATGTTTGTATGTTTGGTTAATGTTGTTTGTATTTTTTATTTATTTTGTTCTTTTGTTTCTCTTCTTCGTTTTTTGTTTTCTAATTAAAAAATAAGAATTCTATTATGATGATGATTTTGACTTGATCCTGGTTTTTTTTTTGTTTCCCTTTTTTTTTTTGGCTTTTGTCGTTATTTGTTGTTGCTTTGAAAAAAAAATGGTCATGGTACAGAGAAGAGGTCATCGTTTATTTTCATTTATAGAAATTAAATTTTAAAACAATTTATTTTATAAAAGCACAAACCGAACACAACAACAACAACAACAACAAAAAATGGATTTAACATTTAGATAAACATTTTAGATTAATTAAAGTTAAAGAAGTTAAAGAATAAGAATAAAGACTAAGAATAATGTTTTAGAAGAATGAAAACACTTTACAACAAAAAGAAGAAGAAGAAGAATAAAAAAAATATATAATAAGAATCTATTCTTTGCGCTTTTATTGTTGAGGTCTTTTGTTTGTTTTGTGATGTCTTGTGTTTGTATTTGTAATATTTTTTTTTTCTAAAACAGAATAAATATAATGAAAGGAAATGTAATTTGCATATTAAATATTAAAGGATGGGTTACGTTGTCGGTTCTGGGTAAAGTGTCTGTGATGCCGGTCTTATTGAATCATATTTTGATGTTTTTTTTTTCTTCTTTTTTTGTTTACAAGAAGAAACAAAAAGTAAAAAATTTAATTTATTTCAGATCAGACTTTTACAAAACAACAACAACGACAACAACAACAACAACAACAAACAGAAAAGATAAAAAAATAACGAAGATTTCACTTATTGTCTCAGATTTAATTATGACACCATTTTTTTTTTGTTGTTGTTGTTGCTGTTTAGTTTAGAAAAAAAAAAAGAAGAAAATATAATTTTTTAAGAATTAATTTTGCTTTCATAAATAATAATTTAATAAAATAAAAAAAACTCTTCATCTTCATCTTCTTCTTCTTTTTCCTTTTATTTTTCACTGTGTAGTAGGTACATTGTAATTAGTTCAATTCATCATTCATTCAATTTGATTCATTCGTTCATTGATGATCTTCTTAAAGAAGAAATTTAAGTTTTTTTTTTGTTTAGTTAAAAAAAAAAGGTAAAGAGAGAAAAAAAAATAATAACAGACAGTCGCAAAGTCTTAAAAGAATGGAATGCAACTATAATACTTTCATTATTTCTCTTCTTTCTCTTGTATGAATGTCTGAATGTCTCAAATCTCAAAAGACTCTTCTTTTTGGCATGCAAACCAACAACAACAGCAATAACAACAACAACAACATTAATGTTTTATTCACTTTTTTTCTTTCTTGTCTTGTCTTCTCTTGTAATAATAATTTCGCTTTATAAGAAATTGATAAAAAAACAAAAAAAAAATTAAAGAAAATTTTAAAGAAAATAAATAAAAAAAAAAATTGAGAAGAAGTGAAGAAAAAAAAAAAGACGACAACAACAACAAACGAATTATGTGAATATTTGAGAAAACTCCCAAAAAAAATAACAGCAATAATAAGAAAATTTATGGTGAGAGGAATCGACAAGTGATCTTTCAGTTTAATCAAAAAGAAAAAAAAAAGTACAGGTGAATTTGGGTCATTCGATTATTCCGTGTTTATTTTTTTTTTTTTTTCATTTAAATTTTTCTTCTTTTTTTTTTTGTTTTTGTTGATTCGAAAATTAAATTTTGCAACGGAAAAGAAATTAAATTCTTTTCTGTTTGCCTGTTTGTTGTTGTACCTACAGTACATGCAGTAAAAATTAACATTTTTTTTTTGTTTCTGTACTTTTGAATCAGGACACAAGAAATCAGACGTTCCGTCAATTTACCATTGTCATTAAAAAAAATAATTTCCATTTTCAACTGTCTTGTTGTTGTTGTTGTTGTTGTTGTTGTTGTTGTTGTTTCTTATTTATTTTTATTTTTTTGTGTGTGTGTATGTTTTTCTTGCTAATATAAAATTCTGTTTGCAATTTCTTTTCATTTAAAAAAAGAAAAAAAAAATAATAATTCCTTTCTGATTTATTTATTTCTATTAATAAAAAGAAAAGAAAAAAATTCTAAACGTGATCAGTTAAGTTAACAAACTAAAGACAGACTCTGACAAATGAAACTAACTTCAAGTTTTATTTCTTACGTCAATTTTTTTGTTTTATGTTTAGAAATAATGAAAGAATGAAAACAAAGAAAAATCTATCCAATAAACAATTGATTTACTGAATTCAATGAATCTGAAATTGCCTTCTCCTTTTTTTTTTTTCTTTCTTCTTCTTCATTCTTATAATTATGAATTTATTAAATTCTTGTTTTTTATTGATAATTTTCACTTAAGAAATTTTACTGTATGCGTGGTTTACTTTATTTCTATTTTAACATTCTTCAATCTATTTCCTGTAATTCATTATGACATTGAAATTAATGAAAATTAAAGTTTTATGCGCATATTAATTTTTAATTAAACGAGAACCACCTAACCGTCACACACACACCACCTTCCCCCATTCATATTGTGTATACTTTTTATTTTTTCTTTGGTGTAATAAAAAAAAAAAAAACAAAACACAAATAAATTTCTAGATTAAATTTCCTTCTTATGACAAATAATAATGTCCTCGCTTCATTTTGTCTTGTTCAATGCTTTTGGTTTTAACTTGTTTGTTTCATTCTGTTGACGATTGAAATTAAATATTTTCTAAATATTTTCTTGTTACAAACAACAACCGACAAAGTAAAAATGGTCAACTTTTTTTGCTTACAATTAATTCAATTTTCAAGTAGGAGGAAAATACAGAAAAAAAAATAAATAAATTTCTATACAGATTTAAAAATTCATTTGAAACAAAATGAGAGAGAAAGGAATAAAAAAATCTCACATCAATTTCATTTTAATTTCAAATTTTGAATTTTTGGAAGATGAAATTAAGCAACTAGAAAATATCCATTTGTTTTTAGTTAGTTAGGAATAATTATTGTAAATTGTAATTAATGAATTATGGTTATCCTTCATTTTAATTTTGATGAAGACGGAAGACAAAAATAAGCAAAGTAGAAAAATACTCGTTTGTTTAGTTTACTCGTTACCTACTTACGAATAATTATTGTCAAAGGTAAATTCTAATTGGAGTTAAAAATTTTCATTTTTTTTTTTTTAAATTTAATTTAATTAATTAATTAATTGTTGTTACCTTATTGTCTCTTATTGTTTAATTTATTGTTCTGGTAGTTGAACGATGACGTTTTTTTTTTGTTTCTATGTTAAAATGTTGATCTATGGAAGTATAAAATTACAAGATTAAAAAAAAATTATTTTAATGAACAATAACAACAACAACAACAACAACAACAACAACAACAACAACAACAACAACAACAACAACAACAACAAATTATAAATGTTAATCTAATGCGGAGGTCGATGCTTATAAGAATTCGAAACAAAAAAAAAACTACAGTATTTAAATTTAACCAAAAAAAAAATGTATCTTTAGTAAAAATGACCTTTCGCAAAAGCAAGAGAAAAAAAAAAGTAAGACTCAGAGACACTCAAAAGAAAAGATTGGAGAGGAAGAGGAGAAAAAAAAAAAAAATAAATAAATTAATAAAAACTTGAAAAATATTTTAAAAAGGAATTTTTTGATTTTTATTTGTTTAATTATTGAAGATCAAAAACAAAAAAAAAAATGAACAGAAATGAATTTAAGGTTTTTTTTTCTGCGTCAACAGTTTAACGGCCATGTTACGTCTTTCGCCTTTACCTTCCACCCGAAAAAATATTTGCTAACAATAAAAATAAATTTTGCCTCTTCAAAGGAAAAGCAAAAAAATAAATATATTTTGCCATTGGTTTGGTGTCATGAATCATGATTCATAAATTTAATTCTTTCAGGAATAAAAAAATTCTTTCTTCTTCATCTTTAATTCTTCTTCATCTGTTTCTTACTTCTTCTTTATATTTATATATTTATTTTTGCAAAACTGAACCTGTTTCTCATCAGTAAAACAAGAAATAAAATAAGAAAAAAAAAATAAGAAGAAGAAAAAAAAAGACAACAACAACAATATTTAACAGAAAAAAAAAATTCGTTAGTTTTGCCTGTTTAATCTTTTTCTCGTGCCAGAATATTTGAGAGTGTGTGTATGTTGTATGTTGTGTCTGTGTATGTGTGTGTGTGTGTATGTTGTGTTGTGTTGTGTATGTGTTGTGTGTAGGTACCATTATAAATCGCTGTTTGATATCAGTGTTCTCGTTTTAATTTATTTTCTTTTTTTTTTTTGGTAAATGGTCTCGTTTTTTTTCGTTTGGATTCAACCAAAAAGAAGAAGAAGAAGAAGAAAGCTCTATAAAGCGAAATCGATTTGCCAGCAATTTTCTCTTCGTTTGAAAGAAACGCATTTTTTGTTTTTTTTTTGGAACGAAAACAAAAAAAGTAAAAATGAATTTTCAAAAGTAAGGCGCGGTCACATTATTTGTAAATTCCGACTGAAAGTTCAATTTTTTTTTTGTCGTTTCTTTCCTTAAAAACAAAAAAAAAACTTAAATTATGAACAAATAATCCTTGAAATGAATATTTGGTTTTAATTTTTTGTTTTGTACAAATTCTCTCGATTTCACAAAATAACCAAAATAGAAAAAAATTTTGACTTAAAAAACAATTAATCAATAGAAATATTTTTATTCGATTCTTTTTATTTTTTAATTGTTGTTGCTTTTATTTTGTCGAAATTGTTTCTTTTTTTTGGGTAAAGTGTAAATCATCCTTTAGTTTTTAAATGAAAAGAGAGATGAGCTGAATATAGAAGAAGAAGAAGAAGAAGAAGAAGAAGAAGAAGAAGAAGAAGAAGAAGAAGAAGAAGAAGAAGAAGAAGAAGAAGAAGAAGAAGAAGAAGAAGAAGAAGAAGAAGAAGATGTGGGGGGGGGAGGGGAGTAGAACGCAAATAGTGTTGACCTTCAAATCAGCTTGTTTTATTATTTTTTTTTGTTTCTTTTTGATTTTTACCAGTTTTTTTTTTTGTTTCTTCTTCAACTTCTCTGATTTCCTTCATCAGAGTTTTTTTTTTTTTTTGTTTCTTCTTCAACCACTTAAGTTCGATGTTTTTAAATATCAAAGTATAAATAGAGAAATATTGATAAAAACTTTCAATTTAATCAAAAATTAATAAATTTAAAAAAAAAAAAAACAAAATTGAAAATCTGAATAGAGGGAGGAACAGAGGGAGGCGGAAAAAGATGCGTGTTTTGTTTTGTTTTGTTTGTTTTTTTTTTAATTGCATTTAAATAATTGACGTAGGTAACTTATGTCATGTCAGAGATTCACTGATGGTATTTTTTTCCCCTTCTTGATTTCTTCGTTTTTTTTTTTTTGTTAATTATTTTTTTTTGTTTTTAAATTAAATTAATTTACAGAATTTTATTCCCGTTGATTATTCATAAATTATCATTGTAAAAATTTCTAAACTCTTGTGAACTAAGAATATTTTTCCCATAGATAAAAGGCAGATGAAATGCATCATCACCATCAACATCAACATGTTGCTGTTGCCTATTTATGTTATTCTTCTGTAATTCTATCGCGAAACAATTTACCATTTTTTTTTTTTTCTTTTTCTCTTCACTTCATTTATGCCAAAAACACAATTTATGTTGTAATTATTAAATGAAATAGAGAAAAGTAGAGTAAAAAATAATAAAGTGAAAAATCATTACCAAAGACTTTTAAATTTTAAAATGACAAAACAATTTTATTTCATAAGAATAAACAACAAAAGAACTTCCCAATCATCATATTTCCCTTATTTTCTTCTTCTTCTTCTTCTTCTTCTTTTATTCACATGAAAATCTAAATCATAAAACTTCTCCTCAAAATATGATTTCCTATGACCTATGACGTCATAAGAAAAATTTTTAAATAAGAAAGATGAAAAAAAAAAAAATTATGAATAAAAGTGAAAACAAAAACAAAACAAAAACAAAAACCAAAAAAAAAAAAAAATACATAATTTGAAATCGAATTTTTGTTTTGTTTTTTTTTTGTTTTTTTGTTTTTAAATGTTTGAAAAGAAATTTCATAATATTTTCTTGTGTTGTTTTTGTGGTTGTCTTTTTTTTTGTTTCCACCAAAGAAAGATTTATCTTTTGATTTAATTATTTATTATAAATATGTTTTTTTTTTCTCTCTTATAAAATTAAGAGACAACAAAAACAAAAATTGTTACGTGATAAAATAAAATACATACACACACACACACACGTACAAAAATATTCCGTTTTGTATAGTCTGGAATTGTTAAATGTGATAATATGTTAATCTTAAGCTATTCAAAGTCTATAATCTTAGCTTTTAAAATTATGTTAAAAATGATAATCAAAAAATATTATTAATAAAAAAAAAGACAAATAAACAACAACAACAATAAATAAATATTTGACTGATTAACGTGAATTATTCCGGAATTAAAATTAAATATATTTTTATTATGATTTTGTTGTTGTTGTTGTTGTTTTTATTTTTATTTTTACATAATCAAAAATTCTCAAATATAAAAATAAAACTTCCGATGATTGTAAATATTTTTTTGTGTTTGTTGTAAAAAAAAATTTTTTCTACACATTCTTTGATGTATCTAAAAATTATGTTTTTTTTCTCTCTTTACAGATTGAAAAATAATATAATGGAGGATTCGGCAACAATTACAACTACGGATATAACATCAAATGGACATGATCATTTTAATACAATAAATGATAATAATGTTAATATTTTATCAATAAATGATCAACATGATAATTCTTATGCATATAAAAATGAAGTATCATTATCAATAACTGATGAACCATCAACATTATCAAATGCACCAACACCATCACCAAGAAGTCATACAGAAATGACAATGGAAGATATACCTTTAACAAAAAATAAATCAGATGATTTACGAATGGGTTTAGATAATCCAGGTTTTGAATTAGATAAACCAAGACCGTTAAGTTCATTTGGACAAAATGGTTTAAATGATACTAATTTAGGAAAGAAATCAACGAAAAATGGTACAGATAAACCTCTAGTCGGTATGTATAAATCACATTAATTAATTTAATTATTAAATAGAATATTAATTGTTGTTGTACTTGTGTTAATGTAGAAGCGGTCAATCTTGAATTGGTTAATATTAAAAAACCAACTAAAACAAATGGTCATGACAATAATATTCCTGTTAAAAAAGATACAGAAGTTGATATTGGTGATCCTTACGATGAATATTTTGTACCAGTTAATGAACACAGAAAATATATGAGGTTTGTACAAATACAAAAAACACATTTTTTTTTCGTTTCTAAATCATTTTTCCTCTATATATTTATTTTTGCCAGCTCAAAATGCTTTCTGTTTTATACTTTTTATTATATTCTTTTTCACAAAATATAAATTGGAAAATATTTGAAAACAAAACAAAAGTAAAAAAAAAAAAACAAAAGAAAAGAAAAGAAAAAAATTGGTTTAAAAGTTGAAAACCGAAAGAAAAAGAAAAAAAAAAAAGAATAATTTACATTTTATAATTTTCAAATGTTTTTTCATAAATTATATTTAATTCAAAGCTTTTTAAAGCACAAATAATTTCAAATTTCTAGCGTTTCCTTCGAAAATGTATGTGCAGACCGTGGCGTTGATTTTCGGGGCCATTCCGTTAATGAAACTTGCCAAGGAAGAGTGGACTATAAAAATTGGACAAAAATAGCGAGGTAGCCCCGCAAAATTGTCATCAAAAATCTACCAAACCCAACCCCAACCCCACAAAAAAAAAACCCCCAAAAACACAATTCATTTATTTATACAACAACAACAAAAAATCAGAAAACCCCCCATTATTATTATTACATTTTTTTTTTGCTTGCTTTCCTTACTAAATTTTGGGGGCATACCTCGGATTATTTTTTTTCTCATTATTTTCCTATATTTTATTATTTACATACACACACACACACACACACTCACACAAGCTCTCATTTTGTACATTATTTTTTTTATTTATTTATTTCAAAATTCTGGGAAATTCCATTTGGTTGGTTGTGGTTGTTAAAATGCTTCCATTTTTATGTGCCAAAAAAAAAATATATGTAAAAACAAAAAATTGTGACAACGAAAGGCAAATAAAATACAAAAATTTAATATAAAAAGCGGAAGTAAATTATCAACAAAAAAATTATTATTAGGTTGAGGGAGGACGTATTATGGTGTTGTTCTTGTTTATATTGTATATTTTTTTTTTTTGTTGAAGAAGTTTTTATTTTACTTTATATTGATACAATTTTTCTTTTGTTTATAATTTTTACAGAGGTGAAAAATTGTATGTAACAAAAGATAAACGTGTAAAATCAAAATGGAGAAAATGGCTGTGTTGGGCAATTTGTTTAGCACTTATAGCTGGTGCTATTATTGTTGGAATTTTAGCTGCAAGTAAGTTATTAATATTTATTAGATGAGAAAATTTTATTCTAAACAAAATACGTTTATTTTGTCTAAAGCCGGTGTTATACTACAAGGTGAACCAACTCCAATTGAATCAAGACAATTTAGTAATGATAGTCCAGTAGTGAAAGGTGCAGGTGTATTTGGTGCTGGTCTTGATGATGATTCTGAAATGGAAATGACAACTTATCCACCGTCACCTGAACCACCAAGATCTACAGTGCCACCTTTTCCACCACCGACTGAAGAAAATATTCTTTATGGTATGAAATAATTTATTTGTTAAAAAATAATTTTTTTTTAATAATTTACATTTTCTTCCTTATTAGTTCCCAACACTCTAGAAGGTCAAATTACATTAGGTAACTTAGAGTTCCTCAATGAATATAATGATCATAATAGTACAGTCTATCAAAGTTTAACAAGAGAATTGGAAGAGGAAATTAAAGAATCATTGAGGTCACGAGACAGTAACAATGATGACGAAATTTTTGTTAAAGTTATGAATCTTAAGTAATAAACAATATTTTTTTCGTTACAAATTCAATCAGATTTTTAATTTTTGTAACTTTTATTTACTTAGATCTGGATCTGTGGTAGTTGACTATAGAGTTAGTTGGTCAAATGAAGCTAATTCTCCTCCTTTAACTGACAAGACAATGAACGAACGTTTAACAAATTATTTATCTGAAAACCATGGTTACATTTCAAGCTATTTGGTTCCATCGAACACGATTAGAGTTGCCAGATTACCTGATTCCTGTGCAATGAATGATTATCATATGGAGTATGTTATTTCTTATTTTACTTTTGTGTGATATTCAAATTAAATTATATTTTTGTTTGTGTTTGTTTTAGATGCATATATGGATGCCATTTTGATGAAAAAATTTTCGATTTCATCTGTTCTTGCCCCATGGGCATGGAATATAACACGTTTGAAAAAGATTGCAAAGAGAAACGAACTAAAACTGTAGATACATTTAATGTCTATGAAATAACAAGGTCACCAAAAGCTGAACCTGAACCAGAGCCAACTAGTGAGCCAGAACCAGAACCGACCAATATTCCTGAACCTGAGCCAAAGAGTGAACCGGAACCGGAACCAACAAATGTTCCAGAACCCGAACCAAAGAGTGAACCTGAACCGGAACCAACAACCATCCCTGAACCGGAACCAAAGAGTGAACCAGAACCAACAACTACACCTGAACCGGAACCAAAGAGTGAACCAGAGCCAGAACCAACAACTGTTCCCGAACCTGAACCCAAGAGTGAACCAGAACCAGAACCAACAACTGTTCCGGAACCTGAACCCAAGAGTGAACCTGAGCCTGAGCCCAAGAATGATACAATATCAGAACAAACAACTATGGAATCCGAATACAAGAGAAAATTTGAATCTGAATCTAGGGATGAACCAGAAAACAAAACTGAGTTTTATTTCGTATCAAAATCATATAATCAAACATCCACAAATAAAACTTCTGGAAATAAAACAGAACAAAGCGGAAAATCGGGAAAAAATCTGGAGCTAAATGTTGCACCAATCTTGTATCAAGAAACAACAACACTAGAACCTTCAAGTGAACCAGAACCAACAAGTGAACCAGAACCAACAAGTGAGCAAGAAACAGAATTATTTAATAGAAATGGGATTATAACACAATCTAACAAAACAAGTCATGAACCACAAAATCGAACATCTTGGGAAACATCTCATACTTATATAACGGATGTAGAGCCTGAACCATCATCTGAACCTGAGCCATCATCTGAGCCCGAACCCACTTCAGAGCCCGAACCATCATCTGAGCCTTTACCAAATAATGATACGGATTCAAAAATAATATCAACCTTCAGAAATCACACAGAAGTTAAAGTTCTATCAATAACCGAACCCACTACTGAACCTGAGCCTACATCTGAACCAGAGCCCACATCTGAACCAGAGCCCACATCTGAACCAGAATCTTCAGCTAAATCAGAATCAAGTAAACCAATATTACTACTTGGAGGCAACCAAACAACAAATAATCACACTTCATCCAACTCAGATATTCGAAACGAAACTGAGCTTCATAACAGATTAGACCCCAATAATATATTACTATTATGGAATCAAACATCAACAACCAGTGAGCCAGAACCATCAGCTGAGCCTGAGCCCACATCAGAACCCGAGCCATCTTCTGAACCTTTACCAAATAATGATACGGATTCAAAAATAATATCAACCTTCAGAAATCACACAGAAGTTAAAGTTCTATCAATAACCGAACCCACTACTGAACCTGAGCCTACCTCTGAACCAGAGCCCACATCTGAACCAGAACCCACATCTGAACCAGAACCTTCAGTTACATCAGAATCAAGTAAACCAATATTATTATTTGGAGGCAATCAAACAACAAATAATCACACATCATTCAGCTCAGAGGTTCGAAACGAAACAGAGATTCATAACAAATTTGATCCCAATAATATATTACTATTATGGAATCAAACCGTAACAACGAGTGAGCCAGAACCCTCATCTGAACCGGAATTATCAACCGAAATTTATGTTATAAATAAACCCAATTCAACAGTCATTGTAATGTCAATGAATCACACTAAATCCAATGAAACTAATCTCCGTGAATCACATGATTCTGAAGAAAACAATCATTTGAATTCACCCGTATTTTGGTTATCAAAGAATAATTCAGCAATGGAAAATATTTCGACATCAACGAAAGAACCTTTACATGAAACTGAGTCAAATAGTAAGTCAAACACCCCAGTTTTTTGGTTTTCAAATAAAAATAATACAAATGATAATTCTACCAATGAACTTGAACCATTAAGTGAAGCTGAGCCAAACAGTGATTCTGAAGAATCTCTATTGATTTTTAAAAATACAACAAATGAACACAATTCTACATCTGAGTCTGAACCAAAAACAGATTTTCATAATTCCTTCTCGTTCATAAACAATACCACGGCTAGCGAACCTAATTCCACATCTGAACGTAAACCAATTGATCAAGTGCAAGAAATACAAAATGCTATACGAAAAAAGATATCTGAATCAGAAAAGGAATTAATTTATCACTTGACTAAAGAGGAAATGACAACACAGTCATATCCAGAATCCAGCAACCGGCATAACGAGGAAAGAGAATTTGTTACAAAAAACAAAACAGAATCAGAAATTCGAATTTCTCCAGTTTTTGAATTAAGAAATGAAACAACAACTGAACCAGCACTAACAGCTGACCCTGAATCAAGCACACGGAATTTCTTTGGAACAGGATTAATGTTTGAATATATATACAAATCAACCACAAACTCATACGAAAGGCAATCTTCAGAATCTACAACTTACTCAAATTCAAATGAAGATGAAAATAAAAACACTACCTCTAGTAATATGACAACAACAATTAAAAACAATATTGTTCATGAATTGAATTTAATTTCTAACAATTCATCTAACAGTTCAACAATAAAAGAAAATAAAAATGAAACAGATATTATTCTTAAATTGAATTTAACATCTAGCAATGTATCTAACAATTCATTCAATAGTTCAACAATAAAAGAAACAACAATTTCACCAATTATGAACGAAAACGAAGCAACTACAAATTTATTATTTGTGACTTATGCTACTACCGATGATGGGCGAAATGATACAAATATTTTTGTAATTCCTGCAAAGCATCATAATAGTACCGAGACAATAACATCGTTCACACCAGCACCTGTAACTGAAGAGCTTGATGATACACCAATGCCAACAGAACGTTATTTTAAAGTACCACGTTTAAATGATGGAAGAAATGATGTTAATGTTATGGACGGAATTACAACACCAAAAGAAAATTTCACAACAATTTATGTAACAGCACCACCAATTATACTTGAACAATTTAAATCAAATGATACAGGAATTACAAAAGAAGTAACTAATTCATCAGAAGCTAATGAACCTATTGATATGTCCCCATTTTTACCAACAATTGAAGCATCTAGTACAAAACCAAAAATGTATGCTGTTACAGAGAATACATCAGAAACTGAAACAACATTATCACCAGTGCACGCTGATCAATCACCATTTCTTCCAGAAATTGAAAATAATGCAACATTAATATCAATTCTTCATCAAGGACATCATGATATTGAAACAACTACTCATGATATGGATACTCAAAATATTACAAAACATGATAGTTTTGAACAAAAAACAAATAATAATTCAATTGAAAATTTTGATAATTTTACTATTGAAGAAATAGAACATCTTAAAGTTATTCCAATTAAGAAAGTTGAAGAGAATAATAAAACAAGTGTTGAAATGGAAACAACAACAATTGAAAATAAATTAAAAATTATGACCACAACACAGGAAGATGATATTATTGCTACAACAATGAAAATAGAAGAAGAATTAGAAAAGTTACCAATAACAACAACAACAATATCAACATTATTATCATCATCAACAGAATTAATGAATATGACTAAAGAAGATAATATTACAGCAGCAACAATAACAACAAGCACAACAACAATGATGCCAATAACAACAACAGCTGAATCAATAATAACGACAACAATAAAAAATATAACTTCAGAAATAATACCATCGACAACATCAAGATACAATAATGATATCCTATTTCATAAAGAAGAAATAACTGAAAATGATACAGATGCAACAACAGATAGTCTTAATGAAATACTTGATTTCAGGATTACAAAAGATAACAATGGTAAATTTAATGATGATGAATTTTTAAATAATTATAAAAATGATCTGAAAGTAATTCCTTTAATAAAATCTAATAAAAAAACGGAATATCAAAAGCAAGAACAATCTAAGATCGATAATAAAAAACCAAATGGTTTAGAAGAGAATGATGATGTAAAAGAGACAACGACCGGTCATTTTTTAGATAAAGCGACGTTTCAATCGGTAAATGAATCGATTGGAACGTCGAAATCCTCGGAAACAGAAATAAAATCAATAGATGATAAAGAAAATACAACGACTGAAAGTGTAAAAGAAGTTAGAAAATTAGAAGATACACCAATTTCATTTTCAAAATGTACTGCTGGACAATTTGAATGTATTAATGGTACATCAATAAAAGATGGAGGTTCTTGTATTAATTTAAGTGAAAGATGTGATGCAATTGCTCATTGTTCTGATAATTCTGATGAAGATGAATGTGAACGTTCTGGATGTCCTGGTCATTTTCAATGTAAAGATGGTCCATGTTTAGCAAGACACCTTGTTTGTGATGGTATCTCACATTGTAATGATAGCAGTGATGAAGTTGAATGTGGTAAGTTAAAATAATTTTTTTTTTATTTATCTGATTTAAACTTTCCCTTAAGAACAGTTATAAAATTTAATTCTCACGAATTTTCAATGATTAAAAATTCACACATTGTTTTTGTGAAGCATAAAATGTTTTTTTTTTCCATTGAAAATTTGAATTCATAATTTTTGTGTTTAGAAAAAAATATTGAGTAGCTAATTATCATCTTGTAAAATTGATAAAACCAAATTAAAAATTCAAATTTAAAAAAAAATCGTTGCATTGTTTGCTAATTTTAAGAGATTTTACTGTTACTCCGTTATTTGAAATTTTAATTAACAATTTCATTTCTTTTTATATTTAGAATCATGGCAATGCCGTTTTGATGAAATATCTTGTGGAATAGGTAAACCATGTTTACCATCATTATGGCAATGTGATGGTATGGAACAATGTCCAAATGGATCAGATGAGACAAATTGTCCAGATAATTGTAATAACAATGAATTTTATTGTACGTCACAACGTAGATGTATACCAGATGCATGGCGTTGTGATGGAAAAATTGATTGTTCAGATGGTGAAGATGAACGTCCTTGTGATTGTCCTATAAATTATTTCAAGTGTCATACTGGTGGTTGTATACCACAAGAAAATGTCTGTGATGGTAATCCCCAATGTCCTGATTTATCAGATGAATGGGAATGTTTTAAAATAATTAAATTAGAAATTTTATCTAATAATACAATAATGAATTCTAATACTACAATAGAATCAAATATAAATATTGGGAATAATACAAAACAGAGTCAAAATATATTAAGAGTTAAAAGAAGTAATGATAAATATTCATTAGTTTGTGCTGAAGGTTGGAATTCATCACATGCCGATTTAATATGTCATAAAATGGGTTATTCTGGTGCATTAAAATGGTCAACCATTTATACATATGATAATAGTTCAGAATTTGTTACAATAAATAATCATTTTGAAATTGCACCAACATGTGAAAATGGAATTATTTCATTGGAATGTGTTGAATATGGTAAAATATTTTTTAATTTATTGTTTTCAGTACAAATTTTAATGTAAAATATTTTTAGTTTGTGGAAATCATTCTATTTTAACGTCATATCAAAGAATAAGTGGAGGTAATCCAGTCACATCAAAACAATGGCCAAGTCTTGCACTTGCTTTCAGTGATTCTGCTATTAAATGCACTGCAACAATAAGTAAAATAAATTATAATTTTTTTTTTTTTCAATTTTACCAAATTTCTAATTTTTATTTAATTTTTATTTTAGTTGCACCTAGATGGGCAATAGCTAGTTACTCCTGTATTATAGGAAAAACTGAATTTGTTAATGGAAGGGGAGCAGAATTAAATTGGACATTATTTTCTGGTAGTTCATCATTTGATGAACATTTAAAGGAATCAAATAAAGTCCAGATAATTAGAATAAAACAAATTGTTACATATCCACAGGTATTGTTTCCAACTCCCTTTCAAGCATAACAAATCGATCTTTATTATATTTATTTATTTTTTTATCTAAAATTAGGCAAAATTCAAACGATTCCTTTATACTGGAGATGTAGTCCTCCTTGAATTAGAATCATCACTTAACTTTTCATCAACTGTTAGTTCAGCATGTTTATCAGAAAAAACAATTGATAACACACAAAATTGTATGACCGCTGGTTGGGGTGTTCATCAACCCGGAAGTAATTAATATTTAAATCTTTTAATAAAAACTTTCTTTAAAATCATATTTTGTCTATTTAGAACCAACTCAGGAACAATATTTAAAATATTTACCAATACCAACTGTACCAATAAAAGAATGTAATTCAACTAATTATTTTGCTGGAGCTTTACTTGATGATGCAATTTGTGGTTACATGTCTAGTAATCAAACAACATGCTATGTAAGTGTGAACTTTATAATAATTATTATTCCATATTTCTATTCCTCTTTGCAATGTATAAAAAATCATTGCAAAAAAAAAAAAGGACATAAAACTAATTCAAGGTTTTATGTCCATTTTTTTTGTTTTTCAATTAATAATTAATTCTTTTATTGTTAAATTATGTTTAGAATGATGAAGGAGCACCAATGATGTGTTACTCACCAGATGATAATGAATGGGAATTACATGGTATCCTTAGTTATCATGGAAATTGTGGTAGACGTCCACAACCTGTTATTTATAATTCATTAGCTGGTGAAATTACCAATTGGATAACAAACACAATCGGAAATACTCTTATGTTCAAAAAATAAAAAAAAAAAACAAAGTAAAACAAAAGAGAGAAAAAAAAAAGTATTTAATTTATTCAGTTTTATTTTAGTAAAAAAGAAAAAAAAAAAATAGTGACAATTTTAAGAAGAAAAAAAAAAAAAGAAATAAGAAAAAAATTGTAAATATTCGTTTATCCGTTTTTGTTTTTCTGATTTAAAAAAATAAAACAAAAAAAAAGGAAACAGAATCAAAAAGATAAAAAAAAAGAAAGAATCGTGCAATTAAATATTAAACGATTATATAAAATGAAATTAATCTAAATGTTAAAAACATAAAAATTGTAAATAGTTTGTAATTAATATTAAAGAAGAAGAAACAAAAAAAAAAAAACAAAAAAAAAAGTAATTAATTTTTAATTAATTTTTTTTTAAAATTATATTCCTTTAAACTTTAAACTTTAAAGTTAAAGATAAAAATATTTTTACCATTTTCGGGTTATTTTTATTTTTTATTTTAGACAAAAAAAAAAGAAACAAAAACAAAAATAAACTAGATTTATTTATAGGATTGTGTGACGTCAAAAATTCAAATAAAATGTTGGATTTTTTTTTGTGAAAGTTGAAGAGAGACAAAAAAAAAATTAAGAAGAACAAAAAAACAAAAAAAAAAGTTAAATCCTTTTTTTTTTAACTTTTTGTTTTTCTTCTTTTTTTTTTTGGTTGTTTGTTGAGTTTTTTTAGAAAGTGGATTGATATTTTAATAAATTTTGACTAGTCACAAAAGTTGTTTTTTTTTTTTTTTTTTTATTATTTTGCCAAGAATAATGGCAGAGCGTACATTTTTAATTTTTCTGTTGTTTTTAATTTTGAATATATTTTGTGAATTTTTAAAGGTCGTAAAATATATAAAAATTGAAACTTCCATCTTTTTTTTTTTTTTGTTGTTAATAAAAAAAAAAAAAAAGGATTTTGTAATTTTTTTTTTTTTCTTTTCTTTTATATAAATATTATTATTAATTCTATTAAATTTAAATTATATGTTTATTATTAATTATAAAAATTGTATGTTTTTAATAAAAAATGATCAAATTACCATTATTTTACTAATGTTTATAATTTTTATCTAATAAAATTAAATTGTGAGAGGTGAAAATTTAAATGAAGGTTAAAATTTTAAATTCAATCAACAATCACTTCTTAACTAATTTAAGAAAATCTATTGATTTGTAAATATTAAAAGATCAACGTATTAAAATACAAAACTGCATTTTATTTTAATGAAGAAAATCTATTTTTTATGTACATACATATTTTCAATTCTCACGTTTAATTTTAATAATTGAATGAATAAAATATATATAATTTAAAATCAGAAGTGAAGGTAGGTGTAATCTTGTTCATGTAGGGATTATAAAAAATATAATTAAAATTAAAACAAAATTATATTGAATGGGTTAAGTATTTATATTTTCATATATTAATTATAAATTATAATTTTTTTATAGCATTATATCAGAAACAAATACAACCAGCATTAGAATAAATATATGTACTAGATAAATTTAAATTGCCACAATTATTAATTACTAATAATAATTATTATTAGTGTAAAATTTGTTTCCGTTGAACAGTAATGAACAAATTTGAACAATGTTTTCTTTTAATAAAACAATAAGAAAAAACTAATCTCTTCAAATATCTTCATCCATTTTCTTTTTTTGTTTCAATGTATCTTCTAGACGATCTAATCGTTCGTTCATACCACGTAAAGATTCTTTTATTCCATCCTGTATTTCACAATATCGTTGCATAGCTAATACTAAACTCTCTTCCAGTAAATCACTTTTTTGATTTTGATCATTCGCTGTATCATTCATAAGTTTTAATTTATCGGAAACATCTGGAATGTTTTTAAAATATTCAGCACCTAATGTTGAATCCAGTTTTTTTATTTCTTCTAATATTTCAAAACTTTCAGCTAATTCTGGTGCCACAGTATTAACGTAAACTTCTTTAGATTTTATATCCTGTTTTTCATCAATAAAAATGGGATCAAGGTATTTTTCCAATTCATCAGAACGTTTGACAACATCAGAAATTTTATCTCGCCCACTTAAAGCACTAGATATTAATGTATTAGCAGATATTAAAGAATCTGTTAAATTCTCTGAACGACTATCATTTTCAGGTCCTAAAATTCTATTAAGACTATCTATTCGTCTTTCTATAATATCTAATGCTTCCATTCTGGAATATTTTCATAACATTTAATAACATATTAATGTTTAATCTATTAATTGAAATACTTACAAAATACTAAATTGTAACTTCAAGAACGTAATTTGTGTTTATTTAATATTTTATAATTAATTTCACTCCAAGAAACAAATGACATCAACAAATGAAAATGAAGTATGAATAATATGGCGAAGTGAATTGGGGAATTACGTTTTGGAACGTATTCGATTTTTATCTCTCGATTTTGTTTTTAGCGTTTTTAAATGTCACTTTGTAGCGTTTTGATTATTTTTTTTTCTGTTTATAAAGTTGTTTTACCAAAAAAAAAAGTATTAGAGTATAGTTTTATTAAAATGCTCATAATTCAAAAGTATAATTAAATAAAATAACAAAATTAATAAATAAGTGAAATTGTTTTGAATAAGTTTGTTTTTATAAATTTCGATTATTTACATTTAATAAAGAAAATAGAAAGATATTCTATTTTAGAATAAAACAGTATTAAATTTATTATCCAAGTGAATGAATTTATTTCCAATAATTACTACTATTTATCTGCATAGTGTTACGATATTTTAATAATAAATAAATAATCGGAAATAAAAAGAGAAAATTTTAATAAATATTGGATTTTATAAAATGTCTTGTAAAGGAAGTAGTCCAAGCCGTGATTCAAGTATAGTTGCAGAAGATTCATTACCGAGAGATTTTAGTATTGTTAGTTTAACATCAGCTGGAAGTTTAGATGAATTATTTCGTTCTAGAGATCACGCTGATTTAACATTAAAACGAATGCAAAATTATTTAGAAAATCAACAATTGTGCGATGTAGTTCTAATTGCTGGCAATTGTGGTAAAAGGTAAAAAAAAAACACGAGCTCGTTTGGAATTTTCTTTATAGTCTTTGTTTAGTCTATTTTCATTGTTCAAAGAACAAAGAAATAAATTTTACTTCTATTTTTAGAGTTCCAGCACATCGTATTGTTTTGTCAGCATCTAGTGCATATTTTTCCGCAATGTTTACTGGAAATTTAAGAGAATCACAACAAAATGAAGTAACATTAATGGATGTAAATGGTGATGCACTTGTACTTCTTGTTTCATATTGTTATACAGGTAACTAATCTTCATATTTACCTAACACTATCTTCAAATATTAATAAATTTTTGTTCATAGTTGGAAAAAAATTGATTTTTAATAATATTCATTTATAAACATTAAATCATTTTTCAAATTATCGTAATATTCAAATAAACATAAATTATCATAAATTATCTTTACAATTTTCCAATACTAAATTTAAAATCAATGTGATTCATTATTTCATTTTTAGCTCCCACACATTTCCTTTGTTATTTTCCTCATGAATATTTCGAATTTCTATTTTTCATTTATTTATTTTGTATGCAACACACAAAATCTATTAAATAATAATTACAGACACATTTATAATCATCACCAAATATGATGTTCCTAAACGTTCAATAAATCAATTTCCAAATTTAATTTATTTTCATTGTTAATTTTAATTACTTCAACATAAATTATATTTTTTGTAGGTACAATCGAACTTCGAGAAGATACAGTTGAAACTTTATTAGCAACTGCCTGTTTACTGCAATTAAGTGCAGTTATAAATGCTTGTTGTAATTTTCTAGCACGTCAATTACATCCGTCGAATTGTTTGGGATTTTCACTATTTGCAGAACAACAAAGTTGTAATACATTATTAAAATTAGCGAGTGCATTTACCTGTCAACATTTTATGCAGGTTTATCTTTTTATAATTATTTTAATCAAATAGAATGTAACGTTTTTAATTTTAGGTTTGCCGTAATCAAGAATTCTTTCAATTAAGTACAGAACAATTATCCGCGTTACTTCAAAGTGATGATTTAAATATTCCTTGTGAAGAAGATGTTTTTTATGCACTTATGTCTTGGGTTGCACATGATCGTGTCAATCGCGAAAAACATATTTCCGACCTTTTAGCTCTTATACGATTACCTCTTCTTAAGCCAGCGGTAATTTTTTAATTTAACCAAAATTTATAAAGAATTTGAATAAAATTGTTTAAATTTTAGTTTATTGCTGATCATGTTGAATCAATTTGTGGTTCTAACAACTGTCAACAGCTTGTAATGGAAGCACTAAAATGGCATTTACTACCTGAACGTCGCTCACAAATTTCTACACAAAGAACAAGACCAAGAAAATCAACAATGGGCAGAATTTTAGCTGTTGGTGGAATGGATAATTTTAAAGGTGCAATTAGTATAGAAAGTTATTGTCCACGTCTTGATAAATGGACTTTATTAAAAAATATGACAGCTAGAAGATTACAATTTGGTGTGGCAGTCATGGAAGATAAACTTATTATCGTAGGAGGAAGAGATGGATTAAAAACTTTAAATACGGTTTGAATTTTAAATATTTTATAAAAAATAAAAACCATTTATACAGATTTTTCGTTTAGGTTGAAAGTTTAGATTTAAATACGATGGTTTGGAGTGCTTTAGTTAGTATGGGAACGCATCGTCATGGGTTAGGGGTTGCAGTTTTAGAGGGACCTTTATATGCAGGTACTTCCATCTGACATTAAAATATTTATAAAAAAATTAATATAATGTTGAACTTAGTCGGAGGTCACGACGGTTGGAGTTATTTAAACACTGTTGAACGGTGGGATCCATTAGCAAGAACCTGGAGTTATGTGGCCCCAATGACTGCTATGAGATCAACAGCTGGTGTTGCAGTTCTTTCTGGTAGATTGTATGTGGTTGGTGGAAGAGATGGTAGTGTTTGTCATCGTACTGTTGAATGTTATGATCCACATACCAATAAATGGACAATGAGAGCACCAATGAATAAACGAAGAGGTGGTGTAGGAATTGGAGTTGCAAATGGATATTTGTATGCTCTAGGCGGTCACGATTGTCCCGCCAGTAATCCATCAGTTTACCGTTCAGAAACTGTAGAACGATATCATCCATCGACTGATACATGGAATATTATTGCATCTATGAGCCTTGGTCGTGATGCAATTGGTGTTGCACTATTAGGTGAACGTTTAATTGCAGTTGGTGGTTATGATGGAAATCAATATTTAAAAACAGTCGAACAGTATGATCCAGAAACGAATGAATGGTCAAAATTAGATTCACTTAATTATAATCGTGCTGGTAATGTAGTTGTCTCTGTACCAAATTTATTTACATCAACTACGAATAATTAATTTTATAATTTAGTTTTTTTTTTACGAAACTTTGAGAATATTGAATTTGATAAAAATGTTACGATAGCTCAGCATTCGAACGGATATCAAAAGGTGCCGTGTTCAAATTTCGGTTGTTCCATGAAATTTTTATCAAATACAATATTTTCATAATTTAATTAGTTTTTTTATACTTTTTTTATTGTAAAATTAAGATTATTTTCCGTCATTTTCTAAAATTTCTACGATGATATTTTTCTTTTAAAGAAAATAATCATTATTGAATTTACAAAGAAAGGAAACATCCTATTTAATTAAATAAATATTTCCAGTGAATATTTTTAAATGCTCAATCTTGAAATAAAACTTAAATACATAATACGATAATTCACAACAACAAACAAAACTTATCACAGTTGACGTAAAACTGAATACGGATTATTCCGTTGCTTAATAAATGAAAAATAAGAAAGAAGGAAAAAGGGTGAAATTAAATTTGTATAAATTGTTTTTTTTTTGTCTATAAATTTTTCCATATTTACATTCAGTAGAAAAAAATGAATATTCTATTTTTAGAATAAAACAGTATTAAAAAAAAATGTATCCTCACTGAATTGAATGAATTGGTATAATTAGGTTTTTATTTTTTATACATTGATCTCTTTTATTCCACCAATTATTACTAACATTTGATTACAGTTAGTTTTTATGTTTTCCTTAAAACTCTATTGAATTAAAGCACAAATTTAGATGTTGAATTCATCCGGTTCCAAAATATGCTTTCAGTGTGATTATATTTAATTATATTTATAAATGATACATTGGTGAGTAGAAGGGTACAATGGTATGCGTTAAAGTGTTTGACGTAAGTCTGCATGGAGCTGCCATTGGCACAGATCTTGGTAGTACATAATAGCAAATAATCGAATGAAATGATTGAATATCCTCCTTATGTCGTTCGATAAACATTAACGTTATTTCAAAAATTGTATCAAAAGAAGTTATTGCTTCAAACAAAATGATTATTGAACACAATGAACAAATGAATTGTAATAAAAGGGAATTGGATCGTATGTACTTAATCCATTTAAATTTGGATAAAGTAATAAATGTATCGAAAGTGAATATAATCGAACAAATTGTTTATTCATTAATTAAAAATAATTAAATACACTTTTTCAATTAATTTAAAGTGCGTAGAATATAATTTGTTTGTTTGGTTGTTGTTGTTTTTTTTTTACTGAGATTAAAGTTAATTAGATGAAACAAAAGTTAAACTTATTTTTTATTCTTTTATTTTTTAAATGTTCATAAAAAAAAATTTAAATCTTGATAAGAGAAAAATTATAAACCTTTTTAAAAGAATCAATAATTTATAAGCAAAAAAAAAAAAAAGAAGAAGGAAAAAGAGAAAAGAAATGAAAATATAAACCACCTAAAACTAATAATTAAAAAAAAAAAAAGGATTTTTTTCAAAAAGAAAATTTAAACTTTTGTAAAAAAAAACAAAAGAAAAAATTTAATTATTTTATTCATTAAATTTAATTATTGTGATAATCCTCCTAAATTTTAAACAAAAAAAAAACAAAAGACTAAAAAATGGAATTTAGTAAAGAATTTTTTTTTTTGTAGACATTTTAAAGTGAGAGGATTATAATTTTGTATAAACTTTTATAATATTTTCCTGTAACTTTTAAGTTCTTAACAAAAAAAAAAAAATAATTCAAAAAGAGTTTTTTTTTTCTTTAGAAATAAAAAAAATTCGAATACGAAAAACATTCAGTCAAATTTTTATTTAGATTTTTTTTTTTTTATAACCAAATAATTTTTTTTTTTTTTTTGGGTTGAGATTTTAAATCTCTGAAATTATTCCATATTTATTTTGTATTATTTTTTTTTTTTTTTTATTCATATAAGAATTTTGTATTTTTTTTAAGTAAAAAAAGTGGTGAAATAAAATTAAATGAAAAAATATTCTTTATAAAGAGAAAAACAAAAAAACACAAAAAAAAACAAAATGTCGATGCTACAGATACTAACTACAGATACTACAGAATATGTGTTTACTTTGTACTCGTGTGTTTCTTTTCTAATTTTTAGTTTTAGTGAAAAGAAAAACAATTTAATTATTTTTTTTTTTTTGCTTTCATCGTAAATATTTTTTATAAAATAAAAATAATAAATGAAGTAAAATCATTTAACATTTTTTCTCTCTCTCTCTTGTGAAATATTATTTTGAATAATAGAAAAGAATTTACTTTTGAATGAAAAAACAAAAAAAAAAAAAGAAAATTTTTAACACACGAAACAAATAAAATTAAATGGAACAAAAAAAAGTAAATTATTCGAAAAGTATTTAAATGATTTGTTTTATTGCTATAAATATAAAGAAGAATAAAGAAAAAAAATACGATTAGTTAGTTATCTGTGTTTTTATATAACTTTTTCTATATATTGTTTTTTTCTATTGTAATTTTTGAATAAACAAAAAAAATTTTCAATAAATTTTTTATAAATTTTCTAAACAATTTTTGTTTTTGTTTAATTTTTTTTTTTTTATTTTCATAAATTTTGAAAACAAATGAATATTTTAACACAAATGGAATTTATATTTATATTTTAGTATGAATAAAAATCAACCAAAACCAATTGTATAATTTCAGTACTGTTACTTAGGACCAATCAGAATCAAGAACAACTTACAAAGTACGAAACGTAAAATAATAAACAAAAAAAAAAAATTCGTAAACTTATACGACGACGACAAATACAGAAAGTGATTTTTAAACACTAGTAAGTAAGATGATAAAGAGTATACAGAATAAAAAGAATGTACTACGAGAGAAAATGTGATCACAGAAAAATGGTAAATGAATTTTTAAGTAAATGTGAAGACAAAACAATTTTATTTATTTTATTTTTATTTGTTTTTCCCTTATTTTAAAAGTTGTTATTGTTGTTGTTTTTTATAACTTCTTTTTTTTTGTTTCTTACAGTAAAATTGTCCATTACCGTAAATTTATTACATTTTTTAATACTTTTTTTTTTTATAAACTACAAAAAATATCTTTTTTTTTTTTTTTAAAAATTATTACAATTTTTTAATTATTTATTTATTTCTGTATTAGTTGTATAGATAGGGGTAGGTACTAACTATATTATTAATACTAATTAGATAGGGGAATAGAGAAATTAAAAAAAAAAAAAAAAAAAACAGAAAATAATCACTTCCCATAAATATAAATTTATTTAAAAATACTAAATAAATTTTTTTTTTGATCGTTGTTGCTTTGTGTGTGAATTTTAAAATGTAAATTCTTTGTAATTAAAATTTTTAAATTGTTTAAATCATTAACTCTCACTGTGTCATCACTGTGAGAAATGGTGTTTGGCAGCAGTTATCTGCTAAATTAATGCCTATTCGTTACAAATTATTTGGTTTTTTCATAATTAATAATTATTATTAATAAATACAAATTAGAAATGTATTTAATGAATGAAGCGAGGCAGTAACAATTTTCAGTTTGATTTGAGGAAGAAAAAATCATAAAAAAGATTTTTTTTTTAAACATTTGAACAGTTTTTAATGGAGTAACGAATAGTTTACAATCAAATTTTGCTCTGAATAATAAATAATTTATTTTTAAGAAAACAAAAACTATAAAACACAAAAACACTTTTTCTTTTGTGCTATCACAATTATTTTAAGAAAACCCAACCAAAAACTAAAACAAACAACCAGCAATAAAAAGTGCACTTAATATTCCAACATATAAAATGAGTTTTATTTAACATTTTCCCTGTTTCTATTGGTATTATTGGTGCGTTATAAAACCAGATAATTTTGATTATTAATTATTTACAATTTATTATTTATATATTTTTAGTTAAAAGGATGTATTTTCATTCTGTACTATTGTTTTACACTCTAAATTACATTTTTAATTTCAATAATAATGGTTTGTATGTTACAATAAACGTTGGCACGAAACATAAATAGAAACCCTATAAATGTTTTATTTTTATTAGATTATTTCACATTTAACTTGTTTCACTATTATGATTCTTTATTTTATTTCAAAATTATTAGTTAAATTAAAAAGAAAACACATCCTTTTATCTTGTAAATTTAAGCGTATTTGAACAAAATTATATAACATGAAATTTTTGTAACTTTTAAAGTTAATATTTTGTGATTCGGGTTTTTAAAATTTTCTCACTTTTTGTTTCACTTTAATTTTATTTATACCAACATAGTACTAAAATTAACATTTATTATTTTCACTTCCACAAAAAGGTGATTTGTCGTGTTTTTATTTTAACCTTACCGCTTCAAAAGTTGATTTCGATTCTATTGTGAAAGTAGTAGACTTTTGAAAAATCAATCAAGATAGGAATATTATGTTGGTAAATAGTTTTATAATGTTTTTCACTGTTGTGTTGTTTCTGTTTTTAAATAAATAAAAATTTTAATTGCATCCATTTGTACTTAAATGTTTTTGTATTGCTGATGGAATGTTATCAGTTGTTTTTGAAATATTACAATGGCCAAGAAGTTCAGGACATGAACGTAATCCTTCTTGTATTTCTTTAGCTTTCTTTAATAAATCATAATTAATTTTTTCTGTAACAATTGAATCTTTTCTGTAAAGTAAAAAAACAAAACAAAAACAATTAAAACCAAAAAGGAAAAAAAAGAAATGAGAAAAATATCTTTACTTGTAATCAGGATGACTAAGTACTTCCTGTCTAATCCATGATGCTGTTGTTAAAAGTTTACCGGATGCACGGTGTTGTATTAAATGCAAATAATGTTGAATTGTACAATGTGTATCCGCATCAACATCCATAGAACCTAAATAACTATGAATTAATGGTACTAAACCAGGAAATGAATCCTATTTTTGAAAAGAAAAGAAAACCATTGAATAATCAAAAAAAAACAATTTAAGTTTGTATCATACTTACTTTTCCATTTATAATTTCCTCAATAGTCATTAATTCACATTCATCCTCAACTTTTGAATCAGTATTTTTCTTGGTTATATTTTTTTTAAACCAGAATTTCTCCTCTCGTAACGCGTTACGTTTTTGTGCTTTTTGCATATTCTCGTCAACCTAAATTCATATTTTATTTCTGTTAATTCAGTTTTGAGGTTTAAAAGTAAATAAAATAAAATTGTAACTATGGAAATAATTTGTCAAAAGCGGAATAACCCAAAATTGGTTATCTACTGATAAATACATAAATATTTTCAAATTGACAAAAAAATTCTAATTCTAAACATAATCATATTTAACTTTACTGAGAAAATTTTTAAAATAATTTTTAGTTATTATTTATTTACCTTACTAATTGGAACCAAAAAATCTAACTGAAATGATAGAATGACTCGAGTTAATAATACAACAAAACAAACAATAGCAGCATTTTCGAAATCAGTTAATTGTATTTCACATGGACGAAATTCAACACGCCAACCAATTGGTGAATTTGGTGGTGGTGGTTTAAATCTCATTGTTTGCCAATTTGTTGATTGTATATTTTCAAAATGATCTGTATCTTCTTCATCATTTTGATTAATTTTTTCACTAAATAATGATACACTATCTCTTATAAATAGATGAGCAATATGTTGAGCTAATAAATGATCGATATCACCATCACGTAATCGTTGATAAATTTTTTCATCATAAACTAAAGGCACATCATTATATCTAAAATAAGATAAAAAAACAAAAGATTACATTTGTTATTTGTATCAATAAATAAAATATTATATTGTCATTGATAATGTTAATTTCAATTAATTTTAAAGTTTAGACATTTATAAGGATTAAATAGTAGAATGAACTTCATTGAAAAATTATAAGTATTAGATTTGTAATGAACTTTATAAATGAAGGGAATAAATAATAAAAAAAGCTTACTTTTCACCATCAGATGACAGGTACGAATCAATTGAATCATATCTTGATTTTAAAATACGAAATTGTTGTTCATTTAATGGTTTTTCACCTTTTTCTTCATCTGTTCTACAATCAACTGATGCACTTATAACATTCCAACGACAATCACTTTCTGTTAAGTAACCTCGATATGCTGGTGATGCTGCAGTTAATGCCAACATAATTGGACATAGTGGTGTTAAATGATCATATAATGTTCTTGCCTCTGTTATATTACAAGCTTGAAATGTTAATTGTAAACAACAACAACCCATACCAAAACCCATTGCATCCATATGTACAATATTCGGCTGCCCTGGTGGACTACCATCAACTGGTAATTTTGTATGTTCATCTTTAAAAACTTCTAAATTTATCGATACTTTTTTACCACGTCTTTGCCTTATATTTCTTGTTAATGTTCTAAATCGTGGATGTCCAGGAAATATGGCTTCATCAGGAAAATATAATGAACGAGCAGCACAATTTTCATCATCGGGTCGTGTTTTATACGATGGAAATGTAAATGATGGACAACCAAGACTGAAATTAAAAGTAAATTATAAATGTAAGTAAAAAACAAAATTGAAAAATTTATATCGAGGTGAAATTATATGAATTCACTTTTGAATTTGTTTTGTTAAATTTACCGTGGAAAATTTGTTATTGAAAGTACAGTTTCACCGGGTGGTAAAAGACTAGCTACTTCTTGCCTTCTATAACGCATATTTGCTTCAACAACATTAAAATGTGCTAATAAACCACCATAAGGTTTACCGGGTGTACCTTCTATCATGTACGCACCGTACTCAGGACGCCATAACGATTTTACACCTTTAAAAAAAAAACTATTTTTAGAAGAATAAATTAAATTGATTTCATTTGAATACAAATGTGAATTATTCATTATATTGAATGTGGACGTCTAATATTAAATTTATTCAAAAATATTACCATTTGGATCAGCCATTTCTTTTTCATTTAATTTTGCAAGAGCTTCTTGTGCTCTTAATGATACTTGTGCTGTCTTTTTTTCATCATCAAATTTAACAAGAATATATTCAACCTACAGAAAACAAATATACAAAACATAAAATTAATTTACGCAAAAAAACTCAAAAATAACAAAAACAAAAAAAAATTGTTTTGTTCAAAATTTAAATAATAAATTAATATAAACAAACCTCATCACCCCATTTAAGTATATCACCTTGTCTATCACGTAATCTAGCATATAAATGAATAAATTGTTCGATTCCATGTTCTCTTACATGATTTGATAATTTTTTTGTTTCTTCCCAACTAAGTGGACTTCCTTCAGTTAAAAGACCCATTTTTCTTTAGCTTTTTTTTTAACTGAAAAGAAAAATTAATTGACGAATTTTTTAAGTTTTTAAAAATAATTATTGAAATATTAAAATTTGCCAAAAGTAGAAAAAATAAAAACTGATTAAAAATTAAATTCTTGGTAGCGTTTGTTTGGGTTATTTTTTAAACAAGAAATTCAAGAATTGAAAACTCCTCAAAAATCTATAATAATAAATTATTATAAGCCAAACAAAAGAAAAATCCTTGGGATTTCTATTAATTCAGAGAGAGAAAAATATATGTCTTAAAACTTCAAAGTTTAAAAATTTAATTAGCACAAACAAAATTTTTTTGATTACAAATAAAAAAATCCCATTAAAATTAAAAAATATTTTTATTTGTTTTTTTTTTTTTTTTTAGGAAATTCAACAAAGTTGGAACTTTGAATTGTTGAATTTATCGTAAAATTATCAGAATCCGTAGTGTAAATGATTAATTATGGTTTTCATGTTAAACATAGGTGATTGCATGGAAAATGATTTGACAAATTTTTAAACCAAAAAAAAAACAAATACACACACAAACAAAAAAATGATAAAAATTTGTATAAAATTGATAAATGATAAAAAAAAAATTCAAAAAAAAAAAAAAGTAAATAAATTAGGTGATTTAATCAATAAAGAAAACATTAAAACTAATCGGGGAAAAATCATGAGATCTTAATTAGACAAAAGTAAATAAACAAGAAGCTTGAATTAAGTTAACTTTAGATGCAAAGATCAATTTCGAATCCAATCCAAAAAAAAAAAAAAAACTACTCCAATCAAAAGTTAAAGAGATTTTGCCTAAACAGAATAATGTGAAAAATCTGAATCATGAAAAAATTATTTACAACAACAACAAAATTATTTATTTTTATTTTTTTATATTTTTCTTTCGCTGGAAGGCCAAATTATTATTATTTATTTATTTTTAGCTAACATATAGATAAAATATAAAAACTCTTTAACGCACTTAACATTATTATTTTATTTGTTATCACACAAAAACAAATAAAACTTCTTATCAATTTAGAATAGAAAAAAAAAGCAACAACACCAAAAAGAAACAATTATTAAAATGAGTATTTTTGTTTTTATTTTCCTTTCGTCCAATTCGTCCAATTCGAATTAAAAAAAAAAACGGAAAACCTCTTAAAAGGTAAGACAACTTATAAGATCATTTACGACAAAATATAGTCTGACCAATTTAAATATTCAAACAAAAGAAGGGAAATCACAAATTAAAAGATTTAAGATGAAATTTTATTTGATTAAATAAAATAACAGAATAATAACAAAGGAGAGAATTGAATGAAACAAAGAATTACAATCAAATAAATTATATCCACGTAAATAGGGTCCTTGAAAAAATAGGGTGGGAGGTGGTGGAAAAAACAAACAAATAAACAATACATTTTTAATATATATCGACTATTTTTCATTTTTATTTTTTCCATCGAGTTTCCAAAAGATTTAAAAGAAAAAAAATGTTTGAATATATTTCTAGTTTTCAAAAGGTGTGACAAAGAAAGAAAAAAAAATCATTAAACAAACACACCCCACACAACCCCAACTAAAGCATACACACATACATACTTCATTACCATTTCTATCAAGGTCAATGTCTAGTTTAGAATGTGTTTTTAGATTTAGGAAGGAGGCCGAAAAAAAAACTTACAAATCATGATGACTTGCACAATAATATCGTTGTTTTTTTTTTTTTTCTTTAATTTGTGTTCAGAGAAATGAAGGTAAAGGACAAGGGGGAGTAGATATGTACTTGTCAGGGATTATTGGTTCCACCCGAAACGAAAACATTATTTGACGAGACTGATTTGTTAGTAATTGTAGAGAGAAAAATTTCAATGGAAAATAAATGGAAATAATTACTGGAATTTATTGAAAGAGGAATCAATTATCTTTATTAGTTTTATTTAATGTAAAAACATTTAATTTAACTGAGGAATTTCATTAGTAAATGGATTGATAAAATTAAGTTTAGTAATAAGTACAATTAAATTAAATTATTGAAGAATTTTCTTCAACTTAGGTATTTTCTAATTAAAAAATTATTCCACTAATGGACAAAAATAAAATAGAAATAAAAAGTTTTGTCAATCGATACTAAATCTTACTGGAATTAAAATGGGATATAATTACGTCACAATAATTAATTAGATATTTTGAGGAAATATTCTTATTTCAAATAATTATTCTTTTTAGCTATGAATAATAAAAAGTAATTTTCAAAGATCTTTCTTAATAGGATAAAGATAACAAAAGTTTTAATTAGATAATATTAAATCAGTAATTTCTCGTGCAAAGGATTTTCATAATAAAAAATATTTTAACAATATAATAAATTAAATTATTGCATTTAATTCTAGCTTTATATTAATGATAAATCAATAATTACCACGGTTTTTTATTACAACGAAAAACATAAAAAAAAAAATTAATTATTTATATTTTGACTTCATTTATCGTAAAAAAAAAATACTTTTGTTCATTACAAAAACAATAATAAAAAAAAAAAAAGAAACGTAATTATTCACAAATAGAAACAAAATTCATGATAACAAAAAAAAAAAAAAAAAACACAACTAAACTTCTTTTTTTTTTGTAGTTGGAAATGGCAAAAAAATATTAGCGAATCATTATTTTCTTCATGGATGGCAATTAATTTAATACATTTTGTTGTTTTTTTTTTTTTTCTATATCGGGGTGACGCATTATTTAATTTAATATATTTATTCACTTTTATTAAAAGTTGAAAATTTGCAAACACAAAAGCACGTGCTTTAAATTGTGATTCTAGAAATATTTGAATTAAATAATTATTTACAGAAGAAAATCCAATAAGAAAATCACAAATTAAAAGTAAAAAAAAAAAGTCTGAAAAAAATTAATTTATTTGTCCAAAAAACTTGACAAACCTGTTTTTATCACAAAAATATTATTTATGTTCTTTCTCTTTTAATCGTAGAATTATTATGAATCTTCTAGAATATATTTTATTATATAAAGTAAACTGATAATGACAATTATTATCACTTTTTAAGATAAGTAAAATTTAAAAGAAATGTCACTGAAGAATTTTTAATAAGAAAAACTTTTCGAGTACAATTTTAATATTTCCAACTCTCACCAACAACAGTCACAAATAAACTAAAAAATTCTGAATGAAAATTTAATTTTTGTATTCTACTTTTATAAAGTAAATATTATAAAAGAAAAAACAGATTGCGCAATCATTTTAATTTATTCTCTCTCGGCTAACAAAAAAAAAACTCATGTAAAATCAGAGAAAAAAAATATTTTTTTTCCATAATCTTGATTTTTCATGTCACATTTCTATTTCTCACACTAGAACAAATTACGTCACTATAATTTTTTACTATTTACCTGGTAAAAAATAATCAATATTACACAATAATTTAGTTTTACTATTTTATTTCAAACTATTCAATTAAATTTTAGTTAATTATTAGAATTTTAGACTTTCTTTTATTTAGAAAAAACATCATGTAAAGATAGATATGACGTCAGAAGCCGCCTTATAAAAAAAATGCATTAAAAAAAACGCTAAAAAGAACATTGCATTTGTACACGCTAAAAATAATTTTGGTTGTAGGCAAAAATTAAACGTATTTTTTTCAGAATAAAATAAATATTGTCTTAAATTTTGTTTTAAATTAAAACTGACCTTAAAATATACATTCCTCCTTTTCTAATAAAATAATATGATACTAATCATTTTAATAATTAATTTAACTTGGCTCAACATTTTTTTCAATGATTAGCGGTTTTTGGTTGCTTCGCTTTAGCGATGTTTTACCGCAAATTTATTATTGCGGCAACACTGGTTTTTACCATCTGTCAGTGCAGGAGTAATTTTTAAGCAAAGAAAAAAATCCACATTTAATAATAAATTAAAAATTACGGTTTCTATAACATAAATACAATTCAAATCGTTAAAATGGATGATAAAGATTTACCAAAGTTAGCTGATAATGAAAAGACCTACGCTCGAATTCCAGAAGCCGTGTTTGTTGTAAATATAACATAACCTCATTTATGTGATGTGATTCATAAATAATTTATTACTTTACTTTTAAAATATTTCAGGACGATGTAGATTCCTACATGTTACTAGAGGAAAATGATAGTGATGCCGATAAAGTTCTTAAAAGACTCGATGAGCAACATAGTAAATACAAGTTTATGGAATTCAATATTGCTTCCAGACGTAGAAGACTAAAACTTCAGATTCCTGATTTAGTCAATTCATTAGAAATGATTGAAATACTTAAAAAACAAAATGAAGATATGGAAACACAATTTTTATTAAGTGAACAAGTTTTTCTAAAGACTGTAATACCACCAACTAAAACCGTTTGTCTGTGGTTAGGAGCAAATGTTATGCTTGAATATCCTCTAGATGAGGCTCAAACACTACTAAAAAATAACATTGATTCAGCAATAATCAATCTTAAATGTCTCGATCATGATAAAGACTTTTTGAGGTAAATATTTACACGAGCACATTTTGTAGTATTTGAATTACTTGAATTTTTTTTTTGTAGGGATCAATTAACAACAACTGAAGTCTCAATGGCTCGTATTTATAACTGGAATATGAAAAAACGTCAAGCAGCAAAGGCATCCACGTAAAAATAAGATCACTAAAATTTATTTTCGTTCTTTAAAATTCATTCAAACCCCAATTAAGAAATTTTGTTGCTTCCACGATAATATTTATTATTTTTTATTTCGTTCTCAATTTTAATTAAATTCTTGCTAATCATTATGATCAAAATAACTAAATAACTAATTTCATCAATTAATGATATTATTTTTATAATAAATAATAAACACTTGTGCTTGTAAACGAAAAACATAAAATAAATAAAGAAAAAACATTTAATTTGAATACAATTATTATAAATCAAATGCATAATTAATTTTATTTTCTTTTTTAATTATAATTTTTATTAATCAAAATGCTGTTGTCTTTTATTTATAAACAAAACAGAATTAAAGAAATTATGAATGAATGAAGAATTATTTTAGATAATAATTGGAATGCAAATTAAACTTCAAAGAGAAAAAAATTGTGTAAAAAGAAAAAAGTTGTTGATTGCCACACAGAATACACAATTCTTATAATTGATTTTGTGCTTTCGAAAAAGTTTACCTTTATCTATATCATGTCTTTTACCACCAAGAAACTTAATTAAAAAATAAAACAGGGACAAATTAAACGTATTAAGTTTTATTTTTTTTTTATTTTACACCTGAATAGGCACAAGTAGTGGAAATGGAATTTTTTCCATTTTTTCTAAAATACATTGTGCTCGATATTTTTTGTTATTCAATTTAATTTAATTAAAAAAAAAAACAACCGAAATTCATTGAATATTATAAAATATTACAGATTCTTTTAAGATAATAAACTGATAAGAATTAAGAAATTCGAAAAGTTTTAAATTTTTTAATTTACATATTTTGTTTTTTTTTTTTTTGCTGATATGGAATGTTTTTTTTGTTATTAATTTATTTTGTTTTATGAGCAATGAACTTAATACTTCTTAATTAAGGGTAAATAGAATTTTAAAGCAAATCTTTAATCTTATTTTGTGTCTTAAGTACTTGCAAAATAAAATATGTAAATAAAATTATTTTCTCTTCTTAAATTCTAATGAAAAAAAAAGAAGTTATTAAATAAAAAAATGGTTAATTCTAATTCATGACTTCAAAGGATAAAAGAAATTTTCTTTTTAACTTTCATAATAAGCTACTAAAAAATAATAATCTTTTTTCCTATATAAATGTATAATTCAAAACAATAGAAAATTATTCTGCATTAGGTGGAGAAGCGGTTTCCACTTCTTTTTCCTTCTCTACTTCAACTACTTCTACAGTAGTGGTAACTGGCTCTGTATCTGATGTAGTTGCCACTACAGGCAATACTTCTTCTTTTGTAACAACAGGTTCCTCAGTCTCAGTTTTAGCAATTTCCTCTTGAATTACAGGTTGTGGTTCTTCTGGTTTAGCAACGGCAGGTTGAGCAGGTGGTGTTGAAACAATAGCTGATGTACCTGGTTGAACTTCTTCAACAGTAGTAGTAGCACTTGGAACTTTATCAATTACGGGAGCCTTCCCACTTTTTAATTCTGCTAATTCAAGTTTCAATTCCGCTAATTCATATCTTAATGAATCAATTGTATCTTTTTCCAAAAGAGAATCACCAATATTATGCCGCAAAAAGTCAATAGCATTTTCTGGCTTATCATTTATTTCATATAATTTAACTAAAACTTTACTTAGTGCATCTAAAACACCAGTGCGTTCTAGATATTTACGGAATTCATCACGTTTGATATCGATTGGCTGTAATCAATAAATAATTGATGATATTATATAAAAGCAACTTACGAATATTCAAGAGACAAACATTTTGAGGTTAGAATTTAATTTATTTTCAAAATGTTACTGATAATGTGGAATAAATTTGTTATATTTACCTTGAATGACATTTTGATTAATTTATGTTGAAATATAGGACGTATTTATTAACTAATTGAATTAGTTTGAGCAATAATGCGCTACTTAATTACAAGGACGATTTCTTTTCTATCACAAAAATAAAAATTTAAACTTTATATTCTATTTGATTCGGCTTATTTTATAATGACGAAGACGATGTTGTCGTTTCGCTTTATTACGAACAAATAATATTTATCGGAAAAAAAGCCAAACACAGATGCAAAATTAACACATACACAGCATTAAAAAGATGGTCATGTAAAATAGGGTTGCAAAGGCGCAATTTTTAAAATTTAATTATGTAAAATTCAATTAGTTTTTTTTTTAAAAATTTCCTATTATTTTCAATAATTTTGTTAATATAATTTAAAAAAAATATATTCACAAATAAATATTTCAATGTCAATATAACAAAAAAGAAAAAAAAAAACAAATGAAATCAGCAGTAAAGGTAAATAAAACTAAAATAAATCTTGAATTGATTGTATTATTTATTAAAATTTTTTAAATACGTATATATGTATATATATATTTCTTTTTGAACAATTTTATTTTAATTATAATTATTATTTTAATTTTGTTTTTTGGAAAAAAATTCTTTATTTATTTAGTTTTGGCCTTATAAAAAAGGCGCAGAATTTCAGAAAATTTATTTTATTTTTTTTTTTTTGTTTTTTAATTAAATTTTTTAATAATATGAAAACACGTATACATTTAATTACATTATAATAATACACAATGAATCTTAACTAAACATAAAATAAAATAGAAAAGAAGAAAAACAAAAAGAGAAGGAAAATAATTAAATGAAATCACAAAACACTTTTATAATTAAAAACAACAAAAAAAAAAAATTCAGAAGGGACGAATTATTTATAATTTTCAAAGAAGTTTTTCACAAATTTTGGATTTAAAAAATTCCACAATAACACGAATTATTTAAATTCTATTATAGGAAAGGAAACAAATATTTTCGCAATTTATGGGCATTCGAGATATAGAAATAATTAAATAAAAATTGTTAGTAAACTAAATAACAAATAAAAAGAAAAAAAATTACAATAAATGACATTTTTTTTTTGTATTTTAATAAATTCTCGTTAATTTATAATTTAACATTTTTTTTTCTACTAATTAATGGAAGCAAATTTATTTGAATTTAATTATATTTTTTTCTAATAATAATAATAATAATAATAATAATAATAATAATAACTGGTTTTTCTATCCCCCCTCTTTCTTAATTGATTTGTTTTCATTTTCTCTTTATTTATTCTTGTTTCAATTAAATTGAAGAAAAGAAAATATTTAAATGCAACAGTTTTTCTTTTTTCCCCTTTAATTATCAACTATAAAATGTTTTTAATTAATTTGAATTTGTTTGAGCTGCATACTTTTGACCAAACAGAATCATAAAAAATAGTAAAACTATTTTAAATGCAAATTACCAACAATAAATTGTTTTGTTTAATAATAAAAAAAACAAAAACAAACAAATCAATGTAAAGTTGATGATTTTGTAGAGAAAACAAAAAAAAAATCAATATTAAAATGACATCGGGCAAGTTCTATCACATTTACGGATAATTGACTGACTGCAATACCGATTCTAATTTTATTTAACGGTAAAAATTAACAACTGTAAATCTAAACTAATTAGTTTTTTTTATCAGTTTTTTAGTTATCAGTTTGACTGTAATTTATTTTTCTTCATTATTATTATTATTATTTTTTGTTTTTTTTTTTTACAAAGATTTTACACAATATTTTCAATTTTCTTTTAAATTTATAATTACAAAAACAAATTTATTTTCTAAAAAAACAAAAAAAAAAAGAGAAAAAAAGTAAAAGAAATTTAAAATAATAATATTATTAGATTAGATTAGATTAATTAATAATACATAAACGGATATTCGGTCATTACAAAAATGACACAATTTAATTTAAATGTTTTCACTTTATAGTTATTCGAGTTGACTTTTATACAATTTTTAGAAAAAGAAAAAAAAGGAAAATTTAAAATGAAAATTACAACAAAATTAAACTAAATATTTAGATTTAAATTAAAAATTAATCAAACAATTCAAATTTATATGTTGAGTTCTCTGTATGTTCTCTTTTCCATTATTCATCAAATTCTCGTTTTATTTTGATATTTTTTTTTCTTCTTCTTCTTCTTGTTTTTTTTTTATAATAATAATAATAATAATAATATAATATAATTAATTCTACCTAGGTATATACTTTTTGATTTTACATATTATCTTTTTTTTTTGTTTTTATAATTAATAATTTTATAATAATTAGCTTAAGGTTTTAAATATATTTAAATCTTTGTTTATCCTTTTTTTTATTTTTTTTTTCTTCTTTAATTAATTGAAATAAATTTCCTTTTTTTTTCTTTAGTTTTAATTAGATTTAAATTTAAATTTTTTGTTTTTTTTTTTTTTTAAAATTTTAAATACGATATATTATTTTTTTTTTTATTCTGTTCATTTAATTAATTTTATTTTATTTTTATAAGAATTTATACATTTAGTCTGTGTGTGTGTGTGTTTTATTTTTTTCTTCTTCTTCTATTTTCTTCTTAAACAATTTTAATTTTATTTTATGGCAAACAATGAAAGAATTTAATTATTTAATTATTTCTGTTTATTTATTTTAAATATAATTAAATTTATTAACAAGTAAATCAAAAAAAAAATGTAAAAACATGATTACGATTTAGTGTAAGAATAGAAATTCATCCTTTATTATTATTTTTATATTTTTATAATTTTTGTTTTCATTTTTCTTTTTTTTTTTTAGAATATTACTTGTACTGTACAGAGATTTTATTAAATTAATTTTACTTTTTTATTTTTTTTACTAAAAATGAACAAAAATAAAAAAAATATAAAACAGCAAACAAAATAAAGATTTTTTTTTCTTCTAATTTTCAAAAATAATTAATAACACAAAAAATGTCATATCCCTTACAATATGCATTCTTATATTTTTTTTTCTCTCTAAACAATCTATCGTTAAACCTTTTCTTCACTAATATAAAATAATATTCACTAATTATCTCTTTTGTTCCTATATTTTCATATTATCGTGTCTGCAATAGTCGGAATAGGCACGTTAAATTTATCAATTCTATCAATTTACTTTTTTTTTTAAATAATATTTTCAAAATTGTTTGACGAAAAGGATAATTAAACGACGATTGTTTGAAAATCAATTTTGGATCTATGTTATCTGTGTATAAAGTACACTGAATAGAAACAAAGAGTGAAAAATATAATAGTGAGAGAGAGAGAGAGTCATTCAAAATATATAAATTGAATACATTATTCACCTGTATAAGCATTTAACAAGACTTTTGACAATTTATCTAATAAAATAATGACATCATTTATTTCCTAAAGAAACTCAATCTCCCCATTTTTTTATTTGTTTATATTTGCTTCTAATTGCATTGTAATTCAGTTAAATAATGATACGAAAAAGAAAAAACTTTAAGCTAAGAATGTTCAGTTATCAGTTATAAAAGGAAAAGACAACTCTGTGTTAAACTATCTTTGTTAATACTTTTTTTTTTACTTTTTAATTTACTTTATGAATGATGTACGGATTTATCTTTTTGTCGTCTTCTAGCCAATTCTGACATACCAACAGGACCAACATTAGCTGCAATTGGTGATGATATTGCACGATATGTTGCATGGACAGCACCTTTTAATGCAGCAGCTGCTGTTGACTCTTTCATTGCTGAAAATGTTTCATGTGGTTTTATTTCTGGTGGTGGCTGCCATAACCATGGATGACGTAATAGTTGTGCAGCTGTAGGTCGTTTTTGTGGTATTATATGTAACATTTGACGTATTAGATCTTTTGCTTCTTGAGATATGAATTTCCATTTCTGTAATTAATTAATTTTCTACAATTACAATCTTGAATAATATAAAAATATTGAAAAATCTTACGCCAGATTCTAAATCCACTTGTCCAGCACCAATTCTTGCTAAAATCATTTCTGGTGAATCATTTGGAGTACTTGCAAATGGTGTTTTACCATCTAGCATAATATATAATAATACACCTAATGACCAAATATCACAAGCTAAATCATAACCTTGTCTTTTTAAAACTTCTGGAGCTACAAAATTGGCTGTATAACAGGGTGTCATTAATAAACCATTATCAGCACGTAATTGTTTGGCAAAACCAAGATCACATAATTTTAATGAATCAGGTGTTTGGTGTACGGAAGCATATAATAAATTTGAAGGTTTTAAATCTCTATAAGAAAGCGAAAGAAAAATATAATCATTAATTTATAAAGAAAAAAAAATTGAATTGAAAAAAATGTTTACCTATGAACAACACCATGTTCATGTAGATAAGCAACAGCCGAAACAACAGTACGTAAAACCGCACTTGCTTCAACTTCTGTCATCCTTTGAATTGATAAAATTCGATCTAATAATTCACCGCCTTTTAATAATTCCATTACTAAATATACATAATTGTTGTCTTCATGAACACCAAATAATGATACAATATTTGGATGATTACCATAACGTAATAAAATTTCAACTTCTTCACGACAATCATGACCAGATTTATTGATTATCTAAAATAAACAAAAAAAAAAAAAATAGGATTAATAATTTTACAAAGTTAAAATTAAATGATTGGGTTGAGGGGGGATGATTATTTTATTTTGAATTATTAAATTAGATTTTACTCATTCCAATAGACAACATAATTTTACCATTTAACTGTTCTTTGTTTAACTTTAAAAAATTTTCACATCAGAATCTGATTGAAACAGGAAAACAGAAATTGAAATAGACACGTTACTTCAATTCTATCCATATTATTCCCATTTCATTAATATACGTATGCGTGTGTGTGTGTGTATATATGAAAAATAAAAACATTTGTTTTGTAGATTAAATTTCAAAGTAGCTGACACGAAATAAGTTTTATTGCGGAAACAAAAAGAACAAAAAGGAAATGAAAAAAAGAAAAAAGCGAAATTTTTAAATAAAGAAAAAGTTAATCGATAAAAGGGAAAATCACTTTTACCAAGAAAAAAAAATGAAAAATTCTTCTCATAATGTAACTTATCCTTGTGTCAACTACAGTAACGTTTACATTTAGAAAATTATTGAATTTTTTTTAAGTTCAGATAAATAATATTAAAGAAAATAGTAAAAAGAAACTCACTTTAACTGCATACTGTTTTCGTGTTGCTTTATGTTCACATAAACGACATACAGAAAATGTACCTCTACCTAATTCTTGCATCATACTATATTCTTCATTGAAGGCGACAGGTTTAACACCAGGTATATCACTAGCTAGATTTTAACCATTTCAAATTTGAAATGAATTGAAAAATTTAATACATAACAATTATATTAAATACTGTACTGTGGTAACTGAAGTAAAATTTAAATAGAAATGATTAACTTTATTATTTTTGTATTGTATTTCCTTTCATTCAAACGAAGGTAATTTATTTTAAATATGTTTAACATTTTGTACTCCAGAGAATTTATCTAGAATAAATTTTCCACAAATTAAATAATATTCTCTTATTTTGGCAGGCTTTACTTTACCAAGTAGAATGAGAATTATTTGTTCGAATTGAATTATAATTTTTTTTCTTTCATCTTCAGTTCAATATTTAAATAAACAAAAATAATATAAATTGTTCATATTTACCAGGTATATCACTAGCATATGGTGATCTACTTTGTAATGTAACAATACTACTACCATTTGATATTTGTGAATCATCTAAAAGTCCTGGTGCAATAAAACTAAAACCACGAAATATTTCATGTGCACTGGCACTTACTGGGCCACCGGGTGAATCTCTAAAAATTGAATTAAATCTGATTGAATTAGAAAGTCTATCAAACTGTACTTATAATTAGTGAGTTATATAATTTGTTACCTTGGTGATTTACTTGTATATTCTTGATCAAAATAAAATGCACAATCACGTGATACAGCTGGAATAAATGGTGGTCGTGTTTGTTTCTTTTCAAGTTTATTCCAATCTATTGTTGCAAAAAATTCATGTTTTTTCATATCATCAATTCCCATTGGACCGGAACCCAGTCTGGAATAAAAAGAAAAAAAATTGTATAAAAAAAAATCTTTTATTTTTTGTTCTATACAAATTTTTTTTAAAATTATTTAACAAAAACAAAGAGAAAAGAAAAATACCTATTTGCTGGATTGCGTTTAAATAATGCTCGAAGAAGAGATTGTGCTTCTGGACTTAAATTTTCTGGCATCCCTAATTTTGTTTTCAATATTTGATTCATTGTCTCTTGTCGTGTAGCACCGTGAAAGGGTAAATTACCAGTTAACATTTCATACTAAAAAAACAAAAAATGCAAAATCCTTTTAAAATTCTATAAAATTCCTTTTTCAACAAATTAAATTCTGTTAAAGTAATTTATTAGTTATTGTTGTTGTTGTTGTTGTTGTTCTACTTTGTTTTTTTCTTGGTGACGATTATTAATTAACTTTTAAATGAAATAAAATGAAAACATCAAAGGCATTACAGAAATTAAATTTTAAGAAATCTTTTAAAGTGTTTAAATAGTTTTCTATTAAATTCTTACACACATTTCTGTAATTTTACCCTTTTTTTTTTGTTTGGGTGGTAATGGTACTTGGTAGTGGTAATTGTAATTTACAAAAGGGTTTTTTAGTTTATAAAGAGAAAGTGATAATATTTTGTAAACTAAATTTCTGTGTTGAAACCATATTATTTATTGTAAATTAATTCAACCTTTAAATTTGTTGAATTTAGTTTAAAAGTTTCATTTGAATGAGATTATAACTTTATAATTTATTGTTATAAAATTAGTTACCATAAGAACACCATAGGACCACCAGTCAGCAGCAAAAGTATGTCCTTTACGATTGACAACTTCTGGAGCCATATACTCAACGGTACCACAAAAACTGTATGTCTTTGATCCGTCCAAAGGCTGTTTTGATAGACCAAAATCGGTAAGTGCTATATGACCATCCTATCAACCAGAAAAAAAAACATATACAGAATAATTATTTAATAATTTGTTTTAACATATTTTCAACGTAATGACGTCATTGCTATAGATTTTATCTCACATTACTGGCATTAATTTTACGTATTAAGTGAAAAATTCTGAAATATGTTTCAAAGCCCATTCATTTTAATTGAAAACATAACAGCAAATTAATTATATCGAATTGATAATTTACGCAATCAAACATAAAGATTTAAAAAAAAAATGAAAAAAATTGAGATTAAACTAAAAACAGCTGTTAGCTTTTGCCGCATGCAATATTTGATTATAATTCATGTATAAATTTTCGTTATAATCCAGAAATTGATTTATAAATGATTTTGTAATATGAATAGAATAACAATTTTCCCACAAAATGACTTCGTAGGATTTGTCCATCCTAAAAATATTGACATTGTGTCAATTTTGAGGTCACTTTTATTACATAAACTTTAATCGATATTCTTTTTTCTTTCATTTATTTTTAAATAAAATTTACATATGAGTACCTAAAATTTCGTCGAAAAACATTTTTTTACAGAGGGAAAAAAATTTTTGTAAAAAAAAAAAGAAAAAAAAAAAATAGAAACTCAATAAAATTTAAAGATGAGTTAAGTTTATTTTTTAATTCTGAGAAATTAAATTATTCATAATTAACTTACTTGATCTAACAAAATATTTTCAGGCTTCAAGTCTCTATAAATGATTCCTATACTATGTAAGTGATTAAGAGCTAAGGCCAGTTCGGCCAGGTAAAATTTGACATCCTCTTCTGTGAACATAACCTAAATATTTATGAGAAAAAAACAAAAGCAAACACAATTAAAAAAAATTGTTTGAAGGTAAAAAAAAAAAAAAAAAAAAAAAAGAAGGATGATTTCACCATGTGATGACGGTGATTATCATTTTATATTAATTTCATTTAAATTATATAATATTTATTCATAAATACCTCTTTACTTAATCGTGTGAATAAATCACCGCCACGCAAAAAATCTAATATTAAATAAAGTTTTCCAGGTGTTTGAAAAGCATAATGAAGTTTAACAATAAAAGCGTGTCCAACATCAGCTAATATATTACGTTCATTTGTACTTCTAACACGATCCTTTATTTTAAGAGTTGCCTTTTTCAATACCTTTGAAATTTAATAAGAGAAAAATAAATTAAAAAAAAAAAACATAAACAAAATAAAATAATGAGTAAAAATTTGCTAAATAAAAATCAAATTTTGTGTTAGAATAAAATAACGAAAAAAAAAGAAAGAAAACAAAAACAATTACATTTATTTTTTATTCTATTTATTTTCTACTTCTTTCTCAGAATTTTTCTTTCCTTCTTCTTTTTTTTTTGTCCCTTTTCAAGTCAAATCTAATAACTAATTCTGTCACAGAAAGTCTCAGAAATATATAATAGACCGTGACCTACATTCTTCACTTTTTTTACTGTGTAGAAAATTTTTCTTAATAAACATCGAACCCACTTTCTCCACCTTCAATTTTTATCCACTCCTTCTTCTTTCTCATTTTTCATCTTCTTTTCAGAGTTTCATTTTTCCATTTCTTTCGCTTTTTTTTTTGTCCGCAATGTTTTCTTTTTCTTTTAACCCCATCCCTAACTAAATCATCCCTTTAACGTCATCCCCCACACACATTTGAAAAAAAAGTCAAAGTTATCCTCATTCTTCTTCTTTCTCATTTCTCCTCTTAAAAAAATAAAATAATATCATTCATGATCAACTTGGACTTGGATATTTTATTGTTTCGAAGAAAGAAATCAATTTTTATTATAAGAAAAATTCTAAAAGAGAGAGAGAGAGAAACAGAGCGCGAGAGAGATAAACTGAAAACAAGAGAGGATGAAAAACTACATAAAAGTAAAGGAAAAGTCCAGTTGTTTTGTTTTTATATGAAGCGGAAATCACACTTCTTCTTTCAAGTAAAACGACTTTTTTTTTTTTGTTTGTTTTTATTTTCATAGATTTTTCTCCGTTTAAGTTTTCCATCATTTTCATATTTCTCTTTGATTTTTTATTTATTCATTTATTTATTATTTTTCCAATTTTTTTTATTTTTCCATTTGAATATTTTCATTTCGATTGATGTCGATTGTAAAAGAAAAGATTAGAAACGAAAGATAACAAGAATTTTCTTTCTCTTTCACTCTATTGTGGAAAATGTCTACACATCATAATAATAATATATCTCTCTTCATTAAAAATCTATTTTCATAAATAGAATTTAATTTGAAAATAATAAAAAAAAAAGTAAAATAAAATAAAAATGGAATAAAAATAAGAGGAATATAAGGAAAATTCTAAGAAATTTTCTTTTTTCGTTTAAAAATACAATAAAAAAGAATAAAAACATAAAAAAAAAAATAAAATTTGAGAAAACAAACAAACAAAATACTTTCAAATTTATTTATGAAACATAAAATACACTGAAGAGAGAGCGAGAGAGAGAGAGACAGAGAACTTGAAAAAAAAAATCGTTTGACAATTTCTTTTGTGAAGCAGAAAATAATTACATTCTTCATTGATTTTCTTTTTTTTTTTACTTTTATTTAAAAGTATGTATATTTTTTTCGCTTCATAATTTTGTGAAAAAAAAAATGAGAGAGAGAGAGAGAGAGAGAGAAAGAAAAAGAGGCATATAGAACGATGGATGTGTAGTAGATTACATAATTATAAATATAGTAGGTAATTATGTGTGCTACTAAACAAAAGAAACAAAAGAAAGGAAGAAAAATAAAATGGAACAACAACAACAAAGATAAGAATAATAACAACAATAACAGCAGGAGCAACAACAACACCAACAACAACAACAGTAACACAAACAAAATATTTATAAATAATTTAGAGATTGAAAGTAAAGAAAAGAAGACATTATGATGATGAAGATGTTAACTTTATTTAGCGTAAAATAAAAGAAGAAGATGAAGAGCGTAAGAGGAAGAAAAAGAAACATACAAGTAGGATTTATTATTTAATATTTTATAAAATATAAAACAAACGAACAACACTTGGAAAACTTCGCTTTTTTTCCTTCTGACAAACAAAAGCCAAAAGATATCGTAGAAATTTCATCCAATCAGAAACTTTGTTAACTGTCATTTTTTTTTAAACAAAAAAAAAATATCAAGACCAAACGTCCAATAAATTTTGATCCAATCAAATTTGGTTATTATTTCTTGTTGACGAATAATTACAAATTGATCCTGCTTAATAAATAAGCATTTTGTGTGGCACATTTTTTCTAAAGAAAAATGCAAAAATAAGAATTTACTTGTTTTTGTCAGAATTTTAATTAATTTCAATTTACTTATTTGAAATTTGTAATATAAAATAAATTATATTGTTTTTTTGCATACTAAACTTTCATTCCCTTGAAATAAAATTACATTCAAGATTTATTATTATTATTTTTTTTTTTTTGCAAAAATTCCAATAAATAAATTAATTAAATTTTAAATTTGTTTTCTCAATTAAATAAATTCACTGTTCAATGTAATTTGTTTCAGTTAATTTAAAACAGAATAAAACTGTATTGTGATTTTGTTGTCGAAGTTTTTTCTCTATTTTGTAAAAAATTATCAAATGAAAATTAAATAAAATTCAATATTTTGTCTTAATTTAATTATATGTTCGGCATTTCCGAGTTTCTTAAAGGTTTTATTATTCTACAAGAAAATTTTATTTAAACAAAAGAAACATTTTCTTTTTCTTCCAATTAATAATTCTTGAATTAATTTCATTGTTAATAAAATATTGAATAAAATTTACATTAAAAAGGAAACACACATCTTTTTGTCTAGACTGATGAGGAGCACAAATAATTTGTCGACACCAACAAGAAATACAAATTTTTCCTAAATCCCTCCCCTAAATTACCGATTTAAAATTTAAAAAAAAAAAATTGTCTTAAAATAATTAGAAAAGAATAAAAAGAAAGAAAGAAAGAAAGTACTTACTTTCATGGCATATAATGTTCCAGCATCACGTCCCACAATTTTTCTTACTAAAAACACTTTACCAAATGAACCTTCACCTAATACTTTAAGTAATTCAAATTGTGATGGATCAGCTTTATCGTGTCCTTCTTTAACAACATCTTTTAATTCAAATTCACGTTCTTTCATATGTATATCATCATTAACAGTTATACTTGTATCACCCTGCGATGAGGAATCATATGATTCGTCAACTACCATTTCTACATCGTCTTGTGATATCTGTAAAATGAAATCATAAATAATTATTAATTTTCTTTTAAATTTAAATAAAAAAAATATAAAATAAAAATAATAAGGGTCAAAGTGCACCAATGCAATTATACGAGTGTTAAATCAATAAACTCAAAATTAGTAGGTACAAGAAAAATCGCTTTTTTTTTTGGCCACTTCAAAATATAGCGGAAATTATTATTATTTATTTTTTTGCATTACGCAGAACAAAATAAAAACATTTCATTTACTTACTGTTTCTTAATCTTACTTGCATTGGTGCAATTGATTAGAAAAAAACAAATTCTAAATACAAAATTTAATAATATTTTCCAATTTTTTCAACTAAAAATTTCAAAATTTCATCAAAACAAAAATTCAATTTAAATTTTTGCTTCAATTACAATTTAATTCTGATTAAACTTCACACTAACTTATATTCATTGACTTTTGTCAAATTTAAATTAAAAGTAATATCGGCTGTAATATTTATGGTTGAATGGAAAACATCATTAAAATTTTTAGTTCAAAAATATTTTTACATTAAATTTTTAAAAGAATAGAAAAAGAAAAAAGTTAAACGAAAAAACAAAAAGAACAAATCCATGCTTATTTTTTTTTTTTATTCTCAATAAGTCAAAACATTAAAAATCAAAAACAAAAATGTTGAAACAAAAGAAAAAAAAATCAAATTAGAAAAATATTTTGGAAAAACAAGAGAGCCAAAAATACTTTAAAAAAAATACAAAACAAAAGAAAAATGAGAAAATATGGACAAAAAAAAACAGAACACAAAAATGTTAAATGTGTCTTTAAGGAACATTATTTCCCAGAAAGAAAAAGTAAATGAAAAAAATAAATATATTAAAAATCCACAAAAAAAAAAAAACATGACCTAAAAAACAAATAAAAAAAAAACAAGAGACAGAATAAAGATTCAAAATTTGGAATGAGGGAATGTGGTGGAAGGGTGAGGTTGAAGTAGATAATATTTATTTCAAATGTCTGACTTTTTTTCCCCCTCATCTTCTTCTTCTTCTTTTTCATCGCTCTTGTCCTGACGTCTGACTATAATAAATTTGATGATTTTGATAAAAAGTAAAGGAAAAAAAAACCAAAAAAATAAAGGATTTCCATTCTACTTATTTAATGAGGAACAGACACGATACTTTTTTTTTATTCCAAATTTAGAATATTTTTCTGTTAAAAGATTTCAAAAAAGAAAAAAAAGAGAAAATTCTTCAATTAGAAAAATTAAAGTGAAACTACAAGACTCGAAGAGATAAAAAAGAATGAAAGGAAAATTCAAGTAAAAGATAAAGAAAGAAAGAGAAAAAAATAGAAAAAGGAAAATCGAAAATCTTTAAACAAAATAGAAAATACAAAAGACACTAAGGAAAACTTTTATCATTTTAAATAAAAGAAAAAATCATTTTAAGTCGATTAAAAGTTTTCCCATTTTTTTATTCCTTTTCCTTTGGTGTTTCCTTTATGTTTGTTCAATAAAATATTAATATTTAATAATCATAAAAAAATGTGTAGGAAGGTAAATAACATAAGTAAGTAAAGTATAATTTACTAAAATAACTAAAGTAACTAAAGTAAGTAAGTCAATATTGAAAGTTTTGCGTCAGTGAAAATACTTGGGTTGAATAAAATGAATGCAAGAATAAAATTGTAGGTCAAAGTTATAAAAATTGCCGTGATTTTTACAATAAAAAATGTAAAAAATTTAAGTTGAAACTACCATGTACATTCTCCCCTTCCTCTTTTTTCATCAATAAATAAAAGACAGCTAAAATTGTTGTGTAAATCCCCGACACATGCATGTGAGAATAATGAATCGAATCATAATTGGAATTAGAAATTTTAACTAAATTTTAAATTCATTTCGTTAACTGAGAATATTGTCAACGATGCGTCAAATTAAAAGACACCCGAAAATTTATATAATATAAAAAATGTGCGATCAAAATTCAACCTGATAATATTAAAGTATTTTTTTTCTTCTATAATTTGATTATTTACAAAAATGTATTTTTCATGTGTTAGATTTTCTTTCAGTCTTCATTTTCCTTCTTTTTTCTGTTTTGAAGACTGACTTTTTGAATTTAATTTCTTCTTCTTATTTTTGTTGTTGTTGTAAATAAAAAACGGAAATTTAATTCACAAAAGAAACAGAAAATGAAAATATTACAAAAAGAAGAAGAAGAAGAAGCTAGTTACGGCTTCATTTTCATATCATTTTTCCAAGTGACAAAAGATTTTATAAAAAGATCAAATTAATTTTAATAAAAATAAGTATTTAATGACATGACATCATTATTACTTATTTTTATTATTATTTATTTACAGAAGGGGTGTGTGACATCTTTTAAATTTAAATAAAGAAAAATTTTCTGTGTTATTTAGTTTTCAGGTTCATTGAATAATAAAAGAAACAAAATTTGTTCTGTTTTACATTTTATTTCTTCATATTTAACTTTGTTCATTTGGTGTTGGCTTTAAAGAAATTAAATTTTCAAAATTTTACAAAGATTTTTGATCAAGTTTCAATATTTTTTTTGTCTAATTATTACGAGAGTCACACATAATTTTAGTAGAGGAGTTTACTGCAGTCTGTCTTATATAAATTAAATCAATGGAAATACAATAAATAGAAAAACTACTTCAAATCTTTTTCTTTTCTCAAGAAAAGATTTTGAGAAGAATATCGAAAAAATTTTGTACCGAATTTTTGATAATGAGAAAATGAAAGAATTTACATTTTTAGAATCTAGATAATTCACTTCACTCATGTTAAACGAGAGTACACTAAACATTGTTATTTTGTCACTTGACAAATATGTCATAGAAACAAAATTCTGTCTTCTACTTGTGAAAAAGAAAATCACGATAGGCAACGGTGAAGTACTAAAATAATTCTGATTATAATTATTTTTGTTCTTATTGTTTATATGTAAAAAGTATCACATAGATTATTTTCTAAAAATTATCATAAACAATAAAAGAACACTCGTTGTTATTAATTATTTCATTAAGTATAATTGTGTATTTAATCGTAATTTGTTGTTAAAAAAAATAAAAATTAAAATAACAAATTTTTAATTTTTCACGATGTTCACTACAATCATCATCATTGCATTACTATATATTTATGTCTGTAATTCTATTTTATTAAGGAAAAAATTTCTATAAATGCTATTCTTAATTTATAAAAATTACTTTTGTTTCAATATGATCAAAACAACTATACGTTATCTGTAAACAATTTTAATCGTAATAAATTTTGATTTTAGTTTCAGTCTATTTATAAGAGAAACAAAGTTCAATTAATTGAACGATCATATTAATTTGCATTAATTTTTACACTTCTTTATTATTTCTTTATTCCGCACTTTATATTATTGAAAGTATTGTTATAAGTAAAGAAATCGATATGTTGAAATTGTATAAAACGAATTCCATTTATAGAAGTTTTTTGGAATTTTTCTTTTGTTTAAAACGAAACTCAATTTGTATACTCACGAAACGATAAAAAAATTTTTCTAAGGAGTTGTGAAATTATAACCGGGTTTCACAGAGTAATTCTATAAAATATCTAATGTCTGTTCCTCTTCCTTAATTTATTCTTTGAACTTATTTAATTCTTATTATTATTTTATCATTTTTATCATCGCAAAAAATTACAATCAATTGTGAATATAAAAAACTACTAAAGTTAAGCAAATTAATATAAAACACAAAAAAACACAACAACAATTCAATTTACACAAAATTTACACACACACATACATACACACACAGAGATGCATAAAAATAAATATACCAAATTTTACTAAATTTTACTAAACTAAAAATTTAAATTTAAAATTATAAAATTAAAAGAAAATAAGAAAAAAAAAGAAAACTACAAAAAATGGCAAAAAAAACAAAAATAATAAATAATTTTTTTTCATTTACAAATTTTGACATAAATGGACGCCAGCAAATAGCCATAATTATTGTAGTTTTTATTTATATTCTAATTTTATTCTAGCAAAAAAAAAAAAACAGCAAAAACAAAAAAAAACAGCAAAACAAATGGAAAACACAAGAACACATTCAAATCACAACAAAATATAAAACAAAACAACAAAAAAACTAAACTACTAATTTTTTTATGGTGAAAAAAAAAAAACAACGAAAAACGAGAAAAACAACAACAACAACAACAAAAACCAGAAAGAAAGAAAAAAAAATTAATTAAAACAAATATAAAATCGTGACTAATTAGAATTAAAAAAAATGAATATTTATAAAGATTTCACTTGAAAGTGTGTGTGTGTGTATAAAGGAGGTGGAGAAGGAGGTGGTGTGGTCAAAAAGAAAACAACAAAATTATTACACAGAAAATATTATTTGCTTATCAGTTGTTCTTATCAGCGTAAAATTCATAACACACGCAATCCATATTTTTTTTTTCTCTCTCTCTCTTTTTATCTCAGTCACTCTTTTTATGATTTTGTTTGTTTAGTTTCGATTTTTTTTTTCATATTCATAATATTTTCTTGTTTGTTTGTTGTGTTTTTTTTTTTTTCACTGTGTTGATTTTTCCTCTTTTTTTCTCATAATTTCTGAATATCTGAAGTGAATTTCAAAGCAAAAATTTCTTATAATTTTTTTTTCTTTTGTGGTTTTGTAGATTATTGACGATTATTGGAGTGCGTAAGTGAGTGAAAAATACAGAAAGGAAAAAAAAAATTTTTAAACTTGTTGAGAGATTGTTGTTGTTGTTGGTGGTAAATAATTTTGGTCAATCATTCATTTTCAATTTCAGAACAACATCAACAACAACAACAACAACAAAAGAAAAGAAGATTGACAGTTTTTGCGTGGTAAATTTGTGAATGGTGAAATTAATTTCTATTTTTTTTTTTTTTGAAGATACAAAAAATAAGGGCCAATTTGAAGATTTTTAGAAAAAAAAAAAATCAATCAGATTATGAAGAGTTCCCACACCTTTTGATACCAATTATTTTCTTTCTCATAATTTAAATTTTGATATTCAATAAAAAAAAAAGTTTTCCCTTCTAACAATAAAAAAAGAAAAACATTAAACCTTTTCTTAAAACTTTTCGTTTTTCAATAACAAAATTTTTACATTTCACAAATTTATTTATTTGTTCTTGTTTTTTCTTCTTCATATTTGTTATTTTTTTATAACAATTTTCATTCTAAATTATACTTTTCCTTCCATATTTTCCTTTTGGACAAAAAAAAAACATAAGATGAGAACAAAAAAAAAAAAAGGAAAGAAAGTCGTGATTCAATGATTCATGAAGAGAAAGAGTGTGGGCGAGGATATAAGACTAACATGAAATTAAATTTTCAAAAAGGAACAAAAAAGAAAGGAAAAAAAAGTGGAGAAGGAAAATTGGATACGAATGAAAAGAAAATAAAAATGGCAAAGGAGGAAAATAGAGAAAAGTAAAAATATGTACGTTATAACGACGACGACTCAGACATACACATAGAAAAAATTGTATTTAACTTAAAGCGATCCAACAGAGACTGAAGTTTCTTTTATTCTTCTACTTACATTTATTAAGGGTCGAATGCATTGAAATTTTATTTTTGTTTTTTTTTCTTATAAGAATTTTCTTTAATTTCATACAATGAAAAGTTTGTGAAGTTGTGAATTTGATACAATTTCTAATTGGGTGAAGAAATACGAAACTGATAAGCTAAAGAGAATTTGGCTAAAATTAAGACTCTGAATAAGAACTTATGTGAGTAACATTGTGTTATTTAAGGATTTAATAAAATTTCTGCTAAGGATCAACTTCTTTACTGCTACATTTTTAAATAAATTTGCATCAATCTAATTAGGAAATGAATTTTGAAATGGGGGAATAACGTTTGACAAGAGACACATATAAAACCATATTCTCTTTCCACAAGGGAGTAGCCACGAATTATAATCATTTCTGGGTAAAGTGAAATCAATGTATACTTAGATCAACAGGTTTCATTCTATCCCCTAGATTCCCATTTGACTCTTTTGAAATACACAATAAAATGTGATAACGTCTTTTACATCCTACATAATCATGCGTGTAACTTATATTCTCTGCTTCTTAATGACTAAGTATTTATAATCGGATGGTTCTTTTTTCTTGCCTTAAGGAAGGGAATAAGGAAATAGGCACTGGAGGAGGGAATATTATTTATAAATAATCAAAAAAAAAAAAAGAAAAATATTATTTTCACTTTCAGTAAATATTTTTCAAAATTAGGATAAACAAAGATAACTTTTTCTACATATTTATTTTATGTTTTCCTTACTTTTTCCTCATCTCTCTCTCTCTCTCTCTCTCTTTCTCTCTCTTGATCTTTCATAATATTTTTTTTGTATTTCTTTTTAATGTTATAAAGATTATAAAGAAATGTAATCTTGTAGGTGGATAAAATGTTGTCATGACATTCATTTTCAACTTATAGAAGCTTTTTTTTTTTCATTTTTTGTGAATTTTTTTTTTCTTCGTTTATTTTAATATTTTCATTAAACCAAAAATTTTCTGTTCGGTCGAATATAACTTAGTTCATTGATTTTACTTTAAATTTTCGATTAATTAAACGTGAAAATAGACTAAACAAAAAGAAAAAAAGACTGAATAAATATTACGTCACTGTGCGATCTTATTGTACTTTTTATCACTTCTTGAACAAGTGAATAAATATTTTTGAATTTATTCTTTGTTAGCTTATTAATTGTAAAAAAATTAGGCTCTCCAGTTGAACACCAAAATTCAACAAAAAAAAAAAAACAAAAAAGAAGCACGCGCCACATTTTGCACAAAATTACATCAATTTGAAATAAAATCTATAAAAATGTTTTTCATTTGTTTCACGTCATTTTTTGTATCAAACCTAAGCAATTTTTACAATAAAAAAAATAATTTACAATTATATTTTATGGAATTTAATTTTATGAAAATATTTCCATAATAAAAAAAAAGAAAAAAGTTAACCCTTTCAGATCTGTTAGTATTTTTTGATCAATTTAAAATTGAATTTCTTTTATAAAAACAAAAAATCAATTGTTTTTTTCGATTTTTAGACAAAAAAAAAAAGAGAGAGAACATAAATAAAATTAAATAATGCAGATATACGAGAATAGGCACCTGACAAAAACAAAAAAAAAAAAACAGAACGTCATATAGAAAAAAAAGCATCGAGAGAAAATCCAACAAGTCTGAGGCAGACAGTGACATTCGTGACAGTGATAACTTTGAAAGGGATAAAAAGAATAATTTATCTGTGTGTGATGTTATAATATTTATTTTTTTATTAACCTACCATAAGAGTATAAACGAGGAGAGTAACCATTCAATGAAAACATGATCGAAGACAGTTGAAATCAATGGACGAATATTTTTCATAGTTCTTACCCCCTTCCACCCCGCGTAAAAAATAATTACTTTCCAAAAAATAATTAGATTTATGTTTATAATTGTTTCCACAAAATTGTTCATTTGACAACAAAAAAAAAAACTTATATGTAACAAACAAAAAATGTAATTAACAAAATATTTTATAATTAAATCTCTTAAATATTTATTTCATTTAAATTTACAGTACATAAAAAAAAAGTATTGATCGTTTTACAAATTATTACGTAGGTAGGTGGTATATAGACGTTATCACGAAAGTTAACGTCAAATTAATTATACAAATAATTTTTAATTGTTTTATGTTTATCTTCAAAAACAGGAATTATAATTTTCTGTTTGAATTTTATCAAAATTAATATTATTCAATCAATAAATTGGAACAATTAATAGGTACAAAAAGTATGGAAATATAGATAACAGGAGAGGGAAAAAACAACAAATAAGGACTTGTAATTATTATTAGATAAAATTTATTAATAAACAAAAAAGGAAGAAATTAAGTAATTCAGAAATTGTAAAGTCGCAATAGGTCTTCTTCTGTCTTCTATTACATTTAAGAATTTACTAAAATAAAAGCTTTAATTATATTCTGGAAACAACAACAATAAATACTCCCTTTAATTGAGATTGTCTTGTGCGTAGACAGAGGGCGTTTACCCACTTAGGGATATCAAGTCTTGCAGTAAAATTATTAATTCAATAAAAATTGACTATAATTGCGTAGGTTAATTGTGAAAATTTGACAATTTTTCAGATCTCAGATTTAATGAAAATATTGTAATTTGAAACAAACTGATTTTACAGTAAAAAAGAAACATATACAAATAAAACAAACGAGGAGAAAGAGATATGGACAAATAATTAGTCTTTACCGACTCATATATCCAGCAAAGATTTGAACTAAAGACAGTATTAACGAGAGGTCGGACATTTTTCCATTATACTACGGCATTACCAAACTCATAAAAAAAACCCTATTTAATTAAGTTAAATTATCATATCTAATTTTGTTGTTAAAGTCGAAAGAAGAGAATAACCAAAAACAAATCATCTTTTTAAAATTGATTTACTTACTTGAATTTATAAGAACATAAAAATTCAGTTTATAAACTAAAGTAAAGAATATCGCATGTTAAGAGAGACAAGGGTATAAGATTGTTGGATGGAAAGTGATTATTTAATTAGTATTATGAAATGGCAGACGAAAAAAAAAACTCATTGTAACAAAAAGAAAAAAAAAAAAATAGAAGGAAAGAGGAAGAGAGAGAAAAAAAAAGAAAATAAAATAAAAAATATCGTTAAAAAGAAAAATAAACCAATTTGTGAGCAAACGGGGCGAAAAAAAAAAATAATATTATTTTTATCCATTAAAAAGCGTTTTTTTTTTTGTTATTGTGCGCGCTCTATCCCGCTTCCAGCACCTGCTTTTCTTCTGTATGCGTCCTCATTTTCTTTTTACATTTTTCTTTCAATTAAGAGGATAAATTAGATTTTGTCATTTTTCTTTCTTTCGTTCTTTTTTTTTCCTCTTTTGTGTTCACAGGAGAAAATGAACAAACGAACAAAAATTTATGTGATCCTGAAGAGAATAGATAGCGAAGGGATTATTATTATATTTTGTATTGTATGTACTCATTTTGTTTGTTTTGTTGAGTTTTTTTTTTGTTTGTTTGTTTGTTGGTTCGTTTCATTCATTTGTCTCGTTTCGTTGGTTGGTTGGCTGATTGTTTGGTTCGGTTGGTTTATTTTTGATTGCATTGTTTTATATGTTTCTATGCGATTTTATATTTTATTACATTATCTTACTTTCTCTCTTACACTATCTTCTCCCTTGTGTTTATGTTTTATTATGTTTTAATCAGATGATGTGTGTTATGTTTCTTTTATGTGACCGAAAGCATTAATTATAATTTGTCACAATGAAAATTAAATAACAAGAATTTTTCTATTCGACCCTATCTCACCCCTAACTGTATACTTGTGATAATAAATTCTTTGTGTACTTTAAAAATATGTGAAACACTTTGGATCACATCATCCAAGTAATAAAGCCTTTCATAATGACAGATTACACTTAAAATACTTATTCTGTTTAGCCTTTTGGAATAAGCACAAATTAAAGAAAAAATGGATAATGAAATTTTCAGTTATTTTTAAATGCATCCCTTTTACATTAAAATCTGAAATTTTGTTCTGTTTATATTCTTTATTCTAAATTCAATTGAAAAACTTTGTATAACTAAACACAAAGAAGAACTAATTATTGTTCATTTGAATTCAATTTGTTCTTAATAATAGAGAAACAAATTGACTTTTCACTTCATAAAAATCATTTGATTGATTCTTATTTATGTTACCATAAAAGACAACCCATTCCATTGTTACATCTTCAAATTGTTCATCAAAGAAAAAAATGGAAACAAACAAACAAACTTCTACCGACTTCAAATTGAAGTCGACAAAAATGTTATAAAAGAATAAATATGCTTAAGTATTTAAGGAAAAAATATACAAAATTTGTAAATTATAATCTTCACGTTTATTGGATTAAATAAATTTTTTTTTATAAGAATAAGAATGAAGACTTATGAAAAAAGTAAGAAAAGAACAAAAAAAAAAAAAAAAGAACAGAACAGAAAAGAAAAGAAAAACACGAAGAAAACAATAAATGAAAAAAAAATATATAAATATTGCAGGAAGTCCGGAAGGAATAATTTTGGGAAATAAATTTCATGTTTTCATTTTATTCTTTTATTAAAAATAAGTAAAAACAACAACAAAAACAACAAGTGAAACTCATGTTCTGTTTAATAACTAATAATAATTATTCTAAATTAAAAGGGATCTCAAATTAATGTTGTGGACAGGAATTTTTGTGAAAATCAAAACTAAAAAAAAAAAACAAAACTAAAAAGCAAAACAAAATAATAATTTTATTTTGCTTTTTCCATGTGATTTTTCTGACTGCCACCCCATCATAATAATAAGTTTTTGTTTTTGTTTGCATTTAAATTATTGATTTTTTTTTAATCTAAAATCAAAACAAAACAATTAAATAAACAAAAAGGAAAAGCAACCAGTGGGGCGCAAAATTTTTAACCCCACGGTTATCTATGTTTGTGTCATGTGTAATGTATCATATGTATGTTAGTTAACACAACACAAAATAGTACAACAATGGTTACAATGAAAGAAAATGATTGTAGGTCCATGAAAAAAAAAAAAAAAATCATTCATCTTTTGAATTTATTCGTATCAGAAAATATATTTTTGATAAGTCCACTTTAAATCAAAGGAAAAGTTAAAGGAAATTGGTTAAGAAATTAATATTTGAGAATATCTTTCGTAAATTTCTCTAACCTAGCCTCGAGCAAATTTTGCAAGGAAAATATTATTTATTTGTTCTTTTTTTTAGTTTTTTTTTTCTTTCTTTTATGTTTATGTATTGAATTTGTGATGATGTTGACTTTTATATCTTAAAAGATTTTCATTTCTGAATGTAAGAAATTTGTTTATAAAATTCACTTGAAGTTATTTCACAGGATTTTCAACGAGAAGTCGTTATCTTCGAATAAATAAACAGTTACAATTTCAAGTTCTTTGAAAGAATAAAATAAAGAAACTCCAATAGAAAATTTTCACCCAAACACATACACAGACACACATATTGAATAAAGTTAAAAGGATCGAATAAGTTTTACAATATATGCGCAGACATAATGGTAAACTCATCAGTTTAATATGGGATATCAAATTACAAAACTTACAAACAGGCAAACACAGACACACACACACAAACATAAATCATTTTTCCCCCAAAGCGTCAAAAATTATTTACAAAACTTATTAATTGCTTTCGAGCAAACAATTAAAAAATTGCTTTTAAGCAAACAATTAAAAATTTTGCTTTTATAAATTTCTTGGTTCCAAAGGAAAGCGACGATGATATACTAACCAAAAAGTTATACGTTTGTTACTTTCAGATAGGAAAAAGTGTATAGAAGAGAAACAGGACAAAAAAAAACGAGAAAATATTAACTTGTAATATTCAAGCAGAAAAGGGGTTTTCTTTTTGTATGTCTTGAGGGAATAACAAAAAAAAAAGAAGAAGAAAAAGAAGAATGAGAAAAAGAATGTTTAAAAAGAAATTCTACTTTTTAATAAGTTGATATTTTTTTTACTTACATTTTTGTGACATTCGAAAAAGGAGAAAAGAAAAAAAAATTAAGAAAATGAAATTAACCGAGGTAAGTAACAAGAAATTGACTCTTTTTTTTTTGATTTGGACAATTGAATAATAAGAAAGGAAAAAGAAAACTTTTACACAGATTAAAAGTAATTCTATGGGCTGGAACCCTTTTTCTGATTATGCAGAGGGGTCTTAATAATGTAATGTGCGGACAATCTAAAAACAAGAAAGATAAAAGAAAGAAGAAGAAAAAGGAAATTTCTTTCCTTTATTTATTTTTTTTCTTGTAGAATTTTCAGAGAATTTAAGATTTTCGATAGACAAAAAAAAAAGTGTTTCTTCTCTATTCTTGAATATCTTTGAATATATTTGTGCGGAGGATCACGACTTTTTTTTCCTCTGTTTTCTTCTCTTTTATTTTATTTATATTTTTCCGAAAGGCATTTATACAGAAAAAAAAAAAAAAGATTTAAATAAATTCATATAAGAAATTTACTCATTTTATTATCAATTTAAATGAAAAAAAAAACAACCTCACTTTTTTTTTCTTCTCAGCGCTTCGCTGTTTTCAAATTCTTCCAATTATTTTTTTTTTGGGTCTCTCAGTTTTTTTACGCACTTAACACCCACTGTCACAAGTATAGTGAAGCAAAAGGAAAACAAAAAATAAAGTAATGATGACGATAACTTTTTTGTGTGAGTTAATAATTAAAATTATAAAATAATGGATATTTTAGGAGAGATGAATTGATATTTATTTTTTTGTATGTATTTTTTTAATTGTTGTTGTTGTTAGAAGATAAATACTGTGATCGTGTCTCTAATTTCACTTAATTGACATTTTAAATATAAAAATAAAAAGAGAAACAGAGAGAAAAAAAGTCTATCCCTTAACGAACAAAAATACAGTAAAACAATAAAACAAAAACTGGGGGAAAAAACATAAAAAAAAACTTCATTACCAACTTTATGTCAAATGTTTCACCCTAATTTTTGGTAGAATCAACCAACCAATCCCTCTTCTTACACTCCATCTCTCCCACCCCATTCTTTTACTTGCTCATCATCACATTTTTCTCGCATAGAACATCTGATGGTACGTGGTAGAAAAAGTTTCATTATTCACTCTTTATTTTATTTTTTTTTTTGCCCTTTTTCCTTTTTCTTTTCCTTCTTCTTATTCCCTTAATATTTTATTTTTACTTTCTCTATTTTTTTCTTATTTTACTTTTTTTCCTCCAAAGAGTAACAGAAAATTTTCACTTGTTAGATTCAACGACATGGAAATCATATGGAAATAATGTTAAGTATAAAGTTTTTAAGTTTTGAAAGTCATAAGGTGTAGGAGTTGAATAATGTACGTTGAACACAAAACGTGACTGATTTAATTTCTAATATGATGTCTCATGTTGTCCCCAATGAACAATAAATTAATTAAAAATACAAGACAAACGAAGAGGTTCGGCTAGAATATGTTTTTTATAAAATTTAAAATCAGAAATAGTTTCTCTTGAATCAGAACAACGACTGCCTTAGATTGATAGCAACGGTCATTCTACATGGAATCTAAACTATTTTCTTTATGAATTTTGTAGTCGTTTGTTAGTCGCCATCGATCATAATTCATAGATTTTCCATACCGTTTTATTTCATTGGCTCTACACCATTAGAGTAAATCATTACACGCGCAACTCGTCATCATATCGTTTCGTACAACAATATATATTTTTACCTTTCCCATCTTCTCACCCCTTTATCCTTTTTACATTTTCACCGTTTTTTCCGTTAGTTTTTTTTTTGCGCGGCGTTCCGTTATAAATGTTTTTTAATATTAAATAATATTGGGAAAATATAGCGAAAAGCACAAACAACAATACATTGTAAGTAACTGTATGTATTTAGCAATACATAAAAAAAATATATTGTTGTTGTTAGATCCTTATAGAAAGGGATAGAAGAATAGGTAAGGTAAAAAAAAATTTGAAAAGTGAATTCATAATGAATAGAAAAAAAATAATAATGGATTGGGTGGTGAAAAACACACAAAAAAAAAACACCCACACAAACATTTTACTGATGCTTTTTTTTTCTATTATTTTTTCTTTCTATTATTCTTAATGTTTTTTGACGTTAGAATCTTTTGTTAAATTGATATTTAACAAATGGCGGCGGACACAATCAAAAGTGCTTCAATAATCTATCTAATAAAATATTTTCAATGAAAGGAAAATATGTATTGCTTCACGATATTCCTATATTTTATTTTGTGTTGCAGGGATTGGTGAGGGGGAGAAGAAAACAAAAACAGATGAAAGAAATTTTATTCAATATTTGTTTGATTACATTTTATTAAGAATTCATTGAATTAAATCTGTTTCTGAAATTCAATTTGATTGTAGAATATTAATTATGAAAATCATTATGTGTTTCTCTCTCTTTCCTACTTTTGTTTATTGTATGCCCTTTTTGTGTGTGTATGTGTTTAGGCTTTTCATTTCAGTAAAACATAGTTTTTTAAACTTTTGACAACAACATAAATTGTAAGAAAGAGAAAAAAAAAACAAAGGAAATTAATGGAAATTTAATCATTGTGGTTGTTATTGTTGTTTTGAGAGGATTATTATTCTCTTGTCGGTGGGGACGCCTGGTTTTTTTTCTGTTTTGTTTTACTTTTAGTAAAATATCTTTACTACTTATCTACTTAATAATTATACTTTGTTATATTTTTTGTTTATAAAAATAGATTTTGTTTTTGTGTTTTTTATGTTTCACTTTCTTTTTTCTTTTTTTGTAACACACAATCGATTAAATCTTTTCTATAAAGAAACTTTTTTTTCAACAACAAAAAAAAAACGTCGTCAGGCCATTGTACAATTAAATACAAAAAAATATTGTAGGCGAATAAAATATTATTTTTTTTCCATTTTTAACTTTATTTTTCAAGAATGAAAAGTTGTTTTCTGTTTTTGTAAAAAAAAAAACAAAATAACAAAAAATTATAAGACGAAGAACCACAACAATAAAAATTCTAAAATTGATATAAAAATAATTGAATTTAATGAGATAAAATAATATCGTGGCACTGATAAAATTTCTCTCTCAATAAATAATAATTGTGTTTGTCACTTTTTCATTCTGGAAAAATCAACAATAACAATAATAACAGTAACAAGAAATAGGCGGACTTTGCCGGTATAAAGGGGGTAAAGGGGGTAAAAAAAAAATCCCATTTCCCATGAGACAAACGGGTATCACACATGAGAAGAAATTTATGCTAATGATACGTTTTTTTTTTCATAAGTCAGATCATTTATTTGAATTAAATTTACCATAATAATGTGTGCATTGCATTTATGACCTTATTGACCTGATTATAAAACAATATTTGATCAGGGCCGATGAATGAATTTTCAGAGCATTAAATGTGGTGTCATTCACTCTTTTTCAATTTAACAAGTATATTTATTTTTTGTTTTTGTTTGGAAACATAATTAAGTTATTGAACTTTGACTGTTTTTATATGAGTTACGATCAAAAGTAATTCAAAGACATTTAAACTTCAAACGTTAAAGAAAAAAAAAATCTTATTACGTAGGTTTATTTTTACAATCAAACTCTCTTAATCCATACTCTGATTAATTTTAAAACATTATTTATTTTAATGTATTTGTTTGTAAACACTTTCACGCAAGTAAAAATATGTCAATGTTATTTTTCGTATAAATGAATTTTAGTTGATTGAATTATTTTACTGCGCCTTTTTTTTCAACATTTATCAATTATCTTTAGTCGTCGAGTTGTCCAAAATGATTGGACTTGAAATTCAAAAACTTTAGGGAACAAAATGTTTAATTCAATAATTATTTAAAAAATTTAAGTCGCAGATTTGAACCTCTTTATAACGAACTTTTGTAAAGAGGTTCAAACGTACCTTTTATCAATAAATTATTTTTGTTCATTATTTTTTTATTGATTTATTTTTTTTTTTTTTGCAGGGTGAGGCATTGATATACATTTATCATGTGTGTGGGCTTTATGAACATACGTCATGTCTGGGATGTTACTTTTTACTTTATTTTTTTCAATTTACAAAAATATTATCCACAATTTATCAGACAATGAAAAAAGCTTAAAAAACTTAAAAACTTTAAAATAAGTTTAGTGATTAAATATTTTTATGAAAAAAAAGAGTTACTTTTAATAATTTATGTTATTATCGGAATTTTATTATTTGTGTAGTTGTTGTGTTTGTTTAAAAACCAAATTCAATTTTAGAAATTAAATTAAGTATATCTTTTTTTTTTTGGTTAATTTAATTTAGGTAGGTGGATTGGTTTACGTAGGTACCTACAATTTTTTTTTGGTTAGTATTATTGTTTTTGTTGTTGATGGATATGTTAATTGTTATTGTCACATGACATTTTCAGTTGAATCCATACGTCAGCAAAAAAAAAAAAAAAGGAAAGAAAGAAATAAATAGGGCTTATCATTATAGATCTTTTTTTGTTTCCATGAAATGTGATGAGTAAGCCTTTAGGCTTTGTTCAGTGAAGTCCAACAAAATTTAATAGAATTTATACTTAGTTATGGTTATCTTTTTTCTCTGTGTGGTTTTATCTTGTGATTTTTTTTTTGTATTTTTAATTTTTGCATTAATTAATTTCACAGAAAACAATAAAAAAAATACTTTTGAACCAAATTATAATCGAATAAATTTGTAGTCACAACAAATCACCCACTCTATTTACTTGCTCACTAAACTTAACAAAATATGTTGAGTACTTATCAGATTTCTCTATTTTATTTGTGACTTGTTTGTTTATGAATTCTTATTGGATCGAAAGTCGTCAAATGGAATTAAAATTAGTGAAATTATGGAAAAAAATGAAACTTTTTTTGAATGTTGGTCGCATCGCAATTATTATTTAATTAGTTTTGAAAAATTCAAAACACCATCCTGTATCTTCCACAATGTCATTTGTTTGTAAAAATGTATTTATGTTAGTCTAATTACGCCTATAATAACTCGCAATAAGTAATTAAAATCACGGAAAATTAAATTACTGAAAAATTGATAATATCGCGTGAAAATTGTTTGATTATCAATTTAAAGAATCAAGAAACAACCAGAAATACTAATTATAGAGTAGGATACAAATGTCATAACACAAATTATGATGTTACAAAATATAAAATGGAATCAATGTTAACAAAGATTTATCTAAAATTATTTTAATGTTTAGAGAAAGAAAAAAATCATTTGAAAGTAGTGAACTTTCATTCTTTGCAGACTTCTGGAAATTTACGTGAAACTCAACATTAGTCATTTAAGTGTAAATTATTCTTCTTACAGAATATTTTAATAGATTAAAAAAAAATCAATTATAATCACAACAATTCGAGAATAATACGGATATGACTAAGTAGATTTAAGTTACAATTATACCTATTTAAGTACTTATATTTTTAATTGATCCAATTTATTCGTTTTATTTATTTATTTATTACTTACGATAAGATTATTATTGTTATTATTATTATTATATTTGCAATAAAAATAACTAAGTAGGTATTACATAAATTACATGGTATAATGATGGGTCTTTGTGGTGTGTGTGTGTGTAATATATATGAGCGGAAAAAAAATTTCTATAGAATACTTTTTATATTTATGTGCGATAACGTATAACGTGTAATGTGGTGATAATCAATAAATAATCGCCATGCCCAAAATAAAAAAAAATACATATATGAATCATCAAATCATTATTTATAAATAAATTTTTAGTAGAGGGTACTTGACACTTTTTTCTCTCCCTCTCTCTCTATATTGCGGTTGTTATTGTTATTACTGTTGTTGTTTGTGTTTATTAGTATTCTTATTTGTTTTTGTTTTTCTCTGCATTTTTATATCCAGTTTTGTTTTTTGAAATTGAATTGTTAAGAGATTTTTTTTCATGGTTTGTTTGAGTGTGACGTTCGAGGTTGGACGATTTATAAAGAGATTTTTTTTTGTTATTAATTTAATGTTTATTGGATAGATTGGATTTGTATATTCGAAGGGTCAGGATCTTTATTTAGTTATTTATTGAAAATAAATTGTTTAATTAGATTTTTTTTATTAATTATCGTTTAGAGAAGATTGTTCCACTAAGTGCAAAGGTGGGACAACCAATATACAATCATTGTGCAATCTTTGTTTGTTGATAAATAAAAATGTGAGTTTTTAATTAATACTTCGAGTTTTTTTCCATAATCCTCTATTTGAAATGTTCTTATAAGAATCTTCGTGAAGGGCACTTCAAAAAATATTTACCCACTTTCTGTGTGTTCGTTTTTCTATCTAATCACAAATTAATAACTTATTTTTTATGCCAACTGTTGTCAGTATAGAATAAAGAGAAAGTTAATTAATTTCACTTTATTTCTAGAATTGATTAAATATTTATAAATCACGATGGAACATTGTCTTAATATATTTATTATGTATATAAATAAGTATGCTGATGGTGGACAAATAAAAACTAAAAGAAGAATAATAATTTAAGTAAGTATAAAATTTAAGTTCAAAAATTGGAATGTGGGGGGGAGAGAAAAAAATTTAAAAACATTCCAAGTTGAAAACAAAGTTTATTTTTATTTCAAAAAAAAAGAGAAAAAAAAACTAAATACAAAAAAAAAATTATTTAAAGAAAAAACCAAAATTTATTGATTGATGCAACACACACACACACAATAAAAATAAATCGATTAGTTTAGTTACAGAAGGTAATAAAAAATACAAAATTTACATAATAGTCGAGAAAAAAAATACTAATACTAAAACAAAAAATAATAAAAAGTATACAAAAAAAACAGGAAAACTAATTGAGGAGAGAAAAGACAGAAAAATCTCAGCAAAAGAAGAAATACAAAACATGCAATATACACATTACAATAATACGAAAGTCGTTATCATCATCAAATATTCTGATTGCTAAATGTTGACGTCAGAAAAAGTTCTTGTTGTTGTTGTTCATAAAAATAGTTGTCAATGTCGACAATCTTAATACAGAATGTACGAAGAATAAAATAGTATAAATATAAACAATACAATCACATAAAGCACACATAAGTTTTACTTTATATTCTTTAGTCTTCTCTAAAACAAAAAAAAAAACAGGAAGAGAGGAGGATCGGTATACTAAAACACCTAAATGTTGTTTAACATTTTAATTATTTATTCATATATATGAACAGAGAGAGACAACTTCTGTTTTTTTAACCATAATCAGAATAAACCAAAGTATAAAAAAAACATATACAAAAGTGACAAACATAAACACACTTTTTTTATATGTGACTATTTATGTATCATTCTTTCATTTTTCTTGTGATTAAAAGCAAAGTGACAAAAGGTGAAATTGTTAACCTTTTACATTCCTTCATCGGTTTTCTTTTAATTATAAATTACTGAGAACGTTAGTACAAATACGTATTTAATTACAAAAAAAAATCCTATTGAACAAACCACCAAAATTTAACTTTACATAATGTTCTTGGAATAAGAATGAAAATAGGAAATATGTTGGTCAGATTATAGAGAGTTTTCATTTACTTAATCGGTTGATTAACTAATAAGATTTCATAGCATCAAAATAGCTTTCTAACATAAATAACTTTTCTGATATTTTTTTAAAGTGGTTGATTATACTGAAAATTATCGTACTCTATTTGTACAAAAATTCTATGAATTATTTACATTATGGTTCTTTCACCATTGTACCAACAATGAGTGGTTAATCATCATCACCGACACGATTGTTACGTGAGCTAGTGTGTTGCTCAGGATATATGGTTTCTGCTACAATTAGCCCCACCTTGTTCAAAGTTCTTTTGGTTTAAGTATGCATATGCGAGTGAAATATTATTACTTCTAGCTAAATTTTTGATTATTATTGATTTTATTATTTTCATTTAGTAAAGGGAAAATTATTCATAACCCAACATTTTTGTTTGTTGTATTTTTTTTTTTTTTTGAATAAAATAAATTGATTTTGCGAAAATATATTTTCCGCACTTAATAATTCGCAGACTCGTACCTACTAACTAAACTTCATTTTTAAAATTATTGATCAGTTTACTTACTTATGGAACCTTATTATTTTAGATAAAGTCTTAACCGCTTGAAAATATTACAATATAAATATAAAATAAATATAAAACTAAAAGAACTCGTATAATGGAGTTTTTTATACAAACTTTCTTTATGTGACTACTAAAATTTTCGTGAAACTCGACAATAATTTTTAAGAAGTAAAAAAAATTAACTTTTTATTTTCTGAATAATAATTTTTTTTAATTTTTTCCTACAGAAAAACAGACTTTTCCCATCCGTTCCATGAAAACTTAATTAGTAAAATTCTTTTTTTAAATCAATTCGTAGAATAGAAGTTGCGCATTAGTCGCATATAAATCGTGCATATTTTATGGTTTTTGCGGTTCTAAATTTTACAAAAAAAAAAGAAGTAAAATCATTCAAAATGTAGCAAGAAATTTAGGTGAATAGGATCTCTACGGAGGTAAAATAATAAAATGCGTTGAATATCAGTCTGGAGATCGATTTTAATTCATCTATGCGAATATCGAATAGAAAAAAGAATAAAAATCAAATAAAAAAAAACCGAAATACTTCTCATAAAAGAATTAGAATCCATCTCCAGTATTTTTGATTATCATTATTTTTAAATTTTATCTCACAGATTTGTTTTTTTGTACAGCCCAAGCAGCGAACTAAAATTTGTACGCTGATTGAAACCGTAAAACAATTCAATGTTTTTACTGTTGGTATTTTGAACAAAAGGCAGGAGAAGGCAGGAACATCAAAAAATCTCAATTAAAAGCTAAAAAAAAGTTTAACTAAATAAATAAATTCAGGAGAACCGGCCTAATTGGACCATTGCGACTTAACAGATAATCCAAGTAGACAGATTGTTTTGCATATATATATTTATTGTTGGGAGAAAAAAAAACAAACTCAAAATTCAATTCAATGGAAAAACAAAACCAAAAAAAGAAAAGAAAAGGTGTACAAAAAAATTTCTCATAAAAAAAAATTACTTAGGGGAAAAAAAATTTTTCACGCAAAAAAAAAATTACAAACAAAAAAGAAAACAAATCAAAATAAAAAAATAACTTATATTTTCTGTTTTTTGTTTTGAAGAAGAAGTAAAACAAAAAACGAAAAAAAAACAATTACGTACAGAGACTATCCTGAGACCTGTAATCGAGTTAGATACTCCGTGTGCTGCAAAAATCAACAAATTAATGACTTTTTTTTTGTTTCATTTTATTTTACTTTTTTTTTTGTTTTGATAAAAAAATTTCAACGTCATCATTAAACCTCACTATTCACACAATATATATGTACACACACGCGCACACACACACGCATTCATAAAATTCTTAAACACAAAAAAAAAATTATAATAGAAAAAAAATAATTTAATCAGAAAAAAAAAACAAGAAGATAAAAAAAAACTTAATTAATTAAATTTTTTAAGAGAAAAATGAAGAATATGAAAAACCAAATTAAAACAAAAATTAATCTCGGGTTTCGCAAAACTTTTAAGTGAACTTTTTAAATATTTTTTTCTATTGTTAGTTCTCCTCTTGAAGTGGGGTGTCTCACTTAAAATAATTATGAAACCCGACATACGTACAACAAGTAGAGAAATAAACGTAGGTATTTTTTTTTCTTAAAAATTCAGAATTAAGTTTATTTAAATTGGTAATTGCAATTTTGTGTTTTTGTTATTCATTTTTAATTGAAATATCACAGTGTATTTCAACCTGATGTTTTCACGATCACGAACTAAAAAAAACACAAAACTAAAAAGTGCTAATTCACTATGTGATCTGACTTTCTGAGTTATCAAATGCGTAATCTTTGAGAATCCGTGTGCGATCTTTACTAGTGCGTTACCTCTATTTGAACAACGTTTAATTCAATAATTTTTCGAGACGTTCTCATGTAAACTGCATTGCCTAATCAGAATAATAATTTATTTTCTTAAAATAAACTGGTCCTATTAAAGAGGTATCACTAAACTTAATAATTAAATCTATTCAATTGATCCCCCTCAACTGATACCATAAATTAATTAAAAACAACACATAACGTAATTTTGGATTTAATTAAATTAACGTGTTCTTCAAACAATAAAAAACAAATGAAGTTTTGTCCTTGAAATTTATTTAGTCGTCTTAAATAAATCTTGAAAATTTAATTCAATCTAATTAAAAAAGAAAAACAAATAAAAAAAAAAGAAAACAGTAAATATAACTTTTATAATTTCCATTTATTATTTGTCAATTTCCCCGTTTGTTTTCTTATACATATTTTATAATATGAGTGTTCCACCGTTACGAGAACTTTTCATTCATTGATTTCAATTTTCAATTGGATTCGTTCATATTTTAAACGAGTGGCTACTATCGGTTAGCCAACTCAACCTACCCACATTATTTAATTTTATCCCTAAAATGATAATAATGAATTCCTTAATTATTAATTTTTTAATTAAATATTTTGAATTGTTTAAATCTAAAATGTTTCTTAGCGTTCTCGATAGTTGGAAACACTTTTACTTAAGTACGATTGCAATAAATATTGAAAACCGATGGAAAATTTCCAAAGAAATACAAAAAAATGGTGACAGGTTTTCAGTTACGAAAAGTATTTAAAAAAAAAACAAAAAAATGTTTCAAAAACTTTAAAAGTTTAGACTGAACTTCTCTGATATGGTTGATACTTTAGACACATTTTCTATATTCTCAACATCAACAATAACAACAACAAAACAAAGACAGACAGACATACATCTTATGTTTGAAAGGGGAAATTTTATATACCCACTTTTTTATTTGAAGAAAAAAAATGTATACTAAAGTTCTGTGTATTATTTGACGCAACAGCGATGACGTCACCCAACAAAACATATAAAATAAAATACTTTTATAATAGAGAAGAAGAAGAAGAAGAAGAATGAATAAAAAAAAAATCAAAACTTGAGACGCAAAAAACCTGTTGCTCTGATATACATTTTGCTTCTACTCCTTCTTCTTTTCTCTTCACTGTACTGTTCCTCTTCTTCTTGTTCTTCGTTAGGTTTTTTATTTTTTATTTTTCTTTTTCTTCTATTCTAATACGTTTCTGTCTTTGATAAGAAAGAAAATTTGTTGAGAATATTCTTTTAAGAAATTTAGACTTTAGACGAGGATGAAGAAGAAGAAGCGCACGTTGAAAAAATATTAAATAAAAATAAAAGTCTAAACTTAAAACTTAAATAAATAAAACACAATCTTTTTTTTTTTTGCATAATAAATAAATAAATGTTGTTTCTTCTTCTTATTTTTTTTAATTTTTTTATTCATTTTTTTTTTGATAAAATTTGAAATATTCACTTTTTTTCCTCCTCTTTATCTTTGTTTGTGTGCTTTTTTTTTGTTGGTTGATATTTTTTTTTTCCTTCTATACTTCTTGATTTCTGATATTTAGAAGAAGAAGAAAAAAAACAAAACTTCTTTAATGTCAAGTCCAAGAAAAAAACACAACGACAACAAAAAAAAAAAAAAAGTCAAATAAAATAAACAAATATGAAAAAAAAAATTTAGAATTTTATTTAATAATATTTTTTTTATTTCTTCTTTTTCTTCTTCCTCCTTTTCACCTTCTGACTTGACTGGTTTTGCTGTTATTGTAATTGTTGTTGTTATTGTTGTATTGTTGTTGTGGTCTTTTTTTTTATAATTTGTTGTTCAAGGTGTGCAGCTAATTATATATGTTGTTGTTGTTATTATTTTTATATTTATTTATTTTTACTTCGTGTTTGTTGTGAATATTGTTGGAAACTTAATTTAAAAAAAAAAAAATCTCCTGAACAAAACACAATCGTTACATTGGATATTGACGTAAAACCTGTGTAATAGGGGGTGATAAAAAAAAAAACAGAAATGAAGAATGTAAATGGGAAATGCATTTTGTTTTTGATAAGAAAAAAAAAACAGTCGATAAGGCTAAGTTAGGTAATATTGATTTTGTCGTTTTTATATGAAAATATATTTTCTAATAATTAGAATTGTTTACATCGGATTTTTAGATTTCATAGAATGAAAGTCCATTGGCTTAATATTTTCAATTATTCTTTTAACGCGAAATTTGAAGAAATCTAATGTTACGTTGAATCCAGGTAGTTTATGTTAGTTGGTCACTGCCCACTGATTACACAACACGGAAAAACCTTTTTAAATCGAAAAATTTTTAATACGAGAATGATTCAAAATAAACATATGTAACTTAAAAAAACCATCGCTACAAAAATTTCTCCAACCCTCAAATCCCCCCCCCCCCACCACCCATCCACCCACAAACTTTTATTTCTTTTTCAATTTAAAAATAATAATTTTCCCCACACTAACAAATTTTTTCTATGAAAAAGAAAATGAAATCAACTTTGTTCTTTTATTTTTTATTTTAGAAAAAAAAAGGCTCAACTGGTGACTACAATTTTGTTGTTGTTTTTATTACTATATTGTTGTTGTTCTACTTTTATATATAGAAATAATCTCTAATGTCTACTAAGTAATTCTTTAATTCAAGCTTTATGATTCTTTCCTCAAAAATAAATCCTAATTTACAAATTTAACATTTTTCTTCTTCTTCTTTTCGTTCTTTGTGTTCTTTAAAAAGAAAATTGTAGCGCATTTAATTTTACTAACAATTTTATTCCACCAAAAAAAAGAAAGAAAAACAAGAAAATTTAGAATTTAGCACTTTTTGGTTTTCGTGTTTTTTTTTTTTTGTTTGTTACTTTTGTTGTAGAGTTTGGACATTTTTTATTTCATTTCCTTCGTTTTTTTTTTTTTTTTTTTGCAGAATGAATATTTTTCATTCTTTTGTCTGCTGTAAATTTTTCCGAAAGAAAAAAAAAATACACAAACGTCAAGTTTTTTCTTTCCTTAAGATTTTAGAAAAACAAAAATAAAAATAAAGTATATTGTAAGAAAAATTTAAATTAAATAAGAAGAAACAAAAAAAAACTTTCCATAAGGACGTAAAGAATAAAAGAAGAACACAAAAAAAAGTAAAAAGAAACAAAAGAAAATGAAGTAAAAAAAAAAACAAAGTTCAACGTAATAAATCAAAAATTGCGTAAAATATGGATGAAAACCCAAAATTGAAATAATTAAATTACAATTTTTTTTTTCTTTCTTTTTCGTTTTCTTCTTCTTTTTTAATTGAATTTTATAAAAATTTCTTTATTTTAATCGATGTTGTATTAAAAAAATTTTTTTTCACAAACAAAAAAAAATAATCAAAAAAAATGAAAATGAAAAAATAATCTATTTTCGTATTTTCACCCATCTTTAACTTTTCTTTTATAAATAAATTAAATTAATTAATAATTTTTGTTGTTGTTGTTGTTTTAAATCAATAAAGAAAAGTAAAGAAGAATAATTTTACGACGGCAAACAAATTTATTTTTTACGTAAAAAAAAAAAACATAATCCAACAACAACAAAATGCTTTAGTAATATCAGAATTTTGTTTCTCTCTCTCTCTCATTCTCTCGCATCTCTCTCTCATTATTCTCATAAATAAAAATTGAAAAACAAAAATACAAAAAAGAAACAAAAATTTTTAATCGAGAAATGAACCAGAATTTTAGCATAAAATAATAAGAAAAATTATAAAGTTTTATGAAGAAAAGTAAAACGAAAACAAAAAAAAAAAAATAATAAAATCCTTAATTAATAAAAATATAAAAATTAAAAGTAAAATAAAATTCAAAACACATACCACGCCGACGATATTGATTGGAGCTTTCCATTGATCAGTTTTTGCCAAAGGCATATTTTTTATTTGGCCACAATTTTTTTATTTTTTATCTTTATTTCTTAACAAAAAAAAAACAACTTTTTTTTTGAATAATAACAACAACACAAATAAAGGAAAGAAAACTAATTAAATTAGAATAACAATTTTAGCAAATTGAATTTATTACAACAATAAATAAAATGAAAAATAAAACGAAAACAGAAAAATTTGTAATTTTTGACTTTAATTGATTATTTTTTTATGTTTTTCTTCTTCTTCTTTATTTTGTAAACAAACGTCAATTTTTGACAAACGCCTGGTGTAATTAATTTGAAACATAAAAACATAAAAAATGGTGAATTTTGATAAAAAAACGTGTGTGCATATTATTTCATATTACATCTACTTATTTTTTTTTTCTTAGCACACAATACTTTAGTTTATTTATTAATAATTAATTTTAACTAACATCTTTTTCACACTAATTGTATCATAAACAGTGTTCAAACTTTTTTTAATTAAACACTTTTACTTTTATACTTCTTAACTGGAATATTATTCTTTTATTTTAACAACGCAACAGAATTTTATAAATTATAAATAAAAATTAGAGACAAAAATACGAAGTGTTGTTAATTCTACGATTTTTTTTAAAGACTGACATTTTCAATTCAATCACAAATACATTTATATTAACAAATTAACAAAACACAACTTCACGGCGAAAAATGTAGTAAATTGACATTTACACTGTTTTTTTTGTGGTTATTGTTGCAATAATATCGAATATCTGTAATACAACGTTGCCAATATAAGTAAATTTAAATATCATATGTTAATTTTTATGAAATTATTTAGTATTATATATTATAATTTACTATTATTATAAAATACAGTAATTAATAGTAATTAAACGTTATAAGCAATCTGAAAAATCACCTCTTTAAATTTATATTTTCAATTTTGAAAAAAAAATAGTTGTAGCGTTTTACTTTTATCATAACTTTTTAGATTATTATTGTTCTCTAGAGTAAATATTAAAAGATTTATTGAAGAAAACAAATCATTTAAATTTTTTGATATTTTCATAGGTAAAAAGTTCAATTTTTTAATAATTTTACTTTAATAGTTAATACTCGTACAGCTTGTGTTGTATAACTTTCAATCTGTTTATACGTAAGGCGTTTTAAGTGCTTTATAAACACTTCAAATAAGCCATCAATTTATAACGGATGATAAATTTAAAAACTAATATTAATACTAATAAATATTATTTAAATAATTGTTTATTTATTCTCATTTTTTACTTATACAAAAGATTCTTTAACATAATATAAACTTTAATGAAAGTAATTAAAGTTTTTATTATTCTGTATCATTAGTTGTATTTACAACATTGTTCTTTCTTAGTTCAGCCTTCTTCCTTTGACGATCTGCTCTCCGTTCTTCAGCTGTCTTTTTCAAACCCTTCATCTTTCTGGTCTGTATACTAGTAACATTTTGGCGACCAACATGAACTCTTCCATGCTTATTGCCCAATCCATCCAAAGTAATATTCTTTTTGCGTCTGACTTTGAGTTGTTTTGGTTGCTTTGAAGCTTGCTTAAAAAGACTTTCAGATGCTATCTTAGTTCGCCGAATAGAAAAATTCATTGCAGGTCCTTAAAATTCAAATAACGTTAAAATTTAATTAAACAAAATAAAATTTTCTAAAAATTACCAATTTCAGATAATTCGATCCTTGGAGTTTTTTGTCCAGATTTTTTCAATAAAATTTTGTATGAACGCATATAAACAGTCATATCTTCTGATGCTGTAAAACTTAATACATGTTCAATTCCTTGTAAACGAATTCTTTCAATTTTTTCTCTAAAAATATAAAATCATAATATCATTAATTTATTTTCTCAAACGTTTTTCATCCTCTCCAGAATAATAACAATTTTTTCTTATTGTTCACAATAATTTACAAGAAATAAAGACAATTGAGAGACAGAGAGACGGAAACAAAGAAGTGAAAAAGGGTAGATATGAGAAGAAAGAAAAAAAAGTTATGAATAAATACCTTTGGAATGCATCAAGTAAGAGAGATTTTAATCTTCTTAATTCTTCTGTTTGTTTCCATTTGGGACCATTAAAAATAATGCACGGTTTCACGCATGTACCAATTTTTTCATTGTGAAACTCATTTAAACTTTTAAATGAATTTATTCCAAGTTCAACCATGTCTAATAATTCATGTTCATATAAACGACCCAGTATTAAATTATCTGGCCTTTTCTTAGAAGTAGAACCAAACATAAACAAGGAACAATCCTTCTTTCTAGCCAAACTACAAAAAATTACAAATTAGAACAAATTCACTATTGCTGAAACACAAATTCTTACTTTTCCAAAGGAGTTGCGTCTTCAAAAGGACTAATATCATTATTCCGTGTTAAAACTTTACACAATGGTTTCTTTAATTGATATAAGTCCTTTAATGTCTGTTTAATAGCTCCTGCACATTTTCTGCCCTCAATAAATATTGTAGCCTTAGGATTTTCTAGAATTTTGGGTGCACGTTCTAATAAATATTTTTTACCTTTGCGTGTTGTAGGCTTTCTATAAAAAGATATATATAAATTATATATTCCATTATTATTTTTCAGATAACTCTTACTTAATACGTAAAAGAGACATCTTTAATTTTTTTTAATTCTATTTATTATAATATTAAACAAACGAAAACACAACTGCTTGTCAACACATTAACCTTAAAAGAACAATTTTGACACACGCGGTATTTTATTTTTATGTTTCTGACATTTCACATTGAACTGAAAACTAATAACATATACTGTGTTTTCTTTTATTACCTCGGAGTTAACTCCTGACACCTAGCGTCAAAAAAGAGTGTTCCTTTATAACTCGTGACTCCAAAACTTGACTCCATGCTGATCTTTTATCACCCTAGGGTTAACTCCTTTGACTCTAGCTTTTCTTGGGAGCATTTGACTCTAGGTTTGACAATTCAAAATGACGGAATAAACAAAATAAATAAATAATAAAATAAAAGTTAAAATATTAATTTTTTATGTTAAATATTAAATAGTTACAGGTATGGTGAGTTACAATATAATAATAAAAATAATAATCCATATTTTCCATAATTTTGAGGTTATGTTTTATATATTAAATTAATTTTTTTAGGTTGTGTATTAAGTTGTGTTAAGTTGTGTTAACAACTAAAAAACGAGAATGGAAAATGAACACAATAAATTATAATCATGAAGTTCTTGGAGAAAATGTATATTCAATAATGATATTAAACTGAAGATAGATCTTAAATTTATAGTATTTCAAAAGACGTTATTTTATTCATTTTAAATAAAGAATTTATTTTAAATTGTTTTTAGATTACAAACTATATTAATATATATGTGGTAAATAAAATAAATACACTGATAAATTATGAATATAATTAATATGATTGTTTAATAATTAAAATATATTAAATTGTTACTTATTGTTATTACTTTTATTTAAATAAAGAACTAGAATTATTTTAATTACACTAAAGATGATTATGATTAATTGTGGTTTGATTTTCTTGTTGTTATAACCGTCAATAGTGATTCTTTTTGGTCCATTTATTGCGTTGATCATCATCATTATCTTGGAACTCATTTTCAAAGTGAATATATTTATTTATATTTCATAAATAATTCTTAATAATAATAACACAGCGACAACAATTTTTTTACGTTCAACCATTTTATTGTATTTTGCTTGTGACAGATGATGACTCCGGGTCATAAAAGAACAAAAGTTATGACGCCGTAGCGTTATTTGCTTCTGACAGAAAATTTGATTAGAGTCAAGTAACCCTAGAGTCAAATACGAGAGTTAAAAAAGAAAACACGGATAAAAGTTTAGTAGTATTGCCATATTTTAGAAAACTAGTGTGAAGTAAAAATTTGGCAATTTTTTTTTCAACAGGGTAATTTATTTTTCAACAGGGTAATTTTTTTTTCAACAGGGTAATTTATTTTTCGCCTAAACTGACTGCCAATCCAAAAAGAAAATTTTACAAAAGCATGTTTCAAAATTGTACGTACTAGATTTGATAAATTAATAGTAAACGTTAAAAAAATCGTTATTTAATTAATGTAAATTTAATTTTTATGACCTTTTGAAATCAAATTATATCATTTATTTAAATTTGTCCAGATTTTAATAAAATGCACCAATATTTGCCACTTAACAAAATGACAATAATATTAATACGATAATTTTCAAAATAATATTCTTTCATTTTCTCTGTTAATAAAATAATTTTTAAACCATATCAATTTTCTTTTATTATATTAAATAATGTTTCGTTTAAAATAATAATATCATGCATGTAATTTGTTTAAATAAATTTTAAATTTTATATATATATGATTTATCACAATCATTTTTATAAAATTTATTTAATATTAAAACAATTCAAAATAAAATTTATAACAAAGGACAAAATTACAAATTATTATTTTCTAGTTTAATGATGAAAACAATTAATGTTTAATTACTACAATTTAAGTTAATTGAAGTGTTGGCAGTATATTTAAATGATATTATCTAACATGATCATTAATTATTGAATCAGGATTGTAATTTTCATTATCAACTATCTTATCTAGATAAAATAACGGATTATAACTTTGTAATGAGAAATAAAGATGGTTTCGTAATAAATTTTCTAATTATCGATCATCTTATCCATAGCTAATCTCATATTCAACTATTTATCTGTTGTAAATAGATGCTGGATGTATTGTGTGTTATCTGAATTTAACACCACGATATTATATCAATAAAACAGAATTATCCACTTTGACCATGTTAACAGATTAAAAAAAATTAATTCAATATAAAAAAAATATACAACCATAATTTTTTTTTATAATCAAAAATTTAATAATAAATTGCATGAGTAAACAGACACAACAAATACAACAAAACAGAGAAATTATTTAAAATTAAAATTTTGACAACTTAATACAGTTAGGTTAATTATAAAAGTTATAACAGAAAAAAAACCCTATTTTTAATTTAATTCCAAATAATGACAAAATAATGAATATACTCATTTCTATACCCTTATTATAATAATTAATAAAAACAACTAGATATAAATTAAATTTTAAAAACAGCTTTAATTATTTCACAACCTTTAGGGTTATTTCAAAATGGATACCTTTTAATATCACCGTCCTCAGTCCGACGTCATATTTAATTAAGGGCTAAATTTTGACATCATACATCCGTTTAGTGTTCTTATCAAAAAAAAAAAATTACTTTATCAGAATTTGAATATTATAAGAAAACTCATAGTCCGTGAAATATTGTTGAAGTAAAATTTCTAAAAGGAAGTTTTTTTTTTAAATTTGAAAAGGCAAAAAATATAAATTCAATTTACTTTTGTAATAAAGTTTGAATTAAACTTAAATTTAATTTTCCTTATATTGCTAACAATCACACACACACAAATACATAAATAAACTCATTCAGAAAATTAGATTCGCATAGCCAAATAATATAAATTATATAATCTGAAAAAAAACAACAACAACACCACCAAACACACACTTACACACACATGAAATTTATTCTGATGATGACAGTGATATCAGTTAACAAACAAAAATTAAATTCAATTTCTACAAAAGAAAAAAGAAAAAAGAAGAAGTCATGTTCAAAGATGATTATAGCTTAAGATATTATTATTATGTAAAATTATCCAATAATAAAGTAATAAAATTTCATTTTCATTTTGGTCTCATATAGTCCGTCCGCCCGCAATATTTTTTTGATTATTCTAGGTTTATTATTTCATACAAAAATTAAGTAGTCACAGTTGCCATTCTGATGCCTTACTGGAAAGATTAATCTTCTTCTTTATTTTTTGTAGTAGTTGTTGTAGTTGTTTTTTTTTTTTTTTGTTAATTTGTTGTGTCTTTTAAGTGTAAAGTTTTATAAATTTTCCTAAATTCCTTTTACTGTTAAAAAGAAAAGGAGGCGGTTAATTTTTTTTTAAAAACAATTAACAACAAAAATTAGTTTAAAAATTAGTAACTTAAAATGACTGGAAATGAAATTGAAATGGCTGTTAAAGATGTACAAGGTACAATAAAGTGATTAAACTTTTTTATAAACAAGAAAAAATTAAAAACAAAAGCGTTGAAACAAAAAAAAAAAATGTGATAACACAAATGACTCAATCAAAGTTCAATCGGTCATTTATTATAAATATTTTTTTTATTGTGCTGTTTTTTCCCCCGTCTTGAAAAATGTTGCCAATTTTTGTGATAAAAGTAAAAATAAATATAGAAAAATTTGACCAAACCCAAAAAAACAGAAACCATAAAGTGTTGCTACCATTATTCGGTCTCGTTAAAGTTTTAATAGAACACAATTTTTTTTTTCTTATCTTGACCTTCACATTATGAATGTCATCATTCTATAATAGTTTAATAATTAACAATAATTCATTTAAAACGTTTATCTAAATTACAACAATTGACGATATCATTTTTAATTTTGCTTATATAAAATTATACGGCAATTTATGTATTACCTCTACTTCTGTTTTTATTTAAAATTATGTACACCTACATTAATAAATATACGTTATCTCTTAATCCAACAAAAAAAAACAACACACACACACACCAAATTTTTGTACATTATGTTAGTCATATGTAAATCCCCCAAAAAGCTCAAAATATGCTTTCGTATTTTTCGGTCTCCCTACGTTGATTTGATAAAAAAAAAGATTCAACCGAAATACTGGAAAATTCTTAGAAATTATTAATTATTTGTCTTAAAGTAAATTAACTTCGATTATTAAAATATTAAATCAAACACACGAGAAGTTAGTGAGTTAGCCCACCCTTACATTGTTACATTATTATTTGTGGATTAATCTCAAGAATTTAATTATAATTTACAGTGAGAAACGGTTATAACAAAATATCGGATATAACGAATTATCAAATAAAACGACTAAATTGGTTGAACTCTTGAAGGTCGTTATAACCAATTTTTATTGTATATATTCCACCAAATAGTTGACAAAAACAATAAAACAATCTTTACTCCATATTTTTTTTATGTGTATCAAAAATTTTCTGCAAAAAGATCCGGCCCAAAATTGTAAGATTATAAAAATGAAAAGAAAAATTTGTTTTTAAACAAATAAAAAAAAATATAAAAATTAAATATTGTTGTTATTGTCTTCTCATAAATTTAATCACAATTGATAAATTATAATAATTTGTAAATAATAAGTAATTCAAATCCGTCTTATAAATATGTAGTCAATATACAATGGAGTAACATGCGTAAGCACATATAAATTATAAATAAAACATTTGACAAATAAGAACGTCAAAGTGAACAGCAAAAAAAAAAAAATATTAAAAGAAAATAGATTAACTTCTAGGTACAGACATAAATTTTATTTGTACTTCATTATCATTTCTATTAAAATCCCATTAATATTAACAACAACAACAACAATAATAATAACAACAAAAAAAATAAAATATGAACTCCATTCTATTAAAATTTTATTTAAATAATGATAACCTTTGAAAACCCATTAAACATAATAAATTATAATTTTAATGATAATTTTGCTTTATTTTTTTTTTTTTTCTTTTTCTGATTCTTTTTTGAACAGGAATTCTTGTACTTAATTTATTTCTTTTGTGGAAAATTTAATATTTAGAATTTAGTTGAAGTTTCAAAAATATATAATTGAAATGGTTTTTTTTGAGAATTCAGAAATTATTAGAATGATCTTCTTTGGTAAAATGTAGAAACTCATTCAAATTTGTTTAATTATTTTTTGCTGAATTTTAGTTTGATTTCTATTAATCCGCCATTTTTTTTTTGCGCCCACCATTTTTTTTTTTTTTACAAAATTTTCATTTGTTTTATGCAAATAAAACTATTTTAAAAGTGACTAAAATTCTATAAATGTACGATTATTTTTCACACAATAAATTATTTGTTATTTATTCTTTGTATTAATTCTTTTTAAATTAATTACAAATACAAAAAAAAAAATATAAATAATTGATTTTTCAACGGAATTTAAAATTTTTTTTCTAGATAATTTAAACAACGATTATATGGTGATGTACCTCACCCACATTTACGCATATGGTTTGTCATTATTTATTGTTACAAATCAAAAAAAAAAAAGAAAAGACTTTACATCCCAACGTAAAACAAAGTCAATGGAAATCATATATTCGATTGGTTAGTTACGTTTTAACAGAGTGGATCTAACTTCCAATTTTAAATTAACCTTTTCTATTATTTAATTTTTTAACCTACACACAGATTTATTTGACCTCTAATACATTTTTTTTTTGTTATACAAAATTTACTCTGTATATAAACTTTATCTTTATTGTTGTAGGTAAACTAAACCAAAATATAATTGTACCAAAACAAAATTGATTCAGTATTTTTTTTTTGTTCTTTTACAAATTTTACAAATGCGTTTTACAACAATGAATTTTATTTGATGTACCATTATTTAGTTAGTTAATCCAACCGAATTATTTATTGAGGTAGGATAAATTAGACGAAACATGAATATTCTGTTGTGTGTGTCCAATGTCGATTGTGTTGCATTTGAAGTTTGACCGTTCAGTATGATGATTTATATTTTATACAAAATCAATAATTAAAGTTTTTCTTATAATCTTCGGAATTTTATTTTCTTTTGTGAAAATTATAATCATTATAAAATAAAGTTTCTTACGCAGAATCTCTGTATATGATTTTCGTCTCAATATTTAATTTCCAGTAAATGCAATACAAAAGGAAACGTGACTCTATAAATTCAAACACTTCTGTACACTTGTGTATTTATTTATTATCTTCAGATTCAGATATTATAATTTTCATTTGCATTTTGCACTTTCATAAATCCAGATTGATAATAACTTGTTTATACATAAAATTAAATTTAATTATTCTCTTTAGATTATTTTAATATTTTTCACGTAGAAAGTACAAAAAAAAGTCTATAAGAAAAATAATGGAAGAAACGGCGTGTTTTCATTTTAATACAACAATTTTATCAGTTAAATCAAGATCAAATAATTTTGTTTTCCATCCCGAACTGAAACTTAACAAATAAATAAACTAAAGAAAATCTTTTTAAATTTATTACATATAAATTGTCACAGACACAGCAACAACAGTAAACCCAGAAGTGTCAGTTTCTTTTCTATAATTTTTTTTATGACATCAACGTATTACAATTATTATAAACTGGATTCACACACACACACACACACAAACACACATTTCGAAACAATTTCCATACAAAAAATAAATAAATAATATCATCTGACGTCATGTGACGCCATGTGACACCATGTGACGTCACTTCTTATAACCATCACATCTCATCACACATCAAAACCTATCTTATATAGTTATCTACTCTACGATGATTAATGAAAGAAAATTTGTAAAAACAGAAAAATAAAATATTGTGACGTCATATGGATTCTTCTAAGAAAAAAAAATGTAAATCAAACAATAATTTATTGTGAGAAAATTTAAATAAAAAAAAAAAAAGAGAAAAAGCGAAAACGCAAGATTTTTCTTCTTTTTATTCTTAAAATAATTTTATTTAATTCTCAAAAAAAATTAGGTTATTTTTAAGTCGGTGATTATTTCTCAAAATATTGTCTGTAGGAATTTATATTTTATCAAAAGGTTTGAAAATTCCTAATAAGCGTATTCAAATTACAAAAAATCGGAATATTGACGTTAGATTTTTTTTTGATTGAACTTCCATAATGTTGAACTCAAAAAAAGGTACAATAATATTTTTTTGGATTGTATAATTTGTTCCACATTTTCCATACTTAAACCGACAATAAAAATTCATAAATATAAATTTTTTTTTTGACTTTTTATAAAAGTTTCTAAAGAGTAATTACAGACATTAATAAAATATGTGTGTGTTTGTGTGTTCTTTTTTTTTTCATTATTGCTTTAATTTATTATTCTAAATATATTTTTTATTTATTAATTTATTGAAAGTTTCTTAAAATGCAATTAAAGTTCATATTTACATTCACAAAGTGCATTTAAATATTGCATCAATGTACTGTTGTACAAGGACTTTATTTTCATTAATTATAGAAAAGGAATCCATAAAATATTATTACTTTAATAATTAATAAAAATTAAAAATAACTATAACAGTTTTCTTCCTAATAAATTCAAGTAAAGGTCCTCATTTTTTGTTCTTATTCTTTTAATTCCATTAATTAATTAACAATGTTTGTCACATGATTTAAATGTTTTGTATTTGTGTAAAATATAATTATGAGGAAATTTATATGAAAAAGAATAAATTCGTTAAAAACTTACAACAACAAAAATAAAATAAAACAAAAATAAACAAATAAAAATATGAATCGGAAAAAGTCAGTTAATGATGAAAAAAAAAAAAAACAAAAGAACAAAACATACAAACTAAAAATGAACACATTGCTCAAGTCCATAACGTTTTTCTATTTTAAATTTTAATAAAACAACAAAAAAAAAACTGATATTTATATGAACAAATAATAAAATGTTAAATTTATAAAATTTAGGTTATCTTAGACGTATTTACGAACCGGTTCAAAATGTCAGCAATATAGACATTTTATGATGACGATTATGAATTTGTATGAACCAAAAATTTTTTTACAAAATTTAGAAATTCTAAGGGGGGAATTCCTAAATAGAAGCACATAATCAACAAATAAATACAACATACATTTTTTATTACTTAACCGTGTAATTTTACCATAAATATCATGTGAATATGATAATTAGTTAGATGATGAAACCAATTAAAAAATTGTCACGAATGGACACGTGCGTTTTGTTATCTTTTTCTATAAAAATCAAAAATATGTTTTGACTAAAAGACAAGAAATTTTAAGTTTAAACTGGTTTATTTTTATTAGATAAAAATGATTGTTGTAATTTCTTTTATAAAACATTTTCCCAAAATATGACAACATGCAATAATGATAAGTCAACTTATAACTTCATTTAATTAAGTCAACTATGTTAAGTTAGTTAATTCATTCAACTAATTTAAAAATTGAAAGGAAAAACCCAAAGTCAATTATATTTTATTCAATAATAAATATTTACTTTAGTTCTTAACTAGAAATGGAAACACGCACATTTTTCACAAGTGTAAAGTGAGAGCAAAAATTAAATTAAATAATGGGAAAATGTAGAAAATTTCCCCTTCATATACGGTACAAAAAAAAAACAACACACAACGTATAATTGTAAATGTCACTGGATTAATAAAATTTTTTTTTCTTTAAATTAATGTTCAGTTATGCAAAAATTAGAAGAAAAAAAAAACCGAACAGTTAATTACTTACCGATAAATTGTAATGAAAGTGGTTATGCATGAGTCAATACAAGTTCTATCACCAACAGCATTTTTTTTCTTCTTCTTCTTTATTTTCTTTATAAATTTATCCGTTACTGTTGTTGTGTTTATCATTTTTATTTTTCTTAGACAAAATATTTTCCATCATTTTTCCCATATATTTATATAAAATTTTTCAATAATAATCTATATTTTTTTTTTTACCTGGAATTTTCCAATTCATTTATTGTTTTCTTCACTTTTGTTTGAAGTTCACATATGATGGACACATAAATATTTACACAATAAAATATTTTGTTTTTCTTTACAGTTTTTTTTTCTTTTCTTTTCTTTTTCTATAAATAAAATATTTAAAGTAAACGGGGAGAGAAATGAAACATTCTTTTAGTGTTGAGATAAAAAATATAAAATAAATCTAAACACATATTTTTTTGTAGACATTTTAGACGTCCAGTTTAAATCAACAAAGAAACACAAAAGTTCCAAGAAAATAAAGGAAACTTAGTTGAACGATACCAATGTGACGAATTTCAATAATTAAGATTTGAAAGCGTTAATCAAAAATATATGCTAAAAAATGATACATTGATCAAAACATACACACACATACATACGCATTTATATAGTTTTATACATACAAACAGAATATGCATATAGTCCAATATAGTCCAATACTCAAATAATTTAGACGCTCAAGGTAACTTCCACTAAATACATTTTTATGTATATAAATATAACTTCTTAACGCTAGAAAGGAAAATCTTTCAATGTTATTTATATTTTCTTATATATATAAAATAATTATTAGACAAAAGATGAACTTTCTGAATGAAGAAGAGAATATAAACAAAACTACTCAATGCACATAATTTAAATATTTAATTATTTTTTATTTTCGGTCACTGCTGATAAATATTTTATAATTGATTGGATCTAATCAGTTTTGTTGTTTAATTGAATTCATTTTAAATATTAAATAAATAATTTGTTTAGAATATTCCAATTGATTTTCTTTAATTTTAATTGAAAATTCTCAAAATTGATTCAGCATTTCCTTATAAATATTTAATTATTCACCGTCGATGTTACATCAAACTTTAAAGCTAAATTTAAATAACTTTTGCTCTATTCTACATTCTCGTCTCTTATATTCATCTATCTTTTCTTCTTCATTTAAAATTGTTGTTTTTAATTTTACAAATATTTGTAGAACTTTGCATCATCAATCTGTCGTTTGTTTAATTTGGCCGATATCTAAAGAGAACTTTCTATACCCAAATTTAAACAAGTTTAAAATTTTATATATTAATTTTTAATGGATTTATTAACTTTATTAATTTTATTAACATAATTTTATGTTAACACACCACCACCTGTTTATTATCAGACACCACTTTCGCTATAAATTCTCATAAATTACAAATGTTACAGGTTACAAATATATATCAACAGATTGTTGTTTTTTATTCTTTTATTAGATACAACAACAATAAGAAAGAATGAAGGAAAAAAAAAAATAGGAGGTGTGTTACATATTTCTATATTTACTATAAAAAAAAAAAATAATAATCTTACGTATACAGAATGTACGTATACGTTATGTGAGACAAAACATAGTAGAATTATTTAAGTTTTAATTTTGTTGTTATATCTTTGTCGCGTAATCGTGTATAGAAATTGTGAAGCAACCGATTTTTCCGTTTTTCTTTCATTTTTTTTTTTATATTTAACAAAAAGTAAAAAATGATAAAAATTTAAGTTAGTTTCTGTTTGACCGTCGTCGTTTACATTAAAGCATAAAAATACACTGAAGTAAAAAAAAAACGAAGAATTGCAAAAGAGAAAAAAAAGGCAACAACAATAAATAACGTCTTATTTAATTTTCTATAAATTAAAGACAAGAAAAAAAAACAATTTTGTAAAGAAATTGTATTAAAATTAATTAAAAAAAAATAGTGAATGTAAAATTTGAAATCTAATCTGAATTTTTTCGTTGCTGTTGTTGTTGTTGTTATTATTGTTCTCTTTACTCTACTCGGACAGTGAATAATTACATTATTTTTATAATTTTTCTACATTTTCATAAATTAATTTTAACTTAACAAGAAGTAAAATATATTTGTGAATATTAATAAGTGATTGAACGTTCATGTGAACGGACGCGTGTTTAGAAGAAATTTGTAGTTTTTTTTTTTTTCAAATTTTTTTTAAAATTTTATTTTTGTGTTTTTCGTTCTGTTTTTTTTTTTTTTCGTTCGCTCAAGTTTTTTAATTAAATTTTTTTTGTTATTTTTTATTTTTTTTTTTTTTGTTTCTAAATAAAAAGGAGGAAAAGAAAAAAAAATATTTAAAAGTGAGTTAGAAAAAAACAAAAAAAAACCTTGATAATCTTTTTGTTAAAAATAAAAAAAAAATATTTTGATTTTTATGTGAATTAAATAGAAGAATACGAAATACAAACACCAAAAGAAACAACAACAAAAAAAAAAAAAAACTTTGCTCATACGAAATAGCGAAAGTTGTATTATTGATATTTGAGAAAAATAATCAAATCAAATTCAAAGAAACAGAAGAAAAAAAATAAAAAAACAAAATCTGTGCACTAAATAAATAGGGTCAAAATATTCTTCAGCTTTTACATTAATGAATTTACATTAATGAATTTTGTTTCATTAAACTTTTAAACTTTTTGTTCTTTTTGTTTTTGAATTTATTTACAATTAAACAAAAATTCTTTATGAAAATATTAAAATTTTTGTTTAGCGAATGTTTGGCGGTCACAGATGTTAGGGCAAATAGATTATTAAATATATTAAAGGATTAGTGGATTAAAGGATTTGTTTGTGAGAGATTACAACTAATTTAAATATATCATGGTTCTTCCTCAATATTTAAATATTTACGATTTACAGATGTGACGTCATTATGTACTATGTATAAGTGTAAAACCATATATTTTGTGAACAAACACCCATGGATGGGGGTGAATAGTAAAAACGCATCCCAATATACAGTAGGAAATACGAGATCACAGTAAATTAAATTTATATATTTGACCTAAATTAAATTTTATTACTGTAACGTTATCAATTTTTGTGTTTGTGTAACTTTTTTAATTATTGTCAATTTTAATTAAAGAATTAACAACAATAATTATTTATATTTTGACCGACGTAATATCCTTTAATTATTGTGCGAATATAAATGTGCGAATTTATTAATAATTTTGTTTTTTAAGTAAACAATTAGTAAATTATTAAATTATTAATTTAAAAAAAAAAAACGTTAATTTTAAATGACGGATGTAACACAGTGATATCATCAAATTATTTAACACAAAAATAATCACAATAATTAATAGACTAATTTAAAACAATTGCATTCAGTGTTTTGTTTCGTTTTTCGTGAATTTGAAGGAACCAAACAAATGAAAATTATTTAAATTTTACAATAATTTATTTGTTGTAAAATTCAAAGCTGCCATTAAATTGCGTTATGTAATTTTATCTAATAAAAATATAAACTGTTGTTGTTGTTATTGTTGTTAGATTTGAAAATTTATTCGTTTTTTTTTTTTAAACTAAAAAACTAAAAATTATACAGTCAACTTTGAAAAAAAAGAAAACAGAGAGAGAGAAAAAAAATAAAAAGCAGGCACCAATCAAGTTCAAGGCTAAACACATTAAATATTTTTTTTGTTGTTTTAAATTTTAAATTCATATAAAAAGGTCAAAAGGGCTAATCAGGTCAAGTTTATTTCCATTTTATATATTTTTTTCTTCGTTCATTTGTTTTTTTTTTCTTCCATTTGAGTTACTTGTTCACACAACACTTTAATGTGCAATTCTTTTCTGTTTTTCTTCTTCTTGTTCTTCTTCTTCTATAAATTAATTTAATTAATTATAAACGGTATTAAATTGTGATTAATTGGAATTTAATAGAAATATCAATTAATATTTATTTTTATTCTTTATTAAAAGAAAAATTGAAAATAAATTTTAATTGAAAATTTTTAGACAAAAGAGAGAGAAAAAAAAAAAAATTGAACAAAGATTGCACGTGGAACGTGAATAAGAAATTTGCTGTTTTTTCTTACAATTTATTCCGTTAATTCTATTTCTGTATTTTCTATTTTTTTTCTGTTCTTCTTTTTGTCTCTCTCTCTCTTTCTCTTTCTTTCTCTCTCTCTCTTTTGACAAGACATTTTTTTTCTTTGAAAAATGTAAATAACGAAAGTATCGTCTCCTTTATAGAATAAAATTGTTTATTTTATTTTTCAGTTTTCTTAAGCTGGAATAATTTTCATTCTTCAATTATAGATAAAATTGTTTCTTTATTTTCATTTAAATTCAATATTTATATCGTCTATCCTCTGTTGGCATTAATTCATCAATTAATTAAAAAAAAATGTCTGCTGTTGTACTCCATAACAATTAATTTAAACAGAAAAATAGGATTTTTTTTCTGCAGTTCAAATTATTTAAGAAAAAAAAAAAAAAAAACAAATTAAAAAATATGGAAATTTATGTGATGTAAAAAAAAACCACTAATTAATATTTATGAAGTTTAAGAATTTTCTAATTATGTCTAAAACTCTAAATATTTAGACAAATCAATTAACTAAGTCGTATCACCATAATATTTCTATATAGAGAAAAAAAATTAATAAAAAAATGCTGAACTTTTAGCCTTGACTTTGTATTAAAAAAAAAAAATCTAAACTTTTTTAATTTATTTGTTTTTCTTTCGCTAAAAATGCAACAAATTGTAGAAAAAAGAAACAATTTTTTTTTTCTTGTTTGCTTGTAATTATTTGTCGTATCATTTTAAACTGGATTACGCGTTGCTTCTGCATCGTTTTTTTTTTCAATTTTCAATGCGGTTTTTATAAATGAATATTGAAAAAAAAAATTAATGCTGTATTACCGGTTGTCCTTTTGTTTATTGATGATAATAATCAAAATTTTTTTTTACCTGTTTATAGATGTGTATCATATGCATTATATAACCTGTCATGTTTTATGTAACATAATCTCTGTACAATAATAAATGAAAGACACATATCATTTTGTAACATTATCATCATCATTATATATTAATTCTTACAAAGTAGACAACGACATAATGTCTGTTTTAACTTCTATAAAATGACGTGCACTCTCTTATTGCACATAGAAATGTTTATTTTTCCTTCGTTTGTGAATTTTCTTAACTTTACAATTTTTCTTTTTACTTCTTTAAATTAATTTCCTTTTGTTTTCTGTTAAATATTTGTATTGAATAGACATTATGATTGACTGACTAATGGGTTCTGCATTAAATCAATTTTAAAAGTATAAAAATTCAAATAAACATAAATTTAAGTTGCATACAATTACATGTAATTGTTGTTGCATTTGATAGCTTTCGAAAATTGCGCTTATTATAAATAATTTACTTTAAAACATTTTTTTGGTTAGTTGTTGTCTTTGTATTTGTATTTTTAAAAGAGAGTTGATTTTTTATTTTTAATATTATTCTGACCACATACATCAGACAATTCTGTCTTATTATCATGATTATGGCCATTTAAGTTTCATTGGTTTCATTTACCAGTGGTGTCGTAATAAATTTTCATCTGTATCTTAAGTCAAAAAGATCATTTAATTTTATGCTAAATAAATTCATTGAATATTTTGTTTCAATATAATTCATCGTACAGAAAAAATGTTTATCTTATTCTCAGATTAATTTATTGAATAATTTTTTTGTTTATATTTTTGAAAGACAACATTTATCGTTAACATATTTACAATTTTGATGAATTAGATCAGAAACATCTGGTGTTTATATATATTTTTTTTTATTCTGAAAAGTTATGCTTACTGACAGACAAGATGATGATTAAATGAATCTTAACTAAAAATGGGAGTTCACGTTCAAAAAAAAAAATATTGTGGCTTTAAACTTTAAGCTTAAGTGAATATTTTCTCTTTTATTTCCTCATGTGTGACGCCATTGTTTTATTATTAAAATAGAGATTATTATTCATAGACATTAGTGTAAAACTAATTCAAGACCAAGGTGAATGAGTACGTCATATCTCAGATGGGATTCCTCTTGTTGTGTTTTACGTGATTTATGAAATAACCACAATTTTTTTTTTTTTTTTTGAAAAGAATTTAGTTCAATAATTTATCTATTATATTTTTTTAAAGCCATTGTGTGCATCAAATCAATACGATTTTACGAAACGTGTTGTGAATTTTTTTTTTCAATGACCAAAGCATAATTGGTCAAATCTGTACGCATTTTTGCACTCAAAATAAAACAAAAAATGAACGAGGTTTTTGTTTTGAAGATAAAAACTTATTTAAACAAGAATTTATTCTGTACACAAAATCAACACTTGGTGCCTTAAGCACAATATATTTTTATTTTCGTTTGATTCTTAGAATTTGCTTTCCCAAACGAAACATGATTTTCTTCATTATTATTATTATTATTTTTCTCACTGATTTGGTTTCAATATTAATAATTATTTGATTTGTTGCGGAAAAGAAAGATAAAGAAAATTAATATAATTCCATTTTCTAAATACCGCAATTATATTAATTTCACAGAATTCAGTTTTTCTTCTTTATCTTAAATTGAATTGACAATCGCGTGATATTATTTGATGTTATCAACAGACCAGTGACGTTACATTGTAAAACATAAACATTTTAAAGCGGTTTTTAAATATTTTCTGATGGAAGTACATGCCAAATAAAAGTAACATTTTAATTACCTGGTTGAACGATCTCTTCTGTTGGTTTCTGGGTGGAATAATTTCAAAAGGATTAAAGTGAATGTTACTTTCTCTTGTCAAAAATATCAATCAAAATATAGTAACAAGTTTTTCCATTAATTATTTTTAATAGATTCAAAAGGGTTTTCAAAATATTCTACGAATTGGCCAATTTATTTATGTTCAGTTAAGTTGCCAGAAATAAATATCAATTGCTGTATCTTCGTAATGTCTTCACTTATACTTTATTTCAATTGTTATAAGCATAGATGTTGTATGGTACATCCTTTAATTATTATCATATTTAACTGAAGTGAGAAATTTATACTATTTTCCATTATCTCTTGTGTTTATTTATTTAAATAATTTCTACGTATTATTTACATTTTTTCAATTATCATTTAAATTACTATAATAATATTTGTGTTTATTAAACAATTGTTTATTATGACCTTAATTCTTTTTGAATCAAATTAATAAACCCAAATTGTCCATCCATCATAATAAAAATAAGCAAAAAAATTAATGGTACAAATATCTAAATTAGTCTAATAATTATGTTTTTATTTTGTTAACAGTGACAGCAGCATCTACAAAAAATGAAAAAGGAGTTATCGATCCTGTTCAGGATGCAATGGGAGCACTTGGAAAATGGCATATTATTGTTTGTTTTGTTATATTTCTTCTTAAATTTCCCGTAGCATGGCATCAAATGGGCATAATATTTTTAGCGCCTCCAGTTACATTCACTTGTATAACTGAAAATTATAATGAAACAAATGCGACAATTGTTGATAAATGTTCAAGTGAATGTATTGGAAAAGAATATAATAGAGATATTTTTACTGAAACAATTATAACAGAATGGGATCTTGTATGTGAAAAAGCACAATTAGCAAATATTTCACAAACAATATTTATGCTTGGAATACTTTTTGGAAATATTTTCTTCGGAACTTTAGCCGATAAGTAAGAATATATTTATAATAAAATTTCTTAGTACAATTTTAATAAATCTTTAATTATAAATTTTTAGATATGGAAGACGTGGACCCTTAGTATCAGCCGTCTTAATCCAATTAGTTTGTGGAGTTGCAACAGCATTCTCTCCGTGGTTTTGGCTTTTCTGTGTTCTTAGATTTTTTACTGCAATAGCAACTGGCGGAACTATGGTCACAAGTTTTGTTCTAGTTATGGAAATTATTGGTGTCAAATGGCGTGAACTTTTTTCTGTTCTTTATCAAATTCCATTTAATCTCGGTCATTTGACTTTAGCCGGTTTTGCCTATTTCATTCGTGATTGGCATAAACTTCAATTTGCTCTATCGATACCATCTGTAATTCTTATTTCGTATTACTGGTTAGTGCCAGAGTCACCAAGATGGTTATTTGCTGTTGGTCGAACAGAGGAAGCTGCTGTTATTTTAACTAAAGCGGCAAAACAAAATAAACTTCCAACAGACACAATTAAATCGGACTTGGAAGCAGCACAGAAATTGAAAAGCGATAGTGGACCAATATCGAAAGGAAATATTTTTGATTTAGTGAAAACACCAAATTTAAGAGGAAAAACATTTTATATGTGTTTCAATTGGTTTGTGTGTGGTCTTGCATTTTTTGGCGTAGCCCAATATATTGGTCAAGCTGGTGGTGATATCTTCTCAAACGTCGCATTGTCAGCTGGCCTAGAACTTCCAGGAACTATTATTTGTATATACTGCATGAAAGCTTGGGGACGTAAAAAAACACTCATCGCATCTAATACTTTAACTGGTATCTCAATGTTGGCAATTGCCTTTGTGCATCCCTCAAATTATTGGGCAATTGTTATATTGGCATCAGCTGGAATAGTTGGTATGAGTATTTCATTCCCCACAGTTTATTTGTATGCTGGCGAGCTTTTCCCAACAGTGGTCAGAAATGCTGGAATTGGAACAGCTTCTATGATTGCGAGAATTGGTTCAATGCTCGCTCCTTTTGTTGCCGGTATGTCTACAACTGTTCATTGGTTACCTCCAGTAATTTTTGGAATAGTTCCATTAATTGGGGCTGGCTTAGTTTTCTTACTACCCGGTAATTATTTATTAATATTTTTTTCTTAATTACATAATTATTAATGATTGACAATTATAAAAATTTTTTTTTAGAAACACGTGGAGAGCCACTTCCCGAAACAATAGAAGATGGTGAAAATTTTGGTAAAAAACATCCAAAACTTGAAAATATCGAAAATGGAAAATAGAAAAACTCAAATATTTTATTTATACATATAAGTTTAATTAAATAAAATTGTATTGATCTGTTTTAATAAGTTAAATATTTTTTAGTTTAGTTTATTTAGTTATTAAATAGTAAAACATGATACAAATTTAAATACATATTTTTTTTTTTTTGATATAAATTGTGAAATTTATAATGTCAAATTGAACGTTAAATAATTTTTATTTTATTTGTTCTTTTTTTTTTTTTAAATATAATTAACACAGATTGATACATTCATTATTATTATTACATATTATTATTAAAAATTATTTTTATAATTATAATTAGAAAGCTCACAAAATATACAATACAACATTTTTTACATTAAACTGAAAATGAAGACAATTCAATTGAATAATACTGTGAATGATATTATGGTGATATGATCTGACCCTTTTTTTTCCACCCTTTTTTCTCTTGTATTTTGTATCAGACTCATTACCTTATATAGTGTTAAAATATAATTTCATAATTTTACAAAAATTATAATTTCATTACTTTTGTTTACAATTTATGTTAAATTTTATAGAAAAATATTAAATAAAAACATTTTTTTTTTATGTACAAAATAGTTTAATAGAAATGAAAATAAAGAAATAAATAAATAGATAAATAAATGTTACAGGAAAAAAAAAATAAATATATGAACAGAAAAAATATAAATTATAATTCACTGTTTTTGGTTAAACGCATGAACGATTCAATTTTCTAACAAAAAAAATTAAAATTTATGTTCATTTCTTTTTTTTGTTCTTTACATAAATTATTTTTTTTAGAAATTTTTTTTTAACTCTATGAAAATAATTATGTTCAGTGTACACCAAAATATAGTAGCATATAATTTTCTATTTTATTGTGATATTACACAGAAATTCCCAAAATATTTTTAATTATTAAAAATTAATTATTATTTATCCATTGAACTTTTGTTTTATTTTTGTCCTTCATTTTTTCTTTAAAAATTAATTTTAAGTAAAAGAAGAAGAAGAAATCCAATATATTTTCAAGCGTATTTTAAAAGGTGAAATAATTTACATACGCATTATTGTTTATCAGTAATTACCAATCAAATTATTTAAATTTAATAACAAAAGGAAAAAAAAATTAGGTGCAGGTCAAAAACTGTTTTTGTGTTTGATCTGTGCTCGAATTGCTTAACTTTGTGTGTATAAATATAAAAATTGATATTGATCAATGGGAATCATCAACACTTGAGGTCAAATTTAATTGAGTTTTTTTTTATTAAAATATTTGTCCCTGGAATACAAATTAAAAAAAAAAATGTTTCAACAAAATAAACAAACCCAAAAATAATAACGACTTATCATTCTTATGTCATGCTACTCCTTACATTTCTTTCTCTTTGTAAACAGACAATCAAGCTGATAAATAATTTCAACCTAAATGTTGACTTATCAATTGCCAAAAAAAAAAAAAATCTATTGAATGGAGGCGCCTTACTTTATACAATAATCTGATAAAATTCAATGAGCTTACAAATTGTAAAGAGTTTGGATAAACTTTGAACATTTTTAAGTATAGTCAATATTTTTAAATAATAAAATAATTTATGTTACAAAAAAAAAATACGATAATTAATTAAGAAAAATCAAATAATAATAATAATATATGATGACAAATTAATTGGACAGTTTCAAATGATGTAAATAAATGACTGTCTATCTTTATTTATTGATGATCTTTTTTATTGTATTTCAGTTTAGAAAATATCTGCATCATAATTCTATTTGTATAAAAATTGTTTTATGTTAGTTGATGTCTAGTAAATGCATTTAACTATCAGTTAAATCTTTCAATTCCGTTGGATATGTTACTTTTAATCTATTGTAAAATTATAAACATTCATTTTCATATGTGCATTTGTTTTGGTAATTACAACTTTGACATATAAATTTTCGTCAAATATGCAGGTTTGCAGGTTAATAAACTGTGGTAAAGCCAGTTTTATCAAAATTACGCTGTAGTAATGTCAGTTATGAAGGAACGAAAATTATATAATTTATTTTGTATTGATTTGATGAAGATGAGGATGAGACTGACATTTAAAAAATTGTAAAGAAAACGAAAAAATAAAAAAAAAACAAGAAGATTTAAAATGAAAAGAATTTTAAAATTGGTTTTTGTTTTGTTCAAAACAAAAATAAAACAGGTATTTTTTTGTTGTGTTTGCGATCAATTATAATTTGTCGAATTTTTTTTATTTAATCAAATATAAGATTCGTAGAAGCCCTCTCGCATTTTACTCACATGGTGATACGTATTTCTTCCAGATAATAAAACGTTAATGACGTTTTGAAGCAAATAAAAAAAAAACAACAAACAAATAAACAAATAATAATCGTATCGCTGTTGCGATAATAATAATTGAATATTTATCGCAATAACAATGATACTTATTGTTACGTAGATATATATTTTATTAGGTTAGATACTAGATATCTACTAATAACTTGAACTACTTCACTGAAAGTACATTAAATTACGTCTAGTTGTATCTAAATTGTAGTGTACGGGAAACATGAGTCACACCTTTTTACATTATTTCTTAATACTGATTTTTTGTTTTAATCAAAACGATTACTTTCCAATCTGAGGAATTATATTAACTCAAAAAAATGTTGATAAAATTATGAAAATAGAATCACAACATTAATTGATTGTATTAATTTGAACCGGTGATTTCAATTAAATTCAACGATTGATTTATTTAATAATAATTCAGAAGAAACGATGATTATAAAATTTAATGTAGAAAAGAGAAATTTTCGATATTTTATGCTGATATGGGCAAGATCAAGACAAAGATGGACAACTAAAAAAAAAAACTGTAAAAAAGACATGATTAAAAAATTCTAAATTAATTAATTAATGAAAAAAAATAATAAGAAGAAGAAATATATCGCCCTTGATTACCGTTACTTTTTTTTTTATTTTTTTTTTATCTTACTTTTGATCCGTTGTAAGAAGCCGACAATTATAATAAAACAAACTTGTTTGATTCTTGATAATAAATACAAAAAATACAAAACATTTGTAATTCATTCTGTTTTCTAATGGTGCAAATTTTTCATTCATTAGATAAAGTTTTCGAGTAAAATTTCATTCAATTTATATCAATTGAAGACTCTGACTTTATGGTTCTTCTTTAATTTTTTATTTTATTCATTCGTTTTGTCTTTTATAAAAAAAAAAAACAAAAAAAAACGAAAGAAGAAGAAAAAATATATTTACTAGTGAAGTGCAGGTGTGTGATGTTGCTAAATTGTACAGTCTTGATTTGTTATTCGATGTGAACGCGTTTTTTTTTTTTTTTTATCTTTCTGCGCTTATTTATTTATTTCATTTTTTTTTACAAAAAAAAAAAAAAAAAACGATAAAAGAAGAAGAAGAAGAAGAAGAATAAAAAAGAGGAATATTTGTTGTTAGTTTGTTAGTTTTTGTTTGTAGTTTTTGGGTTAGTTTCTAATCCGTTGGTATAAACACATTCATTTTTTTTTGTTCTTTCATTAATTCAATCCATAATTTTATTTATCAATTCGTGTATTCATTTATTATGTGAGTGAAATAAATTTAACAATTAATTATTCAACAATATTCGGTTGTTTGATGTTTGAAAAAAATTTATTTTTTTCTTTTGGGAATCGAAACAAAACAAAAAAAAAAAATCTTTAAAAGACGAAAAAGAGAAAAATAAAAATTTTTTATTAATGATTTTTTCTTAACAGTTTTTTTTTTCTTCATTCATTTTCTGTGATTAGAATTTTTTTTTCATTTGTAATAAATTTAATTATTTTTGGTTTGTTTCTTTCTATAAAAAAAAAAAAGAAGAACCAGACAAACCAAAACAATTCTTTTCTATATTTATATGTATTGATTATTTTCTGTGACTAAATTCGGTCCCGTCTTTTAAATCAAAACAAATAAATTTAACATCCGAAACATTAAATTAAACCAAAAATTAAAGTGAAAACAAAAAAAAAAACACAAAAACAAAAATCAAAACCAAATTCCAAAAACAAAATTCATTTTTGCAAATGTAAATTGTTTTGTTTGTTTGTTTGTTTGTTTTTTTTTTTTTTGTTTTGGCGCCCAATCGACCATAACGCACTAAAAGACTTTTTTTCTTCTTTTGAATTTTTAGTGAACAAACCACATTATTGTTCTTATCGTGTTTTTTAATTTTTGTGCAAGAAATAATTTATTAAATAAATAAAAACGTTAATTAATTGTTACTTTTTCTTTGAATTTAAAACAGAAATAAAACAATACAAAACAACTAATTAGAAGAACGAAAATAAAAGTGCGATAACAAGAGACGCGTTTTTTAATAATTTAAAATTTAATTATTAAATTATGTTGTTGTTGTTTAAAAGTGACCAAAAAAAAGTTTAGCATAAATAAATAACGTTTTGAAGTCGTGTGTATATTTTCCGCGTGTTTATTTTGTGTAACTTTTATTTTCTGTTTTATCTTTTAAAATTCAATTCGACAATTTTTATTTTTTACACAAAGAATGATTATTGTATTCTAGTCTAGTTGAATAGATAAAGTCGTAAAGAATAAGAATAAGAATAAGAATATTATTCTCAATGTTTATATAAAGGTAAAAAATAAAAAATAACGAATAATCTACAAATATAAAATCAAGCAAAAAGTAAGAAATACAATTTTTTTAGGTAAATAAAGTTTAACAGAAAAGTAAACAGAAAGTGTTTTTGTTTTTTGCTTCAATTTAAGACCAACATAAAAAAAAAGAACAACTCTTTGAAGTAATTCAAAATAAAAAAGTGTGAACTTGTTGTAGTTTTTATTTGTTTTTTTTTTGGATTCGAACAAAAAACAAGAATTTAATATTTTTTTGTTGTTGTTTTGAAACAAAAACAAATAAAAAAATGGCACACCAAAATTTTGAGATTGAACAGGAAGAGTCAGTTAGAATATTAGGTGAGACATCCGGTGAAAATGGAAACAGAAAAAATGGACAATCAAAAAGTAAGTAGAAAAAAAATATAATTATTACTTTAAAATTATGAAATAAAATTGTCTGTTGTGGTTATTCTCTTAAATATTTTTGTAAGTGATTAATTATTGGCCTACGGCATAATTATTTTATTTTCTGATAAAAAACTTTAACTAATGCATTTGTGTGACGTTGTTAATTATGTTTAAGTGCGTTTTAAATAAACGATTTCGATCACATCTGAATTGACTTAAGTCAATAAAACCAAAACATTAATTTACTTTTGGTTTTTTTTTTTCTGTTGACAATAAAATATTTCAGGTTTACAGACAATTTACGCTTAACACATCAAAAGACGATAAAAACAATTGAAAATAATCTTAATTGAATAAATATTTATAAATTAAAATTATGAATGATCATTGAGTTAGATTGCCTTCATAATTTCTTTAACTACTGAAATGAACCAAAGAGTCTCAAAAAGAGTAAAAAAAATCCATTAATAAATATTGTGTAACTTCTGGAAGAGTCATTAAAGATGACTAAACACGAAAATATTGCAAACTTCTTCATGAATTAATAAACAAATAAAGAGTCGAACATTTTTTGGGTATTTCAGAATAAAAAAACGTGAATTTTAATTAAACAACAGAAATTTTTGTTTGATTTATCAATTGTGGAAAAGATAATTTGAAACTTAAACAAAAACCACATTTTCACTTAATTTAATATTTTTATTCAATTAATTAAAATGATAAATACAATAAATAAATATAGTCACTGAATAATGCACAACAGAAAATTGTACCTTCTTTTTATAGGAAGGTCAAAATCTTCAAATTTAAATTACATAAATTTTATTGGAGATTTTAAATTTGTTCTATTTAATTAATATCTCCAAATGCGACTACTAAATGCTGGTTGATCCTCAATATAATCATCTGTAATCGGTTCTTGTTTTAATGGTAAAACATCATCTTCTTCACTAGAAGACCCACTACTAGTATCACTAGTATCTACACTAGATACCACACTAGTATCTTGAATAGAGTCTCCACTAGACACGCCAACACCAATAGATTCGGGAATATACTGATTTTCCTCACAATGTTTTACGTACAATTCATGAATTATATTCAAATATTTAATATCACTTGAATTTAAATTATATTCCGAATTAAGTAATTCTTTTGTCATTTTACAAATTCCAATTTTAAATAAATATATTATTTGTTGTTTGAATAAATGTTCCTAAGAAGGAAAAAAAAATTAAATTAATTAAATAGAAATTTAGATTAAAAAAATCAGGGAAATTTTAAAAGATAAGAAAAATTTATGTGATTGATCTGATAATAAATAATCAATTATTAATTGTAATTAAATCAAAGAAATATAAATAGTAAATAAAAAAAGAAGATAACTTACGTTCAATTTTGTTGTTAGCTGAAATTTTTTAACAGGCAATTCTCTTATACGAAAATATTTTATATTCGCACCAGTACAATTGTTTAATGTTGATAGCAGACAAAATAAACAAATTATGTAAATCTGTAATATATATTTTGTATTAGAATTGTTAAATGGTGCGAGTTAATTAAGATAAGTTTTTGTTTTGTTCTTGTACTGAATTGTGAATCAGGAAATATTTAAAAAAATTTTTTGTTGTATCTTAACTTTTCTCTCTTTGTCTCTCTTATGAAATTGTTTGCAATCAATGCTTTTATTTAAAGTGTTTATTTTTTATTAGGATTTTTTTTTATGATTATGATTAATGTTGTTTAACAAGAGAAAAATGTTTAACAATTTTCTCTCTCTCTCCTTTTCTCTCTTGTTGTGTCTCTATTTATATTGTTTTTGTACTTTAAATAAATCTCACACACCTTCAGAACAATAAACATCAATTCAAATTTTTGTTTTAATTAAATGATTAAAATCAGAGTTGTTTGTTTATTTTTTAAAGATTTAATTAATTAATAGTTTAGACAAAAATGATTCGTTTCACTCTCAAAATAATTACAACAATAAAAGTTGCTAAGTGATAATTATAGACGCGTTCAATAATTGAACTTTTCAAAAGGAATAATTTCTAAACATTTAGACATTCTAAGACTTTTTTTTGTACGTACAAAAAATAATTTAAGGAGATCCATTGTAAACCCAACAAAATTAAACTTTAAAAGATAATATTATGTGTGATCCAGTACAGATTCCAAATGATTACTATCATAGACAATAACACAATCATATAATAATGTACAATAATAAAGATTGTATACACAATTTATTTGATTTTATTAAGAAATGTGACTAAATTATTTGATGGGACAACACATTAATACAATTATTATTTTTTGTTGGTTTGTCACATCGACATTACAAAAACTAAACGACATAAATAAGAGACACATTTTTTTTTTATTTTCCATTTTGAAGGAGGAAAGGATTGAAGGGTTTGTAAAGGTATATTTTTTAATGTTTGCATGACAAGTCCGAAGTTCTTCTACAAACAGGAAATATGTATAAGAAATATGTCTTCTACGTCTTCTTATTTATTTTTTTTTTTTTTTTTGCACAAAGATTTTAAAAGGTATAGTGAAAGGTAGTTGAGATGGTCAAGATTTTGAAATGGGTTGATCTTCATCAAAGGTGAAGAAATGTTAAAGGAGGGAATTTTTATAACCAAAAAAATACTTACGGGAGACATTTTTCCGTATTTTTTATTTATTTTATTTAACCACCAAAAATTTTGAAAAACTTTTAAACACAATTTTTTCTTTTACTTTAATTAGTAAACTCTTACAATTGACTGATGTTAAATAATTTCGTTGTAGCCCTTTTATATGTGAATTATGTTTTCTTTGAAGAAAGAATATTTTGAAGATTAACAAAAAATTCTAACTGTTCTTCAATATCGTAATTATGTAATAAAGTTGATTTTAATTACAAAATTAATAAATAATTAATAAGTTCTCTTATTTATTTATTTTTTGCCAATAATTAAATTAAATGAAAAATTTTCTTCTTCAATTCAATTATGTTTAGTTATTTATTGTTGTTGTGATTAAATTTTAAGTGTCATTCTCATTAAAATTCACACTAAATTTAACAATTTATTACCAATTACCAATTCAATGACAATTTATGATTTGATGTGTTTCTGTTATTCGTAATTCATTATTAGTTGAATGAATTCAGAAATTATTTGATTGTTGTTGTTGTTTTAAAATATTAATTTTTAAAGAAAAAATGTGTTGAATATTTTTAGTTTAGAATTTTTTTCTTATATTTTTATTGGCATTTAGTTGAAAATTTTAAATTTTAAATTTTAAACATAAAATTGTCTGCCTAGTTTATATTTTTTTTTGTTAGGATTTCGTAAAAAAAATATCAAATATCATTATTTTTGGGACAAACCAAAAAAAAAAAATGTCTACAAGTTAGTCTGTATCTAATTAAAATTCTTTTTAAACGACTAACTTTTTTTTTAATGTGGACTCTAATGATGAATCTTTCAAGTTATCTATAAATTTGGTTTTTTTTTTTTGTATTTTTGATAATTCATGACATTCAACAGAACGTGTAAATTATACGATTATATTTTTATCGAATGACAAACAAAAAAAAAAATCGGATTTCCCACAAGTAAAATATGCTACTTTGAGCCTCAGTTATTTTGTCGCTTTAAAATTTTTATCATGGATCGTGAATGTCTGGTAACTTTCTTATTCCCTTCAATGTAAATAATTTTAAACGAAAAAAAAAACAACAACTTACAAACTGAAAGGTCAAAGGTCAACAATAAACTCTTAATACAAAAATGCTTTATGTTAGGGAATTTTATATAAATTGAGGGAAAACATGCTAAATTAACTTTATGTACCGGAGACGATTTTCTTCTTTCTCATTTCTTTTAAATTTTATTTAAATTTTAAAGGGTATTTAGTGTTGTTAAATTTAAATAAGTCTTGGAAATTCCATAATGGAATTGGAATAATTTATAGGCTTTAACTAAGAAAAATATACAAACATAAAATTTATAATTCTTTTATCAAACGGAAGGTAAACTATATAAATAATGTCACATGTCACTTGACTAATGTGTACATAATCTTATCTATAAAACAGTTTCATTATTACTATAAAAATATTCATTATTGAAAATTGAATTTTCCAACGAGTTCATTAACCCCTTCTGATATACGTTATAGAATTTAAAAATAAAGAAATAAAAAAAACCGAAAAAAAGAGTAAAATTTCTAAAGTGTCTGTTATTTTTCTCTTACCATTTTCTTTTCGTTTTCTTTTACATTTTATAAAAATTATAATAAGCGATATGAAAGGAAACGAAGTAACAAAACGAAACATACAGACAAAAATGTTTATATTCCCTTTATTTTTCATTTTATCGAAGAAACACATAAATCATTATGACAAACAAATAACAAATTAAAACTACATATATACATACAAACATACATATGTGCATACATACATACATACAATAAAATGTATGTAGATCTGTCTGTACATTGTATCTCTGTCTATTACTATTTCTATATGTACATATTTATATTTATTATGAAAAGCTTTCGTTTCGTTAAACAATTGTACATTATGTGAACATATATGAGCTTTTATCCATTACACAGTTGTCGTAATTCGTGTGCTCAAGTTTCACGATTGGATAAAGGAAAAAAGGAAAAGTAAAACAAGAAAAAAAAAACTTTATGAAAGGGGAAAAAAAATAAACAAGAACGAGAGAAAAAAAAACAAGCAGTCAGCTCAATTCGCATCGTTTATCTCATCTAAAAAAGAACTAAAAATAAGAAACAGAAGATGAAAGCAAAAAAAGAACGAAAAGGAAAAACCAAATAGAAAAAAATGAAGAAAATTCCGCGTCGCCTTTTGTAATGTTAAAAACAATCTGTAACATCTGCTGTGAATAGAAAATTTAAAGGAAAATAATCTAATATTGAATTAGGAGCGAACAAAAAAATTATGCCAAAAAGAGGATTTAACAGAATATTTTAAATTAAAATTCAACAAAATAAAACAAAACAAAATTACATAAAATGTCAATTCTTAAAAGTTCTAATAAAAAAATAAACATAAATGTTAAATTTTTGTTCTTTCGTATATTCCAATATTATTATAAGGTCAGGGTTTTTTTTATTAGATTGCGTTGAGGGAATGAAATAATAATAATAAAGAAGAAGAAGAGAAAAAAAAGCTGTGAAAGTTGTATTCAAATACATTGAATTCAAATAAATCTCTCATTCTATGTATATAGATTTTTGTTCTGCGTACCAGAACTTTGACCTAGTTCTCAAAGTCACAATTATTTGAAATAATATTATCTTGTGTTATTTTTTTTATATTAAGTTACGATAAAATAAACTTAAAATTTCCACTTTTTTGCAAATTTTTTTTTTTTTGCAAAAAAAAATTATATTCGCCGTAATTTATGCAGTAAATATGTTCTTGAAATTTAATGTTTTTGTTGTTGTTATTATTATTATTATTTGAAGAAAAAAAAAAACAGCATTTGTACGGTTTCAAAGAGAAAAATTAATTTTTTTATTAATTAAAAATGTAAAAATTTAAATATTAAATTAAAATTCACTTTATTCATTCTACCTGTGTGTAATGTACGTACAAGTACTTTAAATATTTATAATACGTTTCGTTTGTAAAAGTTCTGAAATCAGATAGAATATTTATGCCATACACAATATAAATTTTATTGTTTTATGTTAATTTGTATTGTAATTTATGTTAGAAAATGAAAAACAATTAAATGAAATTTTTCTTTACTATAGACATGTAAAATTATATTTTCATTTTTCACCCTCATTATTTACTTTTGCATTTAATTAACTCCATTATGATACTGTCTGCAAGATTGTAACTGAGTTGAACCTTTTTAAATTTATGAATTTTTTTTTGGTTTTTGTAAAAAACCAACAGTCTGTCTGTCTGATCAGAAAGTTTCTGAGTGAAATTGATGTTTCAATTAGTCAAGTAACAATTCATCATTACCACTATAATAAATCAAAAGAAAAAATATTTTCTTGTTTTTCAAAAGAAAAAAAAAAAAAAAGAGAGAAAACATAAAAATTTAAAAGAATCTAAAACAATGAACTTTTAAGTGGTTTCTTCTGGTATTTTTTTTTTGTCTTCTTCTTCTTCTTTTTTTATTTTTTTTTTATTATCGTTGGATGAAGTTCAATGTTTCTATTCCATCAAATGTATCAATTTATTGAAAAGAAAAACTGTTTGCCAAATTTATCTAATAATAAATATCAATTTAATGTTTTAATAATGATTTTTCTTTATTTTATTTTTTTAAATATTTTTTTTTGTAAAAAAAAAAATAATAATAATAAACGCGAATATTCGTTTACATGAAATTTAATGTTTCTGACATCAAAATAATCGATTATATCGAACATTATACTAAAAGGCGACATCAACAAAATTTTCCTATCAAATAAAAGAATAACAACAAAACAAACAGCAAGAACAATGAAAAATCAGAATAACAAAAAAATCAACTTTTAACTCAAACCAGCAACTAAATTGAATCAGATTTCTGTCTGTCTCTTTCCATTTGCAGAAAAATGGAGTACAAAAGATATATTGGAATGAGAGAGAAAAAAAGAGAGAGAGAGAGAAGAAAATATAAATGAAACTGTATAATAAAGAAAATTTAGAAAAAAAAAAATTGTATCTTTGAGTTGTGTCTTCTATGAGTTTTTTTTTTTTTGTTTTTCTGATTTTTTTTTCCTTCGTCTTCTTCTTCTTCTTCTACTTCTTGTTTTTTTTTTTTTTTTTTATTTATACAAATGGGTTTTTCATCTTCTCTTTTACTAGTAGTCACATCACACACACACACACACACACACACACACACACATACATACATACATACATGCATACAGGAAAATATAAATACAATACAAAATACAATTGTTTCACATATAAATAGCTTTAGCTTTTCCATATAGACAAAATATAATAAAATATAATACGAATAGGAGGAACAAGAAGAAGAAGAAGAAGAATGAAAAGAAGAAAAAATGTAGAAGAAACAAGACAGAAAGAAAGATTGAAGAAGAAGAAAAAGAAGATGAAGAAGTAGAAGAAGAAGAAGAAGAATAAATGGTGAAACGGAGCGCGTTAGTGCTTTAGCTTCTAAGCTCATATACTGTTTGTTATTTAATTGAAAATCAGTTACTCTCGTGTAGTCGTAACGTGATGTTGTGCTGAGATTTTATTTTTATTTATTATCATCAATATAATCATAAATTGGTACAAATTGATATAAATCAATTGTTACTATTTAAAATATTTTTTTTCTTCTACGTTACAAGAGAAAATTTAAATAACGATTAACACAAATTATCCGCGATAATTAATAAACAAAAAAAAAAAAGATTGAATCAAAATTGTAGAATTTTGGGGAAGAAAAATTTTTTTTTGATATTTTTTCTTTTTCAAAAAAAAAAAAAGGAAATTTTAAAAAGAAAATTCAAACGTGAAAATTTGAATTTTTTTTTTTATTCTTTTAAAAATTCTGTTAGTACAAGTGTTAAAAAGTGGAATAAATTCACATTTAAAATAAATAATAAAAAGTTCAATTTTTTTTTGGTAGAAAGAGAAAGAGAGAAAGAGGACGACACAAATTAAATAAAAGTTTATTTTTTTTTAGGTTTTTGTTGTTTTTGTTTTTGTTGTTTTTGTTGTTTTTGTTGTTTTTTTTATCGTTTAAATAATTTCTGTTTTGATTATAATTTTTTTCTTCTGTGCATATGTATGTGTGTGTGTGTGTGAGTGAGTGAGTGTGTATGTGTGTGTGTTTGTACATCCACCAAAAATATTAAATTTATTTTATTAACAAAATAATAAATCCAGTCATGGATTTAAAGTGAGATTAGATTTTCTGTGTTTTAATTTTGTTGTGTTTTTTTTTTGTTTTGTACAATTTTTTCTCTATTGCATTTTATTTTTGGTGATTTCGGATTAAATTTAATTGTTTAATAATTTAGGAAATCTAAAAAATTCAATAAACAGAACCAGCAAAGAAGTAAAAACAGAAAAATTAAAGAATTGAAAAAGTGAAAATTTTTGTAACGAGAAAAATTTACAAAAAAATTTAAACGAATTAAAAATTAAACGGGGAAAAAAAATCAAAATAATTAAAAAGAAAATGTAAGGAAAATAAATAACAAACGAATTGTGACAAGCAGGGAAAGTGAGAAACAAAAAATACATTTTTTGGTGAATTTTTTTTTTTCGTGAAAATTTTTTGAAGAAAAACGAAAAAAAAAAACAACAAAAGTAAAATTGTGATCAAATGAATAAAAAGTGAAATAAGGAGAAAGCACAAGTAAAAAGAAAAAAGAAAAAATTAAAGAATAAAATCCGTTTTTTTGAATCAACAGTTTTTTTTTTTTGCTTCATTGAAAAGAAAAAAGGGAAAAATAATTTGCAAGGTAATTTTTTCTAAAATTCTCTTTTAATTTTAAGATTTTTGCAATTTTATGCAATTTATGCGATCTACTCTGTATTCAAGTCTCAATTGTATAAGAACAAATTCTTATCAAATTAATGTTACACAAATTTCTTTAGACTAGAAATTGATGATTAATTTCATGTTTTTTTTGTATTTTTAAATCAAAAAAATGAAATCATAATAATTTTTCGTATGAGTCAGTTTTGTAAATTCTTTTCTTATCAATATAAATAAAACAATATAAAACGTACATGCTTAGCACCACTATGAAATTATTTAAGTAAAGTACTTACGTTTGTGAGTACCCACAAATAAATTCGACTCATTTTAGAATTCTGACAATGATTGTTGCTGATCCGAGGAATCATTTCTTAATATTCTTGATGTTCGTCTTTTTTATAGGTGTCTACATCATAGTAAAATTTTATCTCCTCCTGAAACTTATGTTTGTTCTCTTATTCAGTCCCTCATTCCTCCTCTTTTGTTTAGTTCATCTTTAATCAAATGAATCAACAAATATTATTCATCAATATTCATTTCTGTCAATTATAAAATGCGTTAAACAAATTCAAATGAAAAATCCTTTAATAACTTTGAACAATTTTAAATCAGTAAATTTGACAAAGGGATCACAACCAAAGAAACCAAAAGGCGACAAATTATTATTATTTATGAGCTGCTAAATGTAATTTAAGTATTTTATTGAGAATTTTGTTTAATTTTTTTTTTAGGATGGGCTAATGTGAAGAATTGTATGAGTGAAGTTATATGTACAACAACTAAAGTGCGTAAACTTCATTAAATTACGTTATTTATTAAGTTTTTTTATTTTTATAATTGGCTGGCACAAAATCAAAAAAAAAGAAAAAAAAGAAGAAATTTCTTTTATATTTTTCTTCTTCTTCTTCATCGTCTTCTTCTTCTTCTTTTATTTTATTTTATTATTCTTTTTTTAATTTTTTTGAGTTTTCTGTTTGTTGTTGTTGTTTTTGTTGTTTTTGTAAATAAAAGAAGCTGAATATTTTACATAAAAAAATTGAATTATTATTGTGTTTACTTTTTCTCTTCTTTCTCTAATCTCATCTTCCTCCACCGATTTCAGTTTTCTTTTTTCTTCTGAGTCTGACGACGACATAATCAGTTTTCTTCATCTCATTTTTTCTCTGTTTGTTTGTTTCGTTATCATTTTTTATTTTGAAAATTTCTCTTTCTTCTTCGACATTTTTTTCTTGTCAGTAGAATTTTTTCAAAAAAAAAAAAAAAAAATTCTAAACAAATTCTAAACCAAAGGATTTATTATGAAGTTTCTTCTCTTTGTTTTTTTTTTTTACTTTTTATTTTCTCTTGTACCCCATGAACATTTTTCCTTTTTATTTTCACTTCAAATATTTATTATTGTTGTTGTTGTTGCTGTATGATGTCTGTTTTGATTGAATTATTTCTTTTACTTAGCTAATTTACTGTAATAAAATTTACTAACTGGCGCTACATTTTATAGAAAAATATTTAAGAATCTATTTAAAAAAAAAAAAGAAAATAGAAGAAAACAGAAATTATTTCGTTTCGTTTCGTTTTTAATTTCTTTATTTTTATATGAACGAGAACAATAATTTTTTGTTTTTGTCACTTTTTTTTTGCTGTTGTGGTTGCTGTTGTTGTTTTTGTTGTTGTTGCTGTTGTTGTTGTTGTTGTTGTTTCTGTTACTATACTCACACTTCATGTTTTGTCTATATCAGTGCCATTGTAAATTTATGTTTATGTATTGTGTGTTGTGTATTGTTCATTGCTCGTATGTACGTAAATATAAATTTTGTTATATTTTGCAGAAAGTGTATACAATAAATAAAATACAATAACAACAACAATAATAACAAACGAAAAACAGAAGTAAAATAACAACAACAACAACAAATATTCATTTTTCATTTTTTTTTTTTATTATTTTTTTATTTTATTTCAAAAAGGAAATCTCGCATCACAAAACAGTCAACGTATACATCCGTAAATGGGGGCGAGATTTCATATGGATCTCGTTAATAACAAAATGAAAATGAATTTAATTCTTCAATAAAATACTTTTATTCAATTATAAAAAAAAAAAACAAAACAAAACAAAACTAAAACAGAAACACAAAGAACAAAAACAAAACTATTTTTTTTTGCAGCAGTAAAACAAAAAATTATAGAAAAAAGAACAACAACAATAATAAGAAAGAAGAAGAAAACATTCATACACGCTTAAGAATTAAAAAGAAATAAGAACCAAAACAAAAAGACAAACAAATTAAACAACAACAGCACAGAACACAAACATACAAAAAAACAAAAAAAAAATTGAAAGCTGATGAAAAATTCAATGGCAAACGAAGGAAATAAAAAAAAAACTAAAGAAATTAAAATTAAAATAATAAAGAAGAACAAGAAGAAGAAGAAGAAGTTGAGAGAGAAATAAAAATCGTCTATAAAAAATAAAATTGCGATTAGAAAAAAAAAAAGAAGTATTATATTGTCTAAGGTCAGAGGTTAAATCCAGTAAAGTAACCATCAAATTTTTTTTTAGATGGTTTACATACACAAAAATATTGTTTGGTCCATTATTAAATTGTATATTTCTGTTTTATTTTATACGTTACGTACGTACAGTTGGGGGTCTCTAAAGTTATACACACGCACATATATACACACACTCACAGTCACACATATGCATATATACAAACACTATTAAAAAGTACAGAGAGTGAAAAGTATTTTGTTGAAATGAAAATAAAAAATAAAAAATTGTACATTGTACAAAATTAGGAAATATTAGTCACTTTATAAATATTGTAACATACATTGGTAGTATATAATACTATATTGTGTTAGGTAGTATATTCCACAATATATAATTTCAATGTGTGGATAGTGAGAGGTAGAGGGGAGGATCACCTCATATTATATTTTATATAGAAATAATACAATCACCAAATGTCGTCATTACAATTTTTGTACTAACCAATTTATTTAATAATTATTCCTGTTTGATTTTTTCTACATAATTTCTTGTGTTTCTTATCATTTTAATTTTTTAATTTTGTGTGAAGGCAAAGAAATAATAATTGAAGTGTTAATCCTGACATTAGTCAATTTTATGAATGACACATTTTTTTTAAAAAAGTCAAAAGAAATAAAAATTTAAACTCATTTTAATTAATTTGCTGTTTGGTCCGATTATTTTCATCAGTTTTTTATTGTTTATTTTTTGTAAAATCATTTTGTGTGAAAAAAAAATATATAAACAAAACAAGAAATTTACGAATGAGTTCTTTTTTTTCTTCTCTTGTTTTAAAACGCGAAACATTTCAATAAATTCTTTATTTTGAATACAAAATTCTACTTATTGGACTCACAAGTTTAACTTTAACTTTAACTAGATTCCCTTTCCTTTCTTCACTTCTGAGATTTATTATTTAATTATTACATGAATTATGTTCTGAAAAGAAAAAAAAGGGAAAGCAACATGAACGAACGCAGAAAGAAAAACGAACGCAGAAAAACGAATAAAAAAAAATCTCTTATTTATTTCTTCTTTTTTTTTCAATTTACTTTTTTTTTCTTTTCTTCGTTTTCTCTTTTTTTTTTTTTGATAAGAAAAAAAAAATGTTTTCTTGGTTTTGAAAATAAGAACTTTATTGTTGAAATAAAAGAATCAATCTAAATTTGAGTTTATTTTTTCGCTTTTATGATACAAAAAGATGGTAGTGTTTGATGATCTCTGAAATCCTTTTGAAATTAGGTTTTTAGGTTTTTAGGTTTTCCCCAATTTATTTCTTTTTATTTCCATTTAGAAAGTTATAAAAAAAAAAACAGGCAGCAGAGAAAAAAGAAAAATTAAATGGAAACAGAAATTTAGTCTATAGGATAATATTTTTTTTTGTCTCGTAAGTAAATTTCAATTTATTGTTAAATCAATTTTTGTCTTTGTCATTTTCAATTTCATTTTCATTTTTATTTTCATTTTCATTCGAAGACAAAACTCACATAAGAGTGAAAAATACAAAAACAGTTTCACTGTTGAAGTTGATGACATAACAAAGAGAATAGTTCAACTGTGCTTCAGTAGCAGAACAATTTATGAACGTAATTTTATGTTTTGCAATAAAATCAGACACGGTGTAATTATTACACAGATTTATAACAACGTACACAGTTGTAATTTATTTCCAATTACAAATTATTTGTTATCTAAATCCTTTTAAAAATTTAATTACATAAATTTAACGATTATTATTACGGATTTATAATTTATTACAAATCATTCAACCCTCTTCCTTACCCCTCTTTTTGTTAAACAAAATACAACACACAACACATTAAAATATAATTATTACAAATGTTTACATTTTGTCTCATTCTCACATTCGTTGCATAGAAATTCAAATACAAAAAAAAAAACGTGTTCAAAGAGATATTTATTAATGATCATCGCTCCATAAAATTTACTGCATAAATCATAAAAGGCATTAAAATAATAACAATATTTTACATTACATAAAACATAACAAAGTAAAACAATTTAATAAATTTTGTAATGCAAATGAATTCGTTGTTCCAAGTCATATAATATTTTTACTCACACTTTCCTTCAGTGCACTCATATTTTATTACACTTCTGTACTTGTACATTATTTTTAAAGCTTTCACAATAAATTAATAAAATATAATTAATTAGATTTTATATTTAAAATTGAAAATTAAAAATTGAAAAACCTAAAATAAATAAAAATGCAAATGAATTTTTTTCTGAATTTATAATTTTAACCTGATTTTTTGTTTTTCGAATTTTTGTTTTTCTTCTTACTAATATTTATTGGTGTGATCGTATTTTACCTCTTGAGAATAAATAATTAATTGCATTTTTTAAAAACAGTAAAAAAACTTACATCGTTTTTGTGTAACTCCCGTTAGGGTTCATTTACCTCATAGTGGCGTCTTCAACTAATGAAACAAATTCTATTAAAAGAATGAAAATAATTGTAAAACCAATATTGATACAAATAATAAATTATGATTAATTAATTTATGTAGGTACTCTGTTACCATTGCCAAAATTTCTTTAATTTTTGTAAATAAATTTAACAAGAAAAAATTCTATTCTGAACAGAATAAATCATGCGAACTAAATCGTTTTAAAATAAATTAAAACATTTATTAACACAATTATTTTTTTTTTCCCCAATAAAATAAACAAATTTTCAGTTACGGAATTAACTATAATGAATCATTAGAATTTCAGTGAAAATTAAGAAATAAAAAAAAATTAAAAAATAAAGAAATTAAAACAAACCAGGCGTCTCCACACAGAATGAATATTAAACAATACCTGCCGCCTCCACCATAAAAACCCAATTTTTTTAAAATTAATTAACAAATGACAATCTTTCGTATTTTCTCTGTTATTATTATTTATGTTGTAAAATAATTTTTATTTTTACGATTCATCCATAAAAAGATTCAACTCTCGTTAAATTGTCCTAAAAACAATAAAATTTTATGAAATTTGTTTTTGCCTTGGTTGCAACATGTTGCAACAATTTTTATAAAAAATGAATTGTGTAAAATTTTGAATATTAAAAATAATAACTAGAAAATAAATAAAATAATTCAAGGTAATTATTACTGATTGGAATAGAAATTAAATCGAGAGAAAATTTAATTTTTTATTCAAGTTTTTCTATTAAGAGAAGAAACTAATTATTTTAATTTTATTAAGTTTAAAGTTTATCTCATTGTTCTTAACTTACACACAGACAAAGAACATATACCTCAACACCTTATTTTATCATTATTTCGTAATTACAACAAACTCATAATGATGATTGGTATACAGAATAAAAATTAAACAAATTAAAATTAAACACAAATCAAATTATTTTGAACAGAATAAAAAATTGAATAAAAATTGAAATTTAATTTTCTAAAAATAAAAGAAATAAAATTAATTATGTAATTATATTATTTGTTGACCTGTTATCTAAGACAGATCAATAATAAATAAAACATATGCAGAAATAATTGAATAAACCAACTAACTCACTTTATTTTTTTCTTTTCATTTATCTACAAAAGAAAAAATAAAAAATAGAAGCAAAATTACGTTTTCTCTTTTTTTTCTTCTTCTCTTCTTTCTTGTTTTCCTTATGTTTTTTTTTCTTCTTTGTTTTCTGTATAAATTATTGATGATATAGTTGATGTAGATGATGATGCTGATGATCATTTATAAATGTATTTTGTAATAATTAAATTTAATGAATTATTATTTGTTGAATATTCTTCACTAATAAATAAACTAGTTCTGTTTTTTGTTTGTCTTTAAGAAAAAAAAAAGCAAATGTGTGGAGAAAAACAGACAGTTTATAATCGTTGTTCATCACTTTAGATGAAACTTAACTAAAAAAAAAATAAAAAGTTAATAAATACTAACTTATTTATTTTTCATTTGTATTCTTCTTGTGCGTGTATCTTTTTTGTTTTTGTATAAATGTGAAAATAGAGTCATTCAATTAAACACAACGATATATGTTGGAGTGAAAAAAAAAAAATAAAAAAAAAACGACAATTTTCAATTGAAAAATATGAACCGTGCACGAAACTGCAACATAAAACTAAATATATATTTTTTTGGTTGAACTAAGACTAGGCAATATAGTGGCTTAATTATTGTGTATATTTATTTACGTGTGTTAGTGTGTGTGTGTGTGTGTAATGCCAAAAAAATCAAAAGTTATTTCTTTGTATTGCTAAAAAAAAAACCTCTTTAAAAAGTAATTTCCTAAACACAACAAACAAACTCACCGACAGACAGTAAAAAGGTATTTCTATTGTTGTTGTTGGGTAAATAAACAAAAATTAAATATTATTAAAAAGCAACAATACAAATACTAACAAATAAATAGATAAACAGTAAAAATACAAATACATACAAAGAAGGTTAACAAACAAAAATTTACAAACAGACAAAAAAAAAAATAAAACTACAAATGTGTGAAAATATTCATAATTAATTCGCCTATCGATTACACGATAATTTAAATGATGACGTTGTTGGTTGATGATGATAATGATGAAAATGATAATTATAGTAACTGTCATCACGTTAAATAATATATAATTAAAATAAATTTACTCTACGTTATATTTTTTTACGTCTTCATTCGTGTTTCAGTTTTTTTTTCTCTCTTATTTTTTTTTTTTTGTTGTTTCTTGACTTGTGTTGAGGGAAACAAATTTTTAATGAATGTCGTCTTTTTGTCTAACCAAATGTTTGATGAACTTTATATTTTGGTTTTGTTATTGCCTTTTTTGTTGTTGTTTTTTTTTGTTGTCATTCACAAAATATGCATGCAATTCACGTTAAAGTGAATCAAGAAAACAACAAATAAACAAACAAACAATTAACGGCCGAGCGAAAATGTCATAATGATGATTTTTTTTTAAAAGAAATTCGTATAGAGACGAAGAAAGAGGTCAACAGACTTTATTATTATTTATTCTATTATTATTGTTGTTATATTAGTGTTGTTGTTATTAATATTATTATTATTGTTGTTTATGTTGTTGTTGTCTTGTGTTTAATTGTTAAATCGCGCGCCTTGCGTAATAAATATAACATAATTAAAATTATATTTTTACTGTGTCATTGTGTGTGCGTATGTGTATCTGTATGTGTGTGAATGTGTGTAAATGTGTGTGTGTGTATATATAAATAAATATGCTAAATAATATACAACATGGTCATCTTAACGATTCAATAATATTAATTGTTTTCATTTAAAAGAAATTATAATAAAAATAGTTTACTGTTGTTGTTGTTGTTGTTGTTCTTGTTGTTTCGGTTTCAGTTTATTTTTTCTTCTCTATTTCTTTATTTTGTTAAATGTTATAAGTTAAATGCTAGAAGTTAAATAATCATAATAATTCAATCATTTTTTTCTTTAAAACTTAAATTTTTTTTTATCATCATTCAGTCATCATCTTCAATCATCCCATCCACTGTACTGGCTCTCCTCTTCGCCCCAATCATTCTATCTCTTTTACCCGCTTTATTTTCGTCTTGCAAAATACAAAATTCTCAAATATTTTATTTATCGCAATTAAATAAAAATTACCGGGTAATTATCAAATGAGTAAATTATTTGTTGTTTGCTTTTGTGTCATCTGAAAACTTGTAAAGACTTTCAACACCAAATTAAAATTAAAAAGTGTTTTTTGATTTAAATTCTTACATAATTGAACTTCCTCATAAATTCATTTTAATCTTTGCAGAATTAACCGAAAAGGATTTCTGTTTTTTTGTAATTGTGAAAATTCATTAAAAATAAAATTCAAAGGAATGAATTTTTTGTTAACAATTATTGATGAATTCATCGTCTTTATGTTTGCCTTATAATTGTCTCTCACTTTCTCTCATTCTATCTCTCTCTCTTTCTATTTTCACATAAATAAATTAATAAAACGTATTTTATTAAAATTAAAACAAATAAATTTTGTTAAATAAAAAATTTATATTTTATTTATATAAATGTTAGAAAAAGTAATATCATTGCAATAAATAATTAAAATATTGTGTTGTCTCATATATTAAATATTTACCACATTAATAATCCTGTCTTTATGTACCAATAAATTTTTGTACTTAAATTTGTGTAAATTTTACAATCAACGAGAGAATTTAAAATTCCATACGAATTTGCTTCTTTCTATTTTATCTGGTTTTATATGGATGTCCAAAGATTTATATGTATGTGCATGTGTGTGTGTGCATGTGTGTGTGTGTGTGTGTGTGTGTGTACAACACAAGTAATAAAGTTACATTTACTTTCTCATTAAAAAATAAACCGCATTTTAAAAAATCCATTAAATAATTTAGTTTAGTTTCCGTAAAATAAAGAACCTTTTTTTTATTTTTTCTTCCTTTTTATAATAAATGAACGTGAAAAAGAAAAGGCAATTGTCCCTATATAAATACGAGAATTTTCACTGTTGCTTATTTTACTGTATTTTATGTTGAGTAAGGGTAAGAAAAGGGGTTTCATGTTGTATGTTGTATCATGTTTTGATTTAGAGAAAATGTGTGATGAGGTTGGGAGAGAATTGAAATATAATGTTTGAGACTGGTTATGGTTAGATAATATTTACAAAATTTTCAGTTTATAAATTTATTTGGCAGACAGATTTTCTTTTCTTTCTTTCATTCGTATTTTCTCTCTCTCTCTCTCTCTCTGTCTTTCGGTTGAAATTTAATGAAAAAATATAAAAATGAAAATGTTTTCATTATTTTTGTTTTTGTTGCATTTGATGAATTCAGATTTTCTATTTGAAATAATTCAACAAAAAAATATATTTCTGTGAATGGGTTTGCGCTTTGAATTAAAAATAATAATAATATAGGAATGGGTATTATAAAAGGGTGCTGAAGGTTATAAATTTAATTGGAACACGTTTTAGGAGACTGATTCAGTCACAAACAACAACAACAATAATAAATAAAATTAAAACAGAAACATTGCAATGGCAATGACCTATTTTATGTTCTATGTTCATACTTGTAATTCAATCGTGATTTATTATGTACTTTTGTGTATATGTCATACATTTCATCAGGAGTGTGAAAGAGGGAGAGAGAGAATACATTGAGGCAGAGATAGAATAATAAATTAAACAATTTTAATTTGTTTTTGTTTCCAATTTTTCTATTTTTTTTTTTATCTTTACCCATTTTTTTTCTATTTTCAGTCAAAATGTTTAATTCAAAGTCTGGTGCAGATACAACAGCAACAACAACAAATACCACAAAGCCACCTGTTGCTAAACACAAATCTCATGAGGATGATGATGAGACAGATGTTATTGGTGATCTTATGGGAAAATTTGGAAAATGGCAATTTTGTATGACAATTTTATTATCATTGTTTCAAATACCAAATACATTTCACATAGCATCGTCTGTTTATCAGGTTTGTATTTTATATTTTATGTCCTTTTATATTTTCAAATTACATACTAAAATATATCCACATTAATTCCGTGTCCTTTGGTTACATAAATTTAACACAGTAGAATAATCACATAAGTTTAAAGGCAGAATAAAATTTTACACCAAATAAACTTTATACAATTTTTTGTTCATTTTTTAATTAGAATTTTCTTCGTTGATTCACAGAAGCTCATTATTTGTCGTTATTTCCTTTAACTGAATTTTAACAATTGATTTAATTACTTTATAGTTGTAAACGTGACCTTAATAATTTCATAAGAAGCCAAAGAATTCATCCAATTGAAACGTATTTTCTTTTCAACAATTTTTTTTAACAAATTTTTCTTTCTGTTATTCGAAATAATTTCTGTTTCTTTAACATTTGACTTATGCACAGAAAACAAAATAAAAAACAGCGAGAAATTTCTCGATAAAAACGAAACTAAAGAATCATTGAATCGTTTTTATTTATTTTTTTGGTTTAAAGAATTTTTCAAAAGATCGAGAAAAAAATAAATGAAATTTCCACCAAAATATACAAATTAAAAAATAAACAATTTTTTTTAATGAGAATTTTCTTAGTGAAAATTATTCTTTATTTATGTTTCAATTTCTTATAAATAAACAGAAAATTACAAGACTTTGATTATTGATTTGTATATTCTGTAGATTGATGTCTTGTCACGGTTAAAACATTGTATTGACATTTGACGATAAAGTCATTTGGTTCATTTACCCTTGGGATTAACGTTGTATTGACATTTTTTGTTTTGGTCCAGATTAAAATTTCGAAACTTAAGAATTTAGACTATTGAATTTTTAGGTAAAATATTTGACGTGCTCTGAATTAAATCCTTAAAAATTGTCACTTATAACACTAAAGGACATTCTGTCTTTACATTTGATACAAAAAATAACCATTATCGGCCAAATGAATTTCAGATCAAGAAAATTTTCATCAGAATTTCATCCTCTTTGAAGAAAATTCTGAAAAATTAACGATGTCAGAAATGTTGAAGAAAATTTTATTTTCACTTTAAAATTCATCAAAAATAAAGAAAATTCTAGAAATTAGATTCGGTTACCGAACAATTTCTTTAAACATTTTCCAGATTTGATCTTTAAATATTTCACCTGTCCTCCTATAATTTATTGATTTTTCTTAAGATCTTTATTTAAATCTTTCGAAGTGGATTTCTAATGAAATTCAAGGAAGAGATTTTATATTTTGTGTAAACATAAAAATTCAATTCAATTCAATAAAAAAGTAAAAAGTAAAAAAACAAAAAACAAACCAGATACAAATAATTTCAAGGTTCATTATTTTATGCGCAAAACGGAAGTTTAATTTTAATTTTATTTCTTTAAAAAGAAAACAACAATTCGCATTAATTTTTTTAATTAGAATTTTTTTTTTCAAGATTTTTGTTATTTGCGGTTTGGTTAAAAATAACAAGAATAAGATTAATTTAGTTATCTATAATTGCCTATTATTGTTTTTAATACAAACAAAAATAATACTTGAAAAATTTAAACCGATTAAATTTTGTAAATGGAAACTTCAAAAATTAAATTGTTGTGGATTAAATTTTAATTTGATTTTTATAGTTTTCTGATTGAATTTTAATTGCAACAATAAAAATACGAAACAAAATTAAGTTAATTCCATTTTTTTTTACGTCAATTTACTTCAATTCTTCAGTTAAGAATTTTGTATATTTAATTTTCATTTTATCTCAATAACAAAATTTGCTCATGACTGATTATTTTTTTTTTTTTATAAAAATTAAATCAGAGAAAAGATGAGTAAACTTTTACTGGAATAAAAATTATTGGACAATCAAAATGATGAAGAAACGAATTTAGTCATTTTTTTTTTCGTGACTTTTGAACTATCACCCAAACATGTCCACACAAATGATCGATTATTTGACAATTTATGTGAAATAATAAGTTTAATCTTTAATCACAATTTATTTATGACTGTGAAAATTGTTCGTTGTGTGCAAAAATGGACGTCTCTCCTCTTTTGGGATTGTAATCTCTGTAGCCAGACTGCGCAATATTTGTTGATAATTTATTATATTTTGGTGAAATTAAAGAAATCTGTTTTGCATTCACATTAAATTTATAAATAACATTTCAACGGAAAAAGAATTTGTAATACAAATAATTAAAGATTCTGATTGAAATCAGTATTGAAGGAAGCCAAATGCCGGCGGATAATCTAAATTATGCATCTTTAGCTGAATTCAATTGAAAACTTTTCTTACGCAATTGAAGAAAAATGATTCATTAAATTTCTTTCCTATATATTTGGAAACTGAAGAAAATTATCTAATCACAACAGAAAATTCATTAATCTTTGAAGAAGTTCAAAATATTTCAATATGAAAAAATAACCACACACAAACAACAAGAATAAAACAAAAAAAAAACAAAAAACGTTTGCTCTTTGGTTCAACAACATTTAAGATTATTCATTCATTCATTCAAATATAACAAAATAAAATAGCAACGTACAGAAAATCAGACATTTCCGGTCTAATCAAAAAAAATATATATAATTTTTTACTATGAAAATATTTTTTATATTTTTTGTTCAAATCAAATTTAAAAACATTCTGGTTTTTTTATTTTCTTCTTTTTTTTTTTTGCATGCCGATTTTTATCTTTTTGTTTCAATTTTGTTTGTTTGTTTTTCTCTATGCAACTTAAAGTTATGATCGGACACGTAAATAGACTTTATTTTTTTTCTTGTTTTCTTTAATTTTTTATCAATAAATTTACATATAAATTCACACAATTATTATGTTGTTTTATTTTATTTTGTAACTACACTTAAATGCACTTTGTATAATTTTACACAATACAAAAAGTTAGTTAATACAAAAAGTAAAATTATTCTAACATAAAATTCCTTTTATTTTTGATTTATTTATTTTTTTATTTATCGTTTTGATTTTGTTGTTTAGAAAAATAATAACAACAAAAAAAAAAAAGAAAACAAAAGCTAAAGCAACAATTGTAAAAAATCAACAACACAATAAAATTATTAACTTTTTCAATAAATAAATCAGAATAATAAAACGGAATAATTTATTGAAAATTCTTTAAAAATGAATCGACACGATAACATTCAATATTTTCATAAATCATTTTGTTTATTTTTTAAAATAAATTAATTAAAAAAAAAAATAATGATAATTGATCATTTGATAATTTATGTAAAATTTATAAAAACGTTCAACGTTCAATTACAATAATTACAATAATTATACAATGAAAAGAAAAACAAAAACAAAAAATTCAAACAATTCTTCTTCATCCATATTTACTTTTGTTTATCTTTTTATTAGATTGTTTATCTTTTTATTAGATTGTTTTTTTTTTTGTTCATTATTATTTTTGCAATGAACGATAATACTCAACGATTATTGAGTAATAAAGTAATCATTTGAATAAATACATAGTTAAGTGTAACTACCTAGTAGCTGAATTATATAGAAATCTAGAATATTTGTTACTATACTGTCTGGAGAGTAGGTCATGAGAGTATTTTGACAGATTACGGTAGTTGATGTTGATCAAAAAAAAACAACAACAACAACACAATCACAAAATGAAATACACAAAAAAAAAAAATAAATAAATATTGAATTGGCCTCCAAAAAAAAAAAAAATAGAAACAAAAACAAAAACAAAAATAAAAAAAAGTAAAAACAAAAAAAAAAAAAAAAAAAAAGTTTGTGACAGAGACTGACGATTTTTAAATAAATTAATAATTTAATATGAGGAGGATACTAGGAATTTGTATATAGATAAACACACACATACACAGACACACATATAGTAGTGTATTTAGGTATTTTATTCTAAGAATAAAAAGTCTCACTTACTCAAAAGAACAAAAATAAAAAAGAAACAATAAATCTAAAATCAAATTATTCAATTATAAAGTTTTTCTTAAACAAAAATTTGCTTTAGTTACGATCTTCTTCTTCTTCTTCTTCTTCTTCTTCTTCTTCCTCTTCTTTTTCTGTTATTTCAATTGTTTTTCTAACGCAATTCTGTTTAGTTTTGTATCAAATCATTCATTTTGCGTTCATAAATTAAATGTGATAAAAAAAAACAAAATTTAAACATTTAAATGCGTTAATTTTCTTGTATGACAAAAATTTAAGTGAACTCTTTAATCGAGTTTTCTACATCAAAGATAATTCAATGTAAATTTTTTGTTATTTTCTTTGTGGGAAAAATATTAAAAATCAGAATTAAAATTGGTACATTCAAAATTCTTCGAGTGGCTGATAATGAATTTCTTACAATTTGTTCAGTTTCCATTCTGCGAATATTTGGTGTGAATACAACGTTGTTGGTCGATTTTCATTTGAACGACGAAAGAAATTATTTACGTTCATTTTCTCCTACCTTCTTTCAAATATTTGTTCAAAATCTAACAAAAAAAAAATGTCCTGCGCTAATCCCGTTTAATAACGAAAACCTAAAATTAAAAAAAATTTAATTTTATTTTATGTAATTATAATTTTTTAGGCGGCAACAAGAAATTTTTGGTGTAAGCGACCACAAAACTTAACAAATATTCCAATAGAAATATGGCGAAATGTAAGTCGATCAGAAGAAAATTGTGAAATGCTTGATTTAGATTGGACAAAATATAATTCAACAGATATAATGGTAATCAATTATACAGAATTATTAATTTGTTTCTTTATAAATAATTTATATTATTTTTATTTTTATTGTACAATATAGGATAGAACATTTAATCCACCTAATGTATCAATGTTAAAATGTACAGCATGGGAATTTGATCCAAATGATGGTTTTGGTAATACATGGATATCTGAATGGGATTTAGTATGTGAAAAGGATCATCTTAAAAGTGTTGCTGAAATGTTCTTCTTATTAGGTGTTGCAACAGGTGGTATTATAAGTGGTTATCTATCTGATAAATTTGGACGTAAAAAGATGTTATTTATTTCTGGAATATTACAAACAATTATTGGTAAAATAGAATCAAAAACATATTTGGAAAATAATGACAAACATTAAATGCTGACAACATTTTCTAAATTAACAATTTTTCTTTATACATTTTTTTTCAATAGGAATTGCTCTATATTTTTCTGATGACTTTGTAGTTTATCATGTTCTTAGAGCATTACTTGGATTGGTCTCTGTATCAGTAACATATTCTGGTTTAATTCTTGCTATTGAATATGTTGATGGTAAATGGAGAACAATTGCTGGAATGTACAATTTATTTCCATTACCAATCTCTTATATGATGATATCTGGACTGGCATATTTAACACAAGATTATAGAAAATTACAACTATGTATTGGTATTCCTGGTATATTTTTATGCTTCTTGTGGTAAGTCATTTTATTTATTATTTTATAAAAAATAATCTTAAAATAAATTTACGAATTGGAACAATTTGTAAATTCTGATCATAAATCATTTTAACAACAAAAAATGAAACATCAAAGCTGCATCGTATAAATTAGATTTTAATATTATTTTGACATTTAAATTGTTTCCGTTTATCATTAAAAATGTTTATAATTATGTGTCGAAATAATTATAATTTAATCTCTTAATTAGACGTCAAATAAGTTAATTAGATTAAATGAAAAAAAATTAATATATTTTCATGGTCACTTTAATTACCACCTGCGGTCATCTGGTTTTTCGTTTATATTAAACAAGGTGCGGGAAAAAAAAAATAACAATCAACGATGTTTGATTTAATTCATTTTTACTTATGAAAAAAAATAATATTGTGTTTGTTGTTTAGTAACGATTACAATCGTATGTACATTTAGAAATACATTTTGTTCGTGATCCAAACTTTAAATTGCATATAATTAATATTCATCGCATATACACAATTATTTGTTTCAAGTGATTGTAATTTCAATTATATAAAAAAATGAAACAAAAATTATTTTGATATATTCAAGTCTGGATTTGTAAACGTCTTACATATTATTTCTTTACAATACAACAGAAAAGAAAAAATTGCATATAAACAATCAGATCAATTAGAATTGATCGTTTAATTTAATAGCAAAATATTTTAATTTAAACGATTATTAAATCTCAGATGGCAATCTTTATAAATGAAAATATTATTGTGACGACAAAAACCAAAAAAAAAGTGGAATTAATTATAATTTTTGTTATTATTCAGACATAAATATTGATTCCATTTAATTCTTATAAAAAAAAAATCCACGAAAATATATTTTAATTGTGATTTAAAGAAGCGTCATTTACGTAAAGTGTTTATTTATAGAATATTTATTTAAAGTCTATAAATTTTCATTTTCTTCATCCTGTTTCTTAATAAAATTGTAATATTAATTACTCCCTACGTGTTTCCTTTGTAATTATATTTAACTTTTTATACTCTTTCCAAATTTATAAATGTTATTTTATTGTTTTAATTATAAGAAATTCTGTTTGTTTATATTTATTTAATCTTTAATAAATTTTTCTCTGAAATAATTAACTTATTAAAATTACATTCAACATTTAATTTTCTATAAAAATTGTTTAATTATTTTTATTATTTAAATCTGTTAATATAAATTGTTGGCATTTCACTTAATATTGATGACTTAAAGACACTTAGCCTTATATTTAAAAAAAACAAAATAAAGTTTAAATCTTTTAAAAATGAACAAAGTCAAAATAAGTATTTTTTTTTTACCACCATACAAAATTCAGAAAACTTTTCGCGTAATTTTAAAATTGTTAAAATGTAGTTACATTAATTCCCATTACTTTATTTATAATTTTTTGTAAGCATAAACTGTAAGTTTTTGTTTTAAGTTCGCTTAAAGTTTGAATTAATTTTAATTATAAATTTAGTAAAAAATAAAGTCTTAGAACGTGAGATTTAATTCCAATTTGAACCTAGCGGAAAGGACAAATATTCACGTGAAGCTTTTACGTAACTTTAAATTGTAACAATTAATGATAAAACTAGAAAATAACAAGAGATAGTTAACTTTACTTTGATTCTAAGTTCTCCTACTTTTCCTTTTATTTAGAAATTAATTTTCCAACAGCATGTACCGTGTAGCGAATAAATTGGACATTTATGATTTTTTTATTAATTGTCATTTTTTATTTTATTTGTTAAAAGAATGTCAATTCGATAATATAATTTTCTCTATAAAAAAAACGTACACTAAACATCCTACGATTTTTATTCAATGATGTAATTTAATATTACACACACATCATAAATATTCAAAACATAACATCAAAAGTCATTCCACCCTCCCAACCTAATTTATTTTAAGTTAACCACATTTTTTTCTTGTATATGGAAAAAAAAAAATGAGAAGACGGAAAAAAGAAAAAAATGAGAAGAAAGAAGAATAAGAAAGAAATAAACCCTGACCTGTGTATGACACAGCTGATCTAAACCTACGACAACATTATTTTTCCATATAAAAACAGCATTTTTTTCTTCTTCATCTTTCTTTTCATTTTTTCCAATTTTCGTTATTTCTTGTGCCGTGTTTTCATTTCATCTTACATCCAAATCAGATAGAAGCTATTTTTATCTTTTGCCTTTTTTTTTTTTTTAAAGGAAACAAAAATGTAAGAAGAAAAATAAATCAGATTCTATCAATCATTTTTCAATGACTTTTCATCACATCGAAACATTATAATAATAATAGTCTGGGTTCTAAGTCAATGGATGTAAATACGAAGACGTAAATTCTGTATCAATCCGAATATATTTTTATGGAAATTTTATTTTCTCTATGAAAAAAAAAAAAAAAAAATCGGTCAAACAAAAAAAAAGAGAAATTTTGAATTTTAACCTCGTGACGGATTTTTTCTTGTTTAAATTTTTTATTGCGATTTTCCTCTTTAGTTTGTTGTTGTTGTTGTTTTTTTTATTCGCTATAAAATTGTGACATATTTTTTTTTTTTGATTTAGATCAAAAGGTTTTTTTTTTTGTGTCTTTCTTTAATTCTTTTCATGCGAGAGTTGTAGAAGAGAGGAACATGGGATAGAATTCCTTTTGTCTATACAAACGACCTTAGACACATTACTTTAATAATCTTCATAAATTATTTAAACAAAAAAATAATGAAGACATTATCAATTGAAAAGAAAAAAATCCAAAACAACACAATTTTTAATTTTTTTTTTGTTTTTTGGCATAAGTTCAAATACCATAAGTCAAAGATGTCAAAACAAATATTTAACAGAAAATGAAGTTAAGTTAAATTGAAAATGTTTAATATATTTTCTTTTAGGTTTGTTGTGCCTGAGTCACCAAGATGGCTTTTAGTAAAGGGTCGTGTCACAGAAGTAAAAGCAATTATACGTTCAGCAGCTGCTATGAATAAAATTGAATTACCAGATAATATGGATAAATTATTGATACCACCAAAAAGTGGTAGTGAAGAATCAACAGCTGGTGTTCTTCATTTATTTACATCAAAATATTTACGTTTAATAACATTCTGTTTCTTATGCATTTGGTTCACTATTAATTTAGTGTATTATGGTGTTATATTGAATATGAATAGTTTTGGTGGTGACATTTATGTGACGACGGTAAGTTATCCATTTTTCTATTTATTTCTCATTATTTTCATTAAAAAAAAAAAAATAAGCAACAAGACAAAAAATAAAAATTAGATAAAAAAATTTGTGTGACAAAAGAAAAAATTTCTCAACAATTATGAATTTTTTTTTTTTTTGTTCTTTCTTCTTCTTCTTCTTCTTCATATTTTTAGTTTTTTTTTCTTCTTCTTCTTCTTCTTGTGTTTTACATTTTTAATAGAAAATCCTTGAAGAAAAAAAAAGAATATAAAAATATATTAATGGCGTGTGGCGATGTTGAATTTTTGTTGTTGTTGTTGTTGTTTCCGTTTTTTTCTTTAGTGAGAAAAAAAAAAAAAATTTTTTTGTCTAATAAATTTTTTTTTTCTTGCTTCATTTTTATTTTATTTTATATTTTTTTCTTTCTTATTTTGTTTTTTTTTTTTTTTTCACTTAAATTTCTTTCTTAAAATTTGATAAAATGAAGAAAATAAATGAGTTGTGGTTTATTGTACAACTTATAGAATCTTCTTCATCATTTTCTTCTTCTTCTTCTTCTTCTTCTTTAATGTATAATATTACACCAGACAGCACACATAACTATTTGATTATAAATGTTACACGTTCTTACCTCAAACTCATCAAATATACAATCATACTTTTTTTTTTTTTGTTTTTGTTCTTTTTACCACATGGCTGGCGTTAATCCAAATAATAAAGAAAAGAATAAAACTTTTATATAAAAAGAAAAGTGTTAAAGGGAGACAGATAGATGAAAGAATAAAAATAAAATATAATAACAATAAATGTATAGAAGAAAAGTCTCAAATTTTTCTCTTACAAGTAGTCAATATAATAATCATAATCAGATAATAATGAAAAGAATGAAAAAAAAAATTTGTACGTTTATGAAATTCTTAGTATGTTGTTGTTGTTGTTGCTGTTACTGTTGTTGTTGTTATTGTTGTTATTGTTGTTGTTGTATTGTGATGTGTTATTTTTGTTGTTCCTTTCATTCTTTCAATTTGTTTGTTTACACAAACGCACAAAAGTTTTCTTAACGATAGAACAAAAAATAAAGAAAGAAGAAAAATAAAGAAGAAAATTAGACAATCTGTGTGTTTTGTGTCTATCGCACAAATAACACACATTTTTTACTACTCTTGTTTTTCAACAACAACAACAACAACAATAACAATGAAAAATAAAAACAAATTTTCTTAAAGTTAACATTTTTTCATATACTTGTGATGTTGAAGTTGAGTTCTGAACATATAATTATGTTATTTCACACGTTTATTTTCACTTAGCAGACAATTAAAACTTTCTTTATTATGACAGAACGATAAAATGTGTAAATTAATTAATGAAAAATTTACAAAATACATTTTTAAACAGTTTGATGGACTTTGGACATTTTAACTTCAAGGATCTTCGACTTTTAACTATATGTGGACTCCTTCTCACTTAGCAAATAAATTTGTTTCAAATAAATTGATTTTCAGTCTCCCTTTTACAACAAACTTTCTTTATACTTTGTTATTTTTTTGTGTTTCATAAAAAATAAATCCGGTAAGCATCAATCATGAAGGCATTTAAAGGACTTAAGAATTTTCCTATGGGAAAACAATTTGTTTTCCTGTATAAAAAACAATTCGAATTGGACTAATTAAAATATTTAACAGAAAAATATTGGTTCAGAAATAGAATTTTCAACAAAATGGAATTATTTGTAAAAAAAAAACATATTTTTTTCTTCAAGAATTTGAAACTTTACCCAATAAAAAAGAAAAAAGTTTAATTTCTTAACAAATAAAGTCTATAGATTATTTATCCAATTTTCTAACTTTTAATTTTTCCCATTATACAATTGACTTAATTCATCAAAACAAATAAAACTCATAATAATTGTTTACTAAATGTGGAAAATGTGATAACAAGAAATTCTTAATTGAAATTAAATGATCGGAAATTGTTTGATCGAAAAATGTTTTTGTTTTTGTAGAAAAACAAAAATATTTACTAGGAAAGAAACAAATCTGTTTTCCCTTAATTGAAATCGAAATGAAATATTAATAAAATAATTAGTTCCATCAATCCAAAAAAAATTAAACTGTATTCAATTACAAAACAACAATTAAATATTTGTTGGAGAGAAAATGTTTTCCATTCCTTGTAAGGAAATTTTTTATTTGTATACGATTATTAATAAAAATAAAAAAGAAAACAAAACAAAATACGTGAACACAAATTAAACTTCACATCAGTTTTTGATTTAATGAATTTTTAACTCTTTCAACTTTATCATAAATCAAATTTTATTTTTGTTATTTAAGACAATAAAGAATAAACACACGAAGCACTTTCTGTGTGTTGGATTTCTTATTCCTCTTTCTTTATTTTGTTAAAACAGATTAGATATTACGTGTGAAAGGTGATGTCTTAAGAGAGGGTGGGTAAGACAGAGAGAGAGAGAGAGAGAGAGAGAGGTAGAATGGGAATGGAATCGTATGCTGTCATATAAAGTATTCTTATAATTATCTAAGAAGAAACAAAAACAACAATAAACAAAAGTCTTTTGGTTTAGAATTGATAGACTCAACCTACACTTTTTGATTAATTTCATTATTAGTGGTTTTTCTCTATAGTTTTGTTTTTGTTCTTCTTCAAAAAGAAAAAGAATCTTTTTCTTCTTCTTAGCAAAAAATATTAAAATTACAAGAAAAAAAAAACAGAAGCGTTTTGTAGGTGTGTGACGTGTGCGCCTTCACGATCACAAATCGTATATTTGTCAACATTATACAACTGCGGGTATTTAGAAAAAAAAACAAAAAAAAAAACGGTATGACAAATAATCATAAAAATATTTATAAAATTCTTTATTTTTCATTATGACGTCATAAGGAAATTATTGTACGTCATAAGAATGGTACGTATGTACGTCACGACAATAAATAATAACAATTTATTTTGTTGCGTTTTACAAATGAAAAGCAAATAAACAACAGAACGTATAGAATTGAATGGGAGGGGTGTAGAAGAGTTAGAAGATGGGAAACATGAAAAGGAGTAAAATGTTGAGAATTTTCTTATTTTTACTTATTTTTTTATTTCTGCAAGAAATTACTACAAATAATTTTTGAACGTAAAGAAAATTTGTTTTATATAAAAATAACATTTGTCTTATATGAAACGACCTTTGGAAAAATTTACATTAATTCTTTCTCATTTGTTGTTGTTGTTGTTGTTTCTTCTTATAAATTTTTGCTCAAAAAAAAAAAAAAGATGAAGAAATTTTTTATTTAAATTATTTTTAATCAGAGAAATTTTTTCTGTATTTTTGTTGTTCGCTAAAAAAATAAAATCATATCAAGGTTTTTCCTTCTATTGAGGTGAAAAAGTGACACAAGACAAAAATAATTATATTTGTGTGTGTGTGTGTGTGTGTGTGTGTGTGTTAAACCACATTCATGTGGTTTCTTTTCTTTATTCACTAAATAATTTTAATATTATTTTAAACTGCCAATTAGCCAATTAAAACAATCTTGTAAAGTTAACAGATTTATTTTATTTATTAGAAAATTGTAAGATTTCTCTAAATTCAAAGGAATAAATGAAAAATATAAAATTGTAATGTGAAGCAGAAATTAAACAGAATCTACTGTCACATATTCAGTCCAGTTGTCTTACCCCCCATCTTCTCTTCTTATTTTATTTTTTCTGTCTAACAAAATTTACAATTCAAAAACTTAAACATTAATTATGTCTTCATTAAGATTCTAATGAATGTTGTTTTCTCGAATATTTACTTTGTCTGTATCAAATTTTAGTAGTTGAGTTAAAAAGCCAGTTTAATATTTTTTTTTTACTTAAATTGATGACTATAAACTAATGTTTTCTGTCTAATGTATATATTTTCTAAATTTATAAAAATAATGATAGATGAGTATCGTACAATTTTGTTGTTTGTTATGAATGTTTTCATTCATGTATAAGTCATGTCAAATATTATTGAAATTTGGCAAGAATATTGATTATTTTTTTTTTATTATTATTATTGGACATTAATCTGGTAAATTGATTTTTATGACGTTCATAAAATATGCGATTATGATAAAAGTTAGTTAATTATTATCAAAAATTTAATTCTTTAATTTTATGGAGAATTTTATTAAAATTAAATCCATTAAATTATAATTAAAATTCACATTTGGTTCTTCTTGTAATTTATATTTATTGTTCAGAAATTAAAATACAAAATGAACAAAATTAGAATTTCTTGATAAAGAAAATTTTGTTAAAATTAAGCTGAAAGTCGATAATTTGACAACTATATTTTGTTACAATTTTGTTGTGCGTAAAATGATAAATTTAATAGACCAGAATGACATCAAATGTTACAAATGGTTTGTGATTAAAATAAAAATTTGTTGAATATCAAAATAAATAAATGTGTCATCCTCTAACAATTTTTTTTATTTTTTATTTCATTTAATATTTATGAATTTATTACACTGATAATAATTTGTATCAAAATGATGGACCATTAACATTTTCATTTTACATTTTATTTTATACAGAAAAATATTTATAACTTTTAGAGATTTTAAAAATCCAGAATTTATTAAATAAAATTGAAACATCAACTAAATAATTTTCCTCATTTTCCTTCATTTTAATGAAATTAATAAAATATTCTCTTTTATAGGCTTTAGCTGGTCTAGTCGAAATACCTGCAATTGCAATTGCAATGTATATTATTCTTAAAGTTGGTAAAAAATGGCTATTTTGTGCAACATTATTTTCAACAGGAATTGCCTGTCTATGTGCAGCATTTGCTGAAGGGAAAACAGATCTTCTTTGGTTGAAAATTACATTTGTTATGATTGGTAATTGAATTTATTATATTTTATTCTTTTATTTATGTTTTACCCTCAAGAGTTTTATCGTTTATATTTAATAAAAAGCGAGATCTGTTTCTGTTTTTATATATTTAATGTATATAGGGTTTGTATCTTTGTGTTTGTGTGTGTATGTGTTTATATATTAGGTGTATCTCTGTTACATACATTTTTTTTTATTATATATTTTCTTTTATTATATTATAGGAAAGTTTACAATAAGCGCTGGTAATACTATAATGCCCGTATACACAGCAGAACTTTATCCAACAGCTATACGTAATGCAGGAGTTGGGGCATGTAATGTTGCGGCAGGACTTGCTTTGATTTTAACTCCATATTTGTCTTTGCTTGTAAGTATTATTATATTTCTATATATTTATCATTATATAAGAATACATAATATTAATTAGGTACATAATATATTCATAATATTATCTATAGAAGACAATTAATGTTAAATGAGATTTCTTTATCCGATTATTAAATCCATTATTTGTTCAAAAAGTAAAACAATAGAAATATTAATCTGGGATTAAATCCAGAATAATATATTTTTTTGTCTATGTTAAATGGACAATGAAAAGAAAATGTTGTGAAAAATAAAGAAAAATTGGTTTTCCTTTCACCAAATAATCCCGGGTTCAAGCCTGAATAAAACACATAATTTTTTTTCTTTTCGTTTATTTTTTGCAGACAAAAATACAAGATCATTTATTGATGACAATTTTGACAGCATTTAGTTTTTTCGGCTCTATTGTAGTTGTATTTTTACCAGAGAAACGACAGCATACACAAAATGAAATTGACGAAGAGGAAAGGTAGGGATTATTATGATTATTGATTTAATTTTGAATTTTTTATAAATATTATTTTTATTTCTTTATTATTTCGAATTTTTTCATAAAGACGTAAAAATAATAGCATACTTTCAGGCATTAATTGAACAAATAAAGCCAAAGTAGTAGCATACAATTGGGCGGCCATGATGAAAATCGAATTAATTTTTAAAACAATAAAATTTATAAAAAATAATTTATAAAATAAAAAGTAAAAATGAAAAAAAAAAAATTAAGAAAATTAAGATTAAAAAGTTTAATAAATTTAATCGTCAGTGTAACTGATAGAGTGTTTTAATTCCGTAAGAAAAAAAGAAGAATAAATAAAAATTACTTACTTAATAATGTGACAATAAATATTTGAACAGAGAAAATAAAAGAAATACAAAAAAAAAAATTAATTGTTTTTTGGATAGACAGAATTTAGGAGGAAACAAAATTATAGAAAATTATAAAATGTGAAAGAAAAGAATTTGTTTAGTTGTTGTTTTCTTTTTCGAAATACAGAAAAGAAAATTGAAAATGAAAAAAAAAAAAAAAATTAAGATAATATCGAAAATACATATTTTAGAGAATGTCGTTCGTACAACAAAAATTATCTCCTTTATATCGAATTTAGAATATTTATATATTAACATAAAAACATAATTACTTTAATAGAAGTTTTATGAAATTGGTAAATTTATTAAATGTGAAAAATAAAAAAACATAGTGGAAAAACTCTCAGATCTACGATTTTCGAATAATCTTTAATGTCACAATATTTTTTATTATTTTTTTTTTTGATCAACAAAGAAATCATATTTTCTAATTGGTACGCCATTAAAATTTGTTTTCGATTAAATCAACAAAAAAAACTTTTTGGACGAATTATCGTACCGGATCTAAGAGTTTTTTTTTTTGTTTTCTTTCTTTTTGTATACCTGAAATTGTTTTAATCAGTTTTTTTTTGTTAAATCATTTTTCTAAACTCAAATCCATTTTTGAGCTTATTAATTAATTTGTTTTATAATCTAATCTTAGTTATAATAATTAATATATCGAGTAACAATCCCAAAACTATTTCAAAATGATTTAATTGTTTCTTTTAAATTTTCATATCCAAAGTAAACTAATTAAAAAATAAGTAAAAATTTGTAGTAAAATTGAATGTGTTACCTACATACCGAACATTTAAAAAAAAACAAACAAACAAAAACAAAATTAATTAGATAAATGTTATTAAGGAAGATTAAATACAACTAAATGGTCACTAAAAAAAAAACAAAAAGAAGAAGAAAAACTTTTAAGTAAAAGAAAATTTAATTAAAGAGAAAAAAAAAAATCTATCAATAAAATAAAAATTAATAAAAGTAAACAAACAAAAAAAATAAATACATAAAACTTTAATTGTAATTAAAGGTAAAATTTAAAAATTTAAAAATTTAAAAATTTAAAAATTTAAAAATTTAAAAATTTAAAAATTTAAAAATTTAAAAATTTAAAAATTTAAAAATTTAAAAATTTAAAAATTTAAAAATTTAAAAATTTAAAAATTTAAAAATTTAAAAATTTAAAAATTTAAAAATTTAAAAATTTAAAAATTTAAAAATTTAAAAATTTAAAAATTAATATTAAAAGATATAAAAATATTTGTATTAGTTCTTCATCAGTCAAAAAAAAAAAAAAAAAAATTATAAAAAGAAAAATGAAAAAAAAAAAACTAGAAATTATATTTGATAGGAATATTTGAGGAATAGAGTAAAATCTGTTTAATTGTTACCATTAATTTTATATCAAAACAAAAAAATCTAATCCAATTAGATGGTACCAATTAATTTACATATACTAAAAATTCTATCCAGTAAATATTTAAGGTCCAAATTTTTGAATTATAGTCTGATTAGACTAAGTAAATGGTCCTAATTAAACAGGTTTTACTATAATCAGTAATTAAATAAATAAATATATTTAAAATATAAAAAGTGTGTGTGTGTGTGTGTGTGTTTGTGTCTATGAAATACACAAAATTAAGAAAAGAGGAAAAAATTACATTTTATTAATAAAAGAGGAAAATAAAAAAGAACAAAAACAAAAACAAAATAAAAATATAAAACAGAAAAACAAAAAAAAAAAAAATGAAAATATGAAGAAAATTTGGCTGGTCCAAATTTATAAATAGTATTGTTATTATTATAAAATTGAAACTAACAAAATAAATTAAATAATGAGAAGAGAAGAAGAAGAAGAAGAAGATGAAGTTGAAAACTCCCTATAATTATAAATACATTTGAAACCTCCATAAATGGACCATATAAAAATTAAATACTACACCCCATACATTATAAAATTTGTGTCAATAGAAAAAGGCTGAATATAGAAATTGATTCAGCAGTGATGATATTTTGAGGAGAATTTTGATAAACAAAACACAAAATACAAAAAAAATTAAATACAGAAAAATTCCAATAAATAATTAACTTCAATAAAGGAAGAAAGCAAAACAATTATTTTCATAAATACAGAGAGAGAAAGAGAAAGATGATGGTCACTATTGGAGGTTTTCTTTTATTACATAAAATATGTTGAAAATATTAAAATGGAAAAAAATTTGTTATTTGTATAGGAAAATAATGTTTAGAATAATGAGAATATCCTGCGTCTCCACATACACAATCAACCCCAACCCCCTCCTACAATCAACAATTTATTTTTTTTTTGTGTAAAAATGAAAATCGTTACGATTTTTTGTTATTTATAAATGTTTTTTTTTATTTATTATTTTACCGTTAATATTAATTTAATATAATTAAATAATATTGTCAAAATTGTCTAAATAAATGAGAATGTGACACACACACAGACACCGCCACTTAAAGATTGTCTGAATGTCAAATAATGGAAAACAATAAAAATTCTCAATTGATTTCTACTTTTCAGATTTAAAGTCTTTTTGTGTGTGTGTGTGTAGGATGTGTATATGTGTGTGTGTATATATATATTAAAAGTTGTTAGGAATGATAAAAAAACAATCATATTGGTTTGGCATAAAAAAATGAAATAGAAACAAAAAAATTCTATGAAATACAATTCATAAAATTCCCCACCGTCTTTTGAAGTTAAATTTATATCCGAAGTAAAGTTAGAAGTTTATTAGAAGTTCTATTTTCTTTATGAAGAATCAAACAATTCAGAATAAAATGTCAAACCCCCTCTCCACCCAGCTTATATGGAAAATGCAAGAGAACCAACCCAATATGATTGTTCAATTACTTTTTTTTTCTTGCAATTAAAAATAATTAATTTATATATTTTTTAATTTTTAATAAATTCAATAATTTTTACATAATTTTAATCTTTGAATTAAAGAACAAAAAAAAAAAAATATTTAAGAAGAAAAGGAAAAAAAAAAATCAAAAAATGAAAAAAAAAAAAACAAAAACCAAAAAAAAAAAAAAAGAAAATTTAAAAAAAAAAATTAAACATACAAAATATCAATTACAATATTGTACTTATTGTAATGAGGCGATGCATATTATTTTTGTACTTAACTGTATCAAATTGTATTAATTTTTAAAAATTACATAAAAAAAAAAAAAAAAAAAATCAAAAAACCAAAAAAAGGAGAAAAAAAAAAAACAAAATAAAGAAATGAATAATAAAATTTATGTGCACGGTAATTACTGATTATTTTATTGTTTTACTTTTAATTCATTACTCAACATCCCATCTACACATTTTTACGTGTAATTTTACACGTAAATTTGCGTAATTCTATGAACGTTCTTAGCAGTGTAATTTGAAGTAAGTCCAATTGCAAACATAAGAATCAAATCATCAAAGACAAACCAAACCAGGAACTTTAAAACAATCCTAACATTTTTGTCAGGTTTTTTGGGTAAGTATCAGAAATTGTTGCACAAAATTGTTTCTAAATTAATTAAACTGTTTCACCATAAATTTCTGCTTGTAACTTAATACACCTAATTATTTCTATCGTTTCATAAAATTCATTCACAATCTAAGAATCGGCATCATAACTCATGTCGGCAATATTTGATTTTTTTTTTGTATTTGACATTGTGAAAATATTTTGCAAATTAACTTCCGCCTCCAGTGTTGATATAAATATTTTATAGCAGATCACGATAGTTTCCTTCTTTGCTTTGTGTTATGTAATCATCTGACATTTTATGTATTGACCTTAAAATAATGATTCTGTTTATGATCCATTAATCGTTTCTCTACAAAAAAAAATTCATCCTTTCATATAATGCGTGCATAATTGTTTATAATTTAACATCAAGTCTTCAGTCTTCAGTCTTCAGTCTTCAGTCTTCAGTCTTCAGTCTTTCAGATATAAATACCAATTTTAATAATAATAATTCTATTAAATAAAATTACTATAATTGAATTAAATTGAAATTAATTCAACAGTTTTTCCAGACACAGAATATTTTGTTTTTTTACTTTTTACGTCTCACATGAATGGCCCTCTGAATCAAAGACAGAGAGAAACAACAAAGACAAAACAAAAATTGTACAAAAAAAAAAAACAGAATTAGAAACACGAAATAATCAAATCAAAAATTAGAAGAAAAAAAAAAATGTTGATGAATCTTTATTTAATATGCAATTAAAATAATGTAATTCGATATTCAATGAATTGAATTTGTTTAAAAAAAAATAAATAAAACAAATACCTGAACCTGAACCGTACCACTTCCGATTTGATCAGATTACCAATTTAAGTTTTTGTTGTTATTATTCGTTCCTACTTTTAAATAATTCAGAATTTTCTGTACACAATAAAACGCACACAAAAAAAATAATATAATTTTTAAACCAGAATTTTTTTTGTTTGTTTTATTTAAAAGAGATAAAAAAAAGTTTTTGTTTTAATAATTTTAATAATTTTAATAATTGTCAAGGTGGAATTTAAAAAAAAAAAAGAAGTTATTGAAGGAAATTTTAATAAAAGAAGAAAAAGTTATATTTATTTATTGTGTGCCTTAATTTCTGTATGTCAACTTTAACTTTTTTTCTGGTTTTTATTAAGACAACAACAACAAAAACAAAACGCAGAAAAACAAAAAAAAAATAAAAACATAAAATCTCAAGGTAAGTTAAGTGTGTGGGTTTGGTATGTAGTTTGGTATTCATGTACTTTACCTTTACCACTTACGTACCTCAATAAAACAATTGCGTTACACTTACATTATATTTATGGCATACTCATAAACAAAAGTTAAAAAAGAAAATATAAAAATAAATCCACTTTTTCCCCATATTTTTTTTTTTTTGGTTCTACTTTAAAAAAAGAAAAAAAAGCTCCGCCACTCTTTCCTCTTTCAGACGATTAAAAAAAAAATATCACCAAACTTTATTCTCTGTATGGGTGAAAATGTTAAAAATGTAAATTAGTTCAATTTTGAATTCATCGAACCACCACCCCCCCCCCCCCCCTTACATTTTCAGTTTATATACATTTTTTTTTTCAACATGCGTTGAAAAAAAAAAAACAACTCTTATTAAATTTATACATTTTATGCGTCTTCATACTTTTTTCCTTCTTCTTCTTTCTTTTGCGTTTTCTTCTAATAAAATATTTTTATTTGAAATTATTTCAACCGCACAAGAAAAAAAAAACAGAAAGAAAGGAAAACAGAATAACTTCAGAATATCCTTAAATATGAATAAAATATGTGTGTGGAAGAGGAGGATGAAGTTGAAGAAAATCAGAATATTAAAGAATATCCTGTGGGAACATTTTCCTTCTCATTTTACAAATGAATCAAATATTTTAATCTATAGACATTTTATATGACAGCAACAAGGATGAGGGGTTAAATGAAAAACGAAAAAAAAAAATTGTATTCAATATTTGGAAGAGAATAAAAAATTCTCCGATTCACGTGCGACATGGGAAAATATAAAAAAAAAAACAACATGAAGAAAGTTCCCTCGAGAATGTAAGACGATATTATCAATTAAAAATGAAAAGTTTACTCTGAGTTTCTCCTATGACTGTTTTCTCTCTCTCTCTCTCTCTTTTTTTATCTCTTTCCCTTTTCTTCGATTTTTATATTTTATTTTGTGCTTTAGTGAACTTTGATGAAGTTTTTTTTTTTTGGCGTTATTAAATTTGAACTGATTTTACAACTTTTTTTCTTTAAGCCTTAACTTTGATTTATAGAAGCTGATTAGTTTATTACAAGAATCTTTTGGTGTTTTGTTTATTTAATAAAGAAAAGAAAAAATTACGCAGATATAAAAAAAGTTTTATTGATTTTATATTTGACATAAATCCAATTAATAATTTTTCCATTTCAGGAAATTAAATTGACGAATATAAAAACAATATTTATTGAGAAAAGTGAACATCTTTTATATTGTTATTATACCTGGAAGCGGTTATATCAGAGTCAGTGTAAAATATTTTCTGAATATTTCAAATTTTATTGATACAATATGATTGAGTTTGGATAAAAATAATAAGGAGTTACGAAAGATGGGTTGGTGGTGGGGAGGAGAGAATCAATATTGTTGGATGATACAGGTGATGTGATATCATTTATATATTGATGTCTGTGGTTTTTACACTTTATACACAGTCACTTAGAATAATATTTATTATTGTGGTTTTACTGAACTCCAAATGGTAAAATGATTAAATTCTGTATTGTGATTTATGTGAGATGGAAAACGTGTATATAGATTTAATTTAAAATTAAAATTTATGTTAATTGATAATTTCAATTAAATAATAAAACATTAACAAACATATTTATATATTTATCAATTAAACAGATTATTATTAACCCCTTTAGGTAACAGATACAAAAATTTGAACAATTAGTTGAACTTCAATATTTGTACTTGTAGGAAGCTTAACTTTTTAATTTTGATAATTGGTTCGGCAGAAATCAAATATCGAATTCTTAAAGGTACAAATAATTTAATTTACCGTAATAAATCGATTTAGTCCCATCTTCACGATGAACTAATTAATAATAATTAAGTGAAATTATAATTGGCTTAATACAAATATTTGGTTGATAAATTGTTAAAGGAATTAACCAAAATTTTTATGACACTAAATAATGTTTTTGTTTTTGCTTTTTGTTTTTTGTTAAATAAAATTATTTTTTGCAGAACAAAGAGTAAAATGTACAGAACCAATATTAACAATAATAATATAGTAAATGTATTAATTTTAAGCCTTGAACTGAATTAAAAATAATAATAATAATATTTATAAATAAGAAAATAATGTTGAAAAAAAATATTTACATGTAATTTGTTCACGATTGAATGACTTTTTTTTTCTTTTAAGTTCAAAATAAATAAAATGCATTTTTTACAAACAAAAAACAGAAACAGAAACAGAAAACGTTTATCAATTATGTTCCATTAATTATTTAATTATTTTACTGATAAAATGATAAGCGTCATAAATTTTCTATTTACATTTATTAAAATGAATGTTACTTCATTTATTTTCTGTAAAATATTTATTATTTATTCAATTCATCTTACACATATTGAGACACAATTTAACCTTGACTTTAGATGAATTAATTTTGAATAATTGAATTGTGAAATGCGCAAATGTTAAAACCACAAATCAAAATAATACACTGAAAGACAGAAGAAGATATATCAAATGTTAGTGATTCCCTGCTGATTATACGTAATAATTTTTTTTGGTTTTTGGAAGATTTAAAGTTCAAACCCATAACCAGGATACCGGAATAAAATATATTTATAGGGATAATTGAATGAAATCATTATTAAATGGTAAAAATGGATTTTTCATATATGGTTTTACTCAGAAGGTACAAAGCGGATAACAAAACAATTGCATCACAAATAAAATTGAAAAATTTCTTAAGATTTGAATCTTTTAAAAACACGATTAAAAATTATTTAGAACTTGATCAATAGATTTTTAATTGTTTGGAAATTTTTCTTTAGTACGCGGTTAGAATATCCCGTTTGTGATGGTAAGAAAAAAAATTGTTAAGTCACAATTATTACAAGAACTGTTTTTATAAGAATAATTTTATTAAAGAAATTCGCATAAACCATGCAATGTGACTCAATCAAGCAGAACCTCAAAAAAAAAAGTTAGAATTTATATTTTTGCTCAAAAATTAAACGCAAGAAAATTCAAATAAAAAAACCGAAAAGATTTACAAACTTCTGATTAAAAAAAAAATGCCAGTAAAGGTCCATGAATTTAACACAAATCTTACTCACCAATGATTTCCCCCTAAACATCGAACTGTTTTGTACTTTAGAAAATCATTGAAAATTACAATTCCATTATTGCACAAAAATTGAAAAAAAAAATCATGAATGTACTAAAACCGACAATATAATTTAGTTGCATAAATTTCTGTGTTTTATTTTTACTTTGACGATATAAATTTAATTTCACAAAACGGTATAATTTTACAAGACAATATAGTGGAGGGAAAAACTTTAAATAAATATAAAGAAACTGCGTTAAAGTTGAAAAAAACTATTTACAGAAATAAAATGTAAAATAATTTAGTACATATACAAAAATAGTTACAAGTAACTAACAATAAAAAAAAAAACGTAAGAATAAAATAATTACCATATGGCGACAGAACATTATAATTCTGTATTTTATTTTTGTCTTATGACTTGTAATAGAAAATAATAAGACAATATCTAATTATTGTCTACGTTAGGTACTTTGAGACAGGAAAATGCACAATTAATTGACAGATTAGAAGGAAATACAAAAAAAAAAAATGTTTAAAGGTCGCTAATCCATCATTTAATATTTTCTGTCTACTTACATATTTGTGTCAATCTTTTGTTTTTTGGTGGCACCTTTTTTCTTACTTGATATTCTCGCACATAAATTATTTATTCATAACGTTTTTTTTTTTTTCCTTGTGCTTCAAATTAAAAATTATAAATTAAAAACATACAATTCAATTATCCAATTACATTTTTTAGTTGTCTGGAATTACGAGACTGAATAATTGAATTGGAACAAATTTAAAATATTCAGTTGTTCACATTGAAATGCGATAAAAAAATTTGCTAAATTCATTTTATGTGAAAATTAATGAACGAACCCTTTACACCAAATTTAATTAGAATCTAAATTCTCTGATCATCAAATTGATTTCATGAATAATTTAATTCATTTCTTTCATTTGGAACAAACAAACTTTTAGGACATCGATATCGGGGGAAATAATTTTCAGAAATATTGTTGACTGAACAAATTAGCAGCATGTGAATATCAGAAATTAGATCAACTTGTGAAACTTTTTAAATTTTGTAATCAAAATAATTAGTTGATTCTTAAATATTGATTACGAAAATTGTTCATAAATTAATCTGGAACAATAATCAAAATAAAACTAAATTTTCCACGTTTAAAAAAAAAATTCGTTTCATACCGAAAATAACTGACTATAAAAATTCAATCAATTTATCGTTTAATAAATAATTTAACTCTCCATTTATCAATAAATCTCTCTACCATGTAATCATAAAATTTGTACATTTACAAACAAAAAAAAAAATTTCCACGCACATTTCAATTATATTTTCTTTTATAAAAAAAACAACAAGACACACGAAGACAATAATATTATAATCAACGATTTACATTACACGATTAATTATTGGTTCTTTTATTTTTTCTCGTTTTTGTAAAATTTTGATGATTTGTCAGACATAAAATATTATTAACATTTTTTATATTTTTTATATTTATATAAAAATTCAATTTCATAATCGACAATTTGCTTCCGTTTCTCTCGTGTTTTTTTTTTCTTTGTATTTTCTAGAAAAAAAAAATTAATAATATTTTTTTTTCAAAATAAAAAAGAAAAAATCGAAAAAATTTATTACAAATTTTTTATGACGTTGTGTAATTTTTGGTGTATAAATACAATACTTTTGTTGTTACTTACAAAAATTATTTTTAATAAAAAAAACATGAAAATTAGAAATTTGCAAACGAAAAATGAATTAAAAAATAAATTCTGCGAAATTGAAAAAATTAGAAATAAAATTGAAAACAAAAAAAAATTACAAATGATTTTAAAAATTTTTTCATCATTGCTGATTTCTAATAATTATTGGAGTCAATTGATTTTAATTTGAATTTAAGAAAAATGATTATTTGTTTTCTAAAATGGTTTCATTAATCATTTAGAACCGTCGGATATTCGGTTAAATACAAAATAAACAATTCTTTCTCCTCAGACCCTTAGCTGACGGGTCTCTACTTTGAAGTTCCAGGAGAATTGTCTTAAACATTAGACAAAAAGTTCCTATCATATTAATTTCTGTGACATTTTACCTTCGGGGTCAATCCACAGTAATTTATATTTCAAGCATAAATATTTTCATTTACACAATTCATAATTTATTTATTAAAATTTGGAAATTTTTTTTGGGCATATTTTTATTAATTTTGTTTCTTTCCATTGCATAGATTTTATTGAATTGAATAACTTGTATTGGCATAGACATTATTATATTAAACACGACATCATAAAGACATCAGACAAAAATAAAATATATAAATTAAAAAAACAAAACAAAACAAAACCTTAAGGGCAAATCAAATGAAAATTTTATTGCAATAAATTATGGTTAATTATCAATTAAAAATTTATTCAATAGTTCATTTGTTGTGTAATTTTGTGTTTGTTTTGTTTAGTTTTTGTTGAATTTTTAATAATTTTTTTAAAAAGGTAAAAAATTATTTATTCATCAAATAGAAATGATCACACAATTTATTTATTGTTGAAAAAAAAAATCAATAGAAAATTATTTAATTAAAACAGAATCGATAGAGTTTTGTGTGTAACCTACTCTCTACACTCTGAACGTGTGAATTGTTACTGTTTCATTTGCGAATCTAATAAAAAGTATGATGAAAGATTACATCCGGCACAAATCTTTCAGCATCAGTCATGATTCCTACCAGAATATGTTTTGAAAACATAATTAATTATTCCATTTAACTTAAAGTAAATTCATTCGCAATGATGAGTTCGAACTCCGACATGGTTTAACTAATGGCCCATTATATTCATAGACAATCAGAATTGATTCAATGTTAGAATTCATACATTAAATATTCGCAACAATTAAAATAGTTCCTTATTTTCCCATTTTTCGCATTTGTCCCATGTTCCCCATTATCCCATTTTCCCATTTTCCATTATTCCCATTTGAGTGAAACAACTCACATGATTTAGATAAATAATTTATAATTATAGAGACAAACAATGAACGATAAAAGATTTATTATCTTATTATTATTTTTCTCGTTAATTTCCGTCATACAAATATCCGATTCCCATAAGACAAATATAAAAGTTAAGATTAAATTAAAGATTTATATATTCTGTATATAGATTAGATTATCTTAGGGATTACAATAAGTCAATTATATTTGGATAATGTTTTTATTAATTTTATCCATTTTAAGAAAGTTACGAGACAATCAAAATAAGTAAATAAATAAATAGAAGTAAAAGCATCAGAGAGACATTTTTCTTTTTGGTCAAGAAGAACTTGACCTAAATGCTGTTACCACTTTTGTCCGGTTTTATTTTTATTATAATGAAGTAAACGAAATTAACAACAAATAAATGTGTAAAAGATCTCAATGGAATTGCATAAAACATTTGGTTGTTTTTTTTTAATCGTTTTTTTTTTTATTTTTCCACACCACGCATTTTTCTATTGCATCGATTATTTTCATGATTGAAGGTAAAAAAAAAAAAATGAAATGTTTAGTGAGACATTTTTAGGTTTTTCCCATTTTATTTTTTTATAATATTTGATGATCTTCTATCTAGTGTTTTGACCTTTTCTAAATATACCAACTAAACCATAAAATAAAAATCCTCCTACTTATAACACAACAGAACACAACACAGAAACACAAGCACACAAATAAAACACTTTTAAAAAAGTTTTTCAAACAGTTTTAATCACAAAAATGCAAATAGAAAAAGAAAAGGAGAAAAAAAACGAAAGAAAAACAAAAACAAAAACAAAAAGCAAAAAAAGCAAAAAAGCAAAAAACTGAAAACCTTTCAAACAAAAGACTCTAATAGAGTGAGTGAGGGAAATAATATCCTTTTTCCTTTTGTTTTTTTTTTTTCCTTTTCTTCTTTCTTTTGTATTTTGTATTTTGTATTTTGATTTTTCAATATCAACCCAGCCTTACATAATAATTTCAGACAAACATTCAAGTCAATTTATTTTATATTGTAACATGTGATGTGATGTGTTTGGTTTATATATACATTTTTTTTTTCTTTACTCTTCTAAACTCATCTCATTCACCCACTTACCCCTCTCACACCCAGTCATATTTTTTTTTTGTTATAGAAATTTTTCAATATGCCCGCCATTCTACCATTTTTTCTTTTCCTTCATCGCGCGTCTATTTTATTTTTCAAACATATAATTCTATGCGATGGTTGATGTGACTTTGCTTCCACTTCTTCTTCTTCTTCTTCTTTTTCTTTTTTCTTGTTCCTCTTTTCCTTCTTTTTCTTCTTCTTCTTCTTCTTTTTTTGCCTCTGATTTGATGATACAAAAAATAAAAATATTTATAAAAGGTCGATGGAGGCGCATAATAAAATTGACGTAATAAAGTTTGATGTTGTTGGATATTTTCCTTCATCTTCTTCTTTTTCAACTTTTCTTTTTCTCTCTCGGTTCGTTCTGTCTTTCTTGACTTTTCTACTTTGTTTTTTTTTTTTTGCTTTCCTCTCTTGATCGTCTTATTTTTCTTCTTCTTCTTCTTCTTTATAAGTTCCTTCATTTTTTATTTGTAGAATTTTTTTTTTTGTTTTGTCTTTTTGTCTTTATTTTTTTGTATTTAGAAAACAAAAAAAAAATCGTTTTTGTTGTTGCGTTTTTTTTTTTGATCTTTTTTTTTCATTTTCTTTCAATTTTTTCCAATAAAAAATTGGATTAAATTTTTGTTTTTATTCTTTTTTGCGCAAAACAGAAAAAATTGATTTTATTCTTCACATTAATGGAATTATTTTCTAAAATTCATTTAATTTTTTTCCATTTAATAATTTCATAATTTATTTTGGCTTAACATTTAACATTTACTTGAGTCACTTTACAGTTTATCAGACTTACAAGTTAAGAGAATTTAAGTTTGAAAATATTCGTTTTCGTAGAAGAACTAAAATTAGAATTTGAAAATTATTGTCAGATTATTGTTAATTTATTGGCTTTAATGCTATGAAGTACTGAGCTCATCTCTACCATTAACGTAATCCATTCAATTATTATGGGTTTATTTCGTCACAGACTTCAAAGTTTAGTTAAAAACGAAAGTGAATTTAGTAAAATACCCGATGACTTAATCGTCTTCCATACACAATCCAATTACAGAAAATCTAAAATTAGAGAAAATAATCAAAGATTCGCACTAATTAAAATTTGTCTAAATTTATTAGGGCATTAAAAAAAAACCAACAAAAAAAAATTAATCTAAAATATTCATCGGCTTATCAGTAATCGTGAAATTAAAATTCGTTTCTTGCGCAAAAAAAAAAGAAGCTAAAACCTACAAAAAATAAAATAATTATTAAAATCTACAAAAGAACAATTAAGAATAACAACAACAAATCAAATTCGTAAAATAAACAGAAAAAAAAAACAAAATTAAAAGCTGAAAGAATTTTTTCTTTGATTGAAAATGAAACAAACAAGAAGGATTAATCTGCAACAGATTTTAAGTTCACAATTTTATTTTTTATATTTTGTATTGGTAAAATTATTATTTTTATTGTGACTAAATAATTTAATAACAGAAAGAGATAGAGATATAAAAGGTCGTATCACATTCAGACACACACACACACATACACATATGAATAATTATCGCACAATTTATAGAAAAAGGTTAAGGTCAGTCGCATAAAAGACAATAAACACAAAAAAAACAGCAGCATGAGATAAAAGTTGAGCGAACAGAAAAACAAAAACACAAATAATAATTGTTAAGAAAATTTCCTTTTACTTTTTTTTTTTTTGTATTAGTCAGTTAGATAATAAAAGGATCATTGAACCAATTAGTGCGTGTTAATTTAGTATTTTTTTTTCTCTCTCTGGTCATAATTCTTATTTACTGCTGTTTTAATATTTATTTAGAATAACCAGATTTTTAGTGAGTTATGTTATGTTTTTTATTCAGTTTACAACAACAACAGACAAAAAAAACAACCTAAACGCATAAAAAACAACAACAACCAAAATGTAAAAACCAATGTGAACCAATAACAAGGAAGAAAAAATGTCTATGGAATAAAACCAAATTAATTGATGCTATAAAAATTAATAAACGCCACTGAAAAATATACAAACAAAAAAAAAAAAGCATGTAGAAGCTTTATTTGTTTGTTATCGTCATCGAAAAAAGAAACAAACTGATTATAGTTAACTGATTTTAATCGATTTATATTTTTATTAATCAATTTACTAATCGATTCAATTTAAGTCAAATTTAGGTTAAAGTTACAATTAACGAACAAATTGTAACAAAATTAAATTATGTTAGTGAAGGTCAGTTTGTGTTCAACATTTCAACACTTTTGTTTTTTTTTTTCCGTTGATATTATTGGTTAATGTCAAGGATTTATGATTGTTCCCCACTCATCACCCCTGGTGATCCTGTCATAATGTATTTTATACCAAACAACGCACACACACATAACAAATATAAAAAACGTTTAAAAGTCAAATTGACAGAAATTATAGTGGCTTTTGATTATGATTTTCGATTTAAAGGGAAAAAGAACAGAAAATTTTGGTGGGAGGGGAAAAAGAAAGAAAAAAAATTTTTAATAAACGAAAAGGATTTTTTTTTTCCTTTTTCCCTTCGTTGTTGTTCCTTTCACAACCAATTTTTTCTTATTTTAATAAAAGTCTTGTGTGTGTGTGTGTGTGTGTGTGTACGTTTTTTTTTCCTTCTTCTTCTTTTCATATTTAATTCTTTTTTTTTTTTTTTATAAGCACTCAAAGTCAAATAGTAAAGAGTGGGGGCCTATAAATATATCTCGTTGTCTATATTGGTGTGTGTATTGGTGTGTGTGTGTATGTGGAGTCATATATGACTGTATTGTGTATAATGATGTTGAGGGGGGAAAATCTTTTTCTTTTTTTTTTTTATCCGGCGTGAATGTAATAAGTTTTCTGTATAGTCAAAGTGTTTATATTATTTTGTTGTCAGTTCATTAATATCGCGATTACAATAAACAATAAATTTTAATTTATTAAGTAAAATAATCGAACAAAAAAAATATTAACTCAACTTTTTTACTTAACTTAACTTAACTTTAGTTATTTTTTTTACTTAACTTAACTTTAGTTTTTTTTTTACTTAACTTTTGTCTTAATTTTCATCGTTTTGTTTTTTTTTTTTTTGAATTTGTTTAATTGTTGTAACTTTGCGAACTTTTAAGTGAAAGAAGTAAAAAAATTTTTGTTGTTGTAAATTTTTTCAATAATTTTTTTTTAATATTAAAAATTAAGTTTTTTTTTTTGTAAATAAAAACGAAAAAAAAAAAACCAAAACAACAACAACAATAAAAATGAATAAAAAAAGTGATTTAATTTGTGTGTCAACAATTTCAACAAAATTACAAACAGAAAATTCAAATTTAAAAAATAATAAAATGGAAAAATCATTAGACGATAAAACTGAAACATTGAATGAACATTGTGTTAATAATAATGATGATGATGATGATGCTGATGATAATGATTGTGATACAGATATAATATCTGATTATATTGGACATTATGGTGTATGGCAATTTTTTTGGACATTCTTACTTTGTCTATTTCAATTACCCTGTACATTTCATATATTTTCATTGGTTTTTCAGGTAAGAAATTAAAAAAAATTTTATTCCAACCAACAAAATTCTACAATTATTGACAAATTTTAAAGTTTTTTTTTTACTTGTTTGTAAACGAAAAGAAAAAATAAATAACTTTGATCCGGATTGCAAAAATAAAAAAACACAAATAAAATAATTTTGTACATTTATTTGATAAAAGCAACAACAACAAAAATAAGTGAAGATGAAAGATTAGATTTTTTTTTCCCTTGATTTGAACGACATTTTTTTTTTTGGTTCTTTAAAAAATTTCTCAATTTTTATTTTCTGATAAAGTATAAAAAAAAATGTAAACAGAAATAAGAAACAAAAATTTAACGTTCGCGTATCAATTGTAGTCTGTTTCTATTTAATAATTTTGTAAATCAAAATTCAATTGATTTTTGTTTTTTTGTTTTTGTTGCAATTGTGACGTTTTTTTTTTATTTTTAGTGAATAAGTTTTATTTTTTTTTTCTCTTTTCTAATAAATCATCAATTTGACATTTAATGCCGGAAAATTAATTGTAAAATTACATTAATACAATTGTGTGTGTTTTGTTTATTAATTGAAAGAAAATAATGGATTTTTGTAGTGAAAGAATTTTGATTTAAAAACGTTTTAAAGTCATGACAAATTATTTGATTAAAAATATAAAATGAATTTCTCCCTTGGAAAATGTACAATTTTTAAGTGTTCCCATTCAAAGGATAATTTATTACATTGGATATAAAGTTAGTGAAAGGATAATTATTTGTCTTAACGTCCACTTACAAGACAAAAGTTGAAAGTTAAAAAAAAACTGAAAGAAAAATAAATAAATTGTTGATTGAATGTTTGATTACGAATTTAAACGTCTCTAATCATACATCAGGGTCATAACATTGGACACAAGATACAACTTAAAAACAAAAAAATTGTATTTTATTACGTTAATACACTTGACATACACGAACAACATTTTTTTTTGTGTATGTTTTTTTTTTCTTGTTGAAAAGTGAATTTGATGAGAAATAATTGTCCAGAAAAAAAAAATTTTAATTTCTTAAGAATTTTATTTATTAAAAAAAATTAAAAACAAAATTTTAGTCAAATAAAACAATATTGTTGTTGTTGTTGTTGTTGTTGTTGTTGTCTTGTGAATTTTCCTTAATAAATTTTAATAAATAAATAAACAAAGAATTAAAATTTTTGATGAGATCAGTTTTTCTGTTTTCATTTCTAACCAAATTTTTGAACTGCAATTTACATTAAAAATTTAGTTTGTTTTTTTTTCGAGGTTTTCTCTCTCGTCTCTACCATACAATAATTGTTCTTCTTCTTCTTCTTCTCTTAATTAAAACATAAAACAACAACAACAACATAACATAAAAAAAAAACAAACAAATTTGCAAAAATTAAAACTAATTTTTTTTTAATTTCTCGTTTTCTTTATTTTTTTTTTTTTGTTTTTGTTAATTTTTTTCTTTATGTCGTTTTTTAATATTCACTTTATTTTGTTTATTTTGTTTATTTTGTTTATTTTGTTTGTTTATTTTTGTTTACTTTTGTGTTTACTTTTGTGTTTATTTTTTTGTAAATTAAATGAGTTTAAGAAAATAATAATAATAATAAAAAAAATACGAAGCCAATTCAGAATTAAATGAAAATATTGGCATTAAGTTGTATAATTATTTATTTGTAATTAAATTAAATTGTAAACTCGACTGATAACGAACTGGGTGAGAATTTCATTAATATAAATTTTGAACTGAAAATAAAAAACAAACAAAAAACAAACAAACAAATACAGTAGTTGAAAACATCAGTGAAGTAAAACAATTCAATTGACAACAAATTGTGTTTCTTTTTTAGATTGAATCTTGTAACATTTTTTTTTTTTCGATTGATTTCTTATTTTTAATCAAAGTAAATTTTTCTTTTTGAAGTTCTATTTTTTTTTTGGTTGATAAAAAAAAATTTGATAAAATTTGATTACAAAATGTTTTGTTGTTGTTGTTGCTTTATTTTGTTTCTTATTGAAATAATTTCATTATTTTATTTTTTTTCCATATTTTGATTTTGATCTGAAAAATGACCCCGAAAATGATGGTGAATATTTTTATGTGTACCGATCATCTTCTCTTATCATAAAACTTCAATAAAATAATGTATAATGTTTCTTTGCGTTCTGTGTCAAGGCTACAATTTCGTTAAATAAAAATAAAAAAACAAACAAAAAGACGTCACAAAAGTTGGTATAGAAGAGTCATTTGTTTTTCTTGTTGCCAAAACACAATTATTTGTTGCACTGAACTTTAGTAGATAGATTTAAAAATTTCTTAAAGCTGTTTTCGGGTGAATCCCGTACTGGAAATAATTTTAACACAACACAAAAAAAAACAACAACCTTTTTTTGAATCAACAAAAATTGATCGTAAAAACAAAATTGACGTTTTTATTGAAAGTTAAAAAATTTTAACGTAAAGGAGAATTTTTATTTATTGGCAAAGAAAGAAAAAAAAATAAAATAAACATCATAAAATATCAGCCAATAGAAAAAAAGACAATAAATTTTAATTGGATTTTTCCAACAGAAATTAATGATGAAAAAAAAAACTTTTCAGTTTCTTCAAAAAACAATGGAAATTGTATTTAAATATCTAGAAAAAATCTTTAATGTGCGTGTGGATGAAGCTTTCTTTAAATTATCTCTCTTGGTATAAATGACAGTGATGCAATTAATAATAGAAATTACAAAATAAATAAATATAATTTAACGATTAAGAATTATTTGCCAATTTTTTCTATTTTTCTATTTGTGTACGTAAATAAGTTGCTCTATATAAATGTATAAATTATTCAAAATATAATTCAACAATTGTCAGTAATTATGACAAAGTAAAAAAAAAAAAAATGTGTATATAAAGAAAGAGAAAAATAAAGACAATAACCGTCAGTCAGTATTAATTGTAAAGGAATATTGTTAGTTAATTATTTCAACAGTATGTAATTTATTTTTTATTGTTAAGGTCATTTGAGTTTTATTTTAGTTTTCCAATAAATGTTTCACGATGAATAAAATTAAAGAATGACAAAAAAAAATGAAACACAAAACTAATACAACAGAAAATAATGTAAATACGGAAGAAAAACAAATTGATTTAATAGAAATTCATTATAAATAATTTATTAGATTTTTGGTAGTCATTATTGTAGGTGTAGAATTTAGATATATGGTGTAGATATATAATGTTGTTATTGTCAATTTTATTTGACAAATTTACTTGTGTTATAAAATAATAATAATGAATATTTGTTTCATTCTTATTTTGAATGGAATAAATAACCTTCATAATAAATGTAACTAAAATAAAAAAATATATTATGGATTTTATAATACACACACTTCCTATAATTCCTTAAATTACCTCAGTAACTTACCTACCTTACTTACCTTCCTTATGACTTACCTCAATATAATTTACCTTCCTTATATTTCTAAAGTTTTTTCTTTCTTTCCATAACCTTAAAATAAATTCGTTTATAGAAATTGTCTCTCATAAACTTAGTTTTTTTTTCTCTATACAATTTCCCTTAATTACTTTTATAATGTCATTATAAATCTGGAAAATCATACGCAATACATACACAACATACAAACATACACACTCATACAAATGATTATATAAGCACACACAAATATAACCATATGATCCGTAACATAACCGCAAAAGTTACAAATTATCTAATTTACCTTAGTAAATCGTTTTGACTTTGTCACTTTCTTTTAATGCAAAACAAAAAATAAACAAAAACAAAAACACAAAAACACACACACACACACATGTACAGAAGCAAATAGAGAAAGAGCGAAAAAAACCAAACAGATTATTCGTTTTAATGAACTCATTCTTAATTTATATTCAACCATAATAATTTAATAAATTCAAAGAAAAATACAAAAAAAAAAAATTACGTAAAAAACGATTAAAATGTTTCGCATAAAATTTCTTTCACGTTTTAAAGAAGAAAAAAAAAATACCACAGTGAACTTGAAATTGAAAAAATAAACAAAAACAGAGAAATAAGAAACAACAACAATTTTATTGCTGAAGGTTGAAATGCAAACGCCTGGTTTTTTGTTTATGTTTTTTTTTTATTTTGATTTATTATTTGTGTTTTTGCATTGAATTCTTGTGAGTTCCATTATCAATGGAGGTATTTAATCTTTCAACTTTTTATTGTAAGGTTAAAGGTATTTTTCTTTCTAATAACATTTTTATGATCATCAAAATTGGTGTAAATGGAAGGGATAATTTTAATTCGTGTACTAACATTTTGTGTTTTTTTTTTTGCATTTTTAAGCCAATGACTTTTATTTTCACTCAAAAATACTTAGTTGGAATTTGTCTTAGGATTTAGTGTAAATGGGATTCTGTATCGTATTTTCAGTTTTTCATTCAATTCAATTCATTCACTGGGAATATTTGTGTAAGTCAAAAATATTTTTCCCTGTCAACAATATTTTTCCTTCTATGAAGCTTCCAGTTAAACTTGTGAATTGTTGTTTTTATAAACTTCAAAAATATTCCTGACTATTGATCAATTCAATAAAATAACTTTCTTTTGTTCTTTTTGGAATTTGAAGAAAATAAAAAATCAACAATAAAAATGTTTAATGAATGAAATAACAAAAATATTTTTAAATCGCAAAAAAAAAACAACACGACATTGAATTTGTTTTCGATAAAAATAAAATAAAAATAACAACAAACAAATATTTTGAATTCGGAAATGACCCAATTTAACTTTGTCTCTCTAAAGTACCATTTTTTTTTAAATGCGTTTTTTTCTTGTCAATGTATCGTTATTTATAAATTTGCATAAAAATTTTAACCTTGCTCTGTTAGCGGAATACACAAAATATACATTTTTGTTCTCCTCCATTGTAATAATTGACAACAACAATAATTAATCTATAATGTACGTGTGACATTGTCAGACAATCAGACAAATAAAATAGACAGACATAATATTAAATATTGAACATTTAACATTATGATAATTATAAATAGAATTCCGTATACAGAAATAATCTATTTAATTCTTACTCGCTTAAATATCTTAAGGAAAAAACTTTTCCATTAATAATTATTAATTACCAACTTATCAACAGATATTTATTTATTAATAAAGAAAATGTTTTTATTATAATTCCTGAAAACAAAAGAGAGGAAAAATAAAAAATTATAAAAAAGGTGACGCCAAAGAGAAATGTCGGTCAAGATCATTTGACTCTTTTATACTTGCCGTCTTGTGTATTTAAAGAAACGGTCAAAAATTCAATTTATATTTCTATAAAACGTAAAGATTTTTACTGTAAAAAGTGAAAGATATTTATCTAAAATAATAATAAAATATGGACAAAGGTCATTGTATAGGAGTTGATTGTACTCAAAAGATCAAGTGAATACAAAAAAAGAATAAAAAACAAAAACAAAAACAAAGAAAATAATAATTTAAATGTATAAAAATTGCATCAGGGTTAAATTGTTTATTATTATTATTTATTATTTCTGTTTCTTATTTTGATGAACTTCCTTTACTTCCTATATATAATTTTCTTATTGCATGTTTCGTTTTTTTTTTTTTACGTTGATAATTTTTTTCTCTGTCGATGCAAAACAAAAAACTATTTTTACCTTCTATATATTTTTATAATTGAACGTTACCAGAGTCATTAGAATTAAATATAATCTTTATTGGACGTATATAATTATAGTGAATTGTGTCATAATACAAAATGGCAATTATTCTATATTTAAATATTACAGATTTAAAAGAATAAATAAAAACAAATTCATTTTTCATACATTTAAGTCTTTCTCGTTTTTTTTTCCTTTCATTATTTTATCTTGACTTAATTAATTACTCTGACTTAAACTTAATTAAATTTTTTGTAATTCTAACGTAGATTAACACTTTTTTTTTTGTTCGTAGATTTAGAAATTTTTTTTTGTAAATTAAGTCTTGTAAATTAAGTCTTCTTTGAGACTAATTAAATAATTCTAATTGTTTTTAGTGTGATTTATTTATCACACAAATTTATAAGTTATGAATAAAAAAATGGTAGATTTCACAACAATTTTAAGTTGTTCCTAATTATAACACCAAATAGTGAACAATAGAAATTATGATTGTTTTGCAAAAACAAATACAAAATCTGTTAAAAGCGTTAAATAGTTTGCACCTTCTAGTATTTATAATTCAATTTTGCACTACTTAATTAAATCAATTAATTTATATCAGTGATAGTCTGATAACCTGTCAAATTGGCCGATGAATCTCACCAAGAATCTTAGTCCATTTTGACAGGTGACCCGATCAGATCGATGAGACAGACACAAAAATAAGTTACCAGTGATTGGACGAGATTCAATCAAATAAATTTTTGTCTTAAATAATTTGTAATAAAAATAATCAACGATGTAAAAAATATATGGACCAAAATATTTCCGAATATAATTTGCATTATTTACACAAGTAATTTTTTTCATTTATATTTTGTAAGACGAAAAAAAAAAATACTTTAGAAAATAATCGCAAGCTTCGTAACAAATTTTTATTTTTTTGCTAAAAATTTTAATTAACATTTGGAAATAAAATAAAAAATTTTAATGGATAAAAATCCATTACAACAGAATTAAAAAATTACAATAGAAAAATATATTTAGAAAAATAATGTAATAATCGGATTAAATTGTGTTTTTTTCATTTAATTATTTTGCTTTCGGTGAAATTCGGTTAAAGCGAACCTGACTCTTGTTTTTATCATTTATCAATACACCAACTGAATTAATACCAAAAAAAAAAATTGTCCAAATTAAATCTGATTCAACATTTAAATTATTTACAAATTTGCATTTTGTCTTTTAACGTTGTTTCTTCTCAACAATTATTTTGAACAACAAATTTTGGTATTTTTAAATTCGAAATATTTAAATTGAATTTTCTTCTTGTGTTTGTTTATTTATTTCTTTTGTTATTTTTTTTTATATATATATTTGTATTATTTTTTGACCACCTCCCGCCCGTTCTAAACCACAAAATATGGGAAGAAACTGTTAAAAATGGTTATAAAAAGAAAATCTATAAATTAAATTAAATTACACAGTCCAAGAAAGAATTTTACAGACAAATTTTTCATCCTTTATTCTTCATCTTTTTTTTTAACGGTTTAAAAAAAAAAGGGACGACGCTAAAAGGGATGCGGTAAATAAAATAAAATAAAATTGAAAATAATAAAAAAGTAAAATATAGAAAAAGAAAAAAGTCAAAGGAATAAAAAAAAAAATAAGAAAAAGTTTTTTTTGTTTTAAAAAAAAAAAAAAAAAGTTAAGAACAAAAAATAAAATAAAATCTGATTTATTTATTTTTATTCATGTAAATTTTTGTTCTTCTTCTTCATCTTCAATTTTTTATGAGAATTTGAATTTATTTTAAATTTATTATTTCAAAGTTTTTGTTTTTTTTTTCTACAAAATTTTTTTTTGTAAAATTCAAATCAAATCAATTAACTTTTATTTTAGGCTGATTGGTAAATTGGAAGAATATTTAAATTGAAAATTTATTTGGCACCATCACAAAGTTTAAACAAGTTAAAATATACTCGATAAATTTTATCATCGAGTTTCTTATAACATGAATATGCTAGTTCAAAATTTTCACGCATAATTTCAGTTACAATATATTCGATTTTCTCTTCATCAGTTGAATTGGGGTAGTAAGATATATCTTGCCCTTTCAGTTGCTGTTTTTGCTCTTTGTGTTGTTGTTCTAGGAATTGTTATTCTTTCGGTAGTTGATGGTGGTAAAATTTCGTTGTACTTGTCATCAAAAATAAATTCTGTTGAATTCGAATCAACACCAAATTCATTCAGTTTATTGAAACAATTTCCATCATAAAAAAATGCAAAATAAATTCCACCAAATGCGATTAAAATTAATGAAGTAATTGTAACAGACCACAATAGTTTTCTTGCCATTTTTATTTTCATCTTGAAACTTGAAAATTTTCCACCGATATTTGTTAATTGTTAATTACTCTGAAAATATTTTTATTATTTGATAAAAATTTTAAGTTACAACAAAAAATTTGAATTAATGAAACAATTGAAAAACACCAGAATATTTTTTCTTTTTTACATTTTTATTTTTAATTTAAAAAATTTAGAGAATATTCTCGACAAAGTTTAATTTCTAATAAAAAAATTAACACAATACAATATTTGTTATATTTAATAAATAGACTAAAAATTATTACAGTTAAACTAAATATTTTACATCAGATTACAAATTTATAATAAACTTAATTAATTTTATTAATTATCACCAAGAAATTATAATTTTACATTTTAATCCGAAAGGTTATCAATTTTACATTGAAATTTGCTTAATATTAAAATCAATTTAATGTTCACTAATTAGTTCATAATAATGAACAAGAATTTTAGAATTTATCAATAATTGAAAAATCCATTCCAAATCAAAATATTGTTGACAATTTTATAGATTTTTGGAAAAAATTTACAATGAAAAATATTTCATTAAGAAATTTACAAAATATTTGTAAACTCAAAACAGAAATTATAAAATCAACTAAGATTAAATTATAGAATGAAATTCTTCAACTTATTTTCTAATTGAAAATTTTATAACTTTTTCTTTAATTATCATTTTATTTTTGATAAAGAATTTAAAATAAAAGGCATTTAGATTTATGACTAACACTAACACTTACTTAATATAACTTAGCACTTGTTTAGTTTTAATCAAATTATTGTAAACTTAAATTTAATGAAAAATCCATAAACATTCTACTAAACTACAATCCTCAATATCAGATCTACAAAAATATAATTTACCAACATCATCTTTAATTCCAACACACAATAATTGATCACGATATTTATTTTTTAATTGAAACTTTTGTACCTTAAAATTATATTTTATTTCCCAATCAGCTTTATCAGTTTCGTCTAATATTTTTTTTGTTATTAAATTATTTGTTTCTTCAAAATCTGTATCAGTGGAATTTTTTGTATCAATACAAAGATATTCTGTTGAATTTTCATGTTTAATTTTAAATGAATAATTAATTTTATCTAATACAATTAACCAATTAAATGATATATCAACTTCTGTATTTTTCATTATAATTGTATGATAATTATTATTTGTTAAATTAATTGTCATATAACCTAAATCACCTGAATCTTCAAACATATAGGATTTTGGTTGTTGTATAAATTGTATTTTATCTGGTACATTATCAACAATTTCTTCAAAATTTTCTTTAATTTCTGATTCCTTAAGTAAATCTAATTTTAATTTTACATTAAATGCAAATATTATTGCAAAATGACTATATTTAAAATCATTATTACTTTCAGTTAATATTAATGATATTGTTTCGTATCCGGTTAGTGAATCTGCTATTGGCATATAATCTAAGAATTCAAATATAATTGCACCAATTTGTTCATTCAATTCTAAAATTGAAATATATGCATCTTTAACTAAATCCGCTTTTATTGTCTGATACCATGAATATGCCTCATCATAATTTTTACTTTTAATTGAATTTCTAAAATATTCTATTTTTTCATCATCTGTAAATTGGGTACGTGTAACTACACGTGCTAATTTAGTTAGCATAGTTGTTGTTGGTTCTGTAATTGTAGTTGTTGTTGTTGTTGTCGTTGTAATCTTCGTTGTTGTTGGTGCAGTTACGTTAACATAAACTGTTGTTGGTAATGTTGTATTTACTACACTTGTGGTTGTTGTTGTTCTGTCTGTTGTTGTTGATGTTGTTTGTTGTACTTTTGTTGATAATAAATGAACATCAATAGTTGTATCATTTTCCAATGGTAATATTGTTGAATAAAAACTAATTAAAGTATTACTATCACTTATATATTCACTTGTATCATTATTAGACGATATAAAAGTTAAATTATAAACAAATGCAAAATAAAATCCAACAAGTGCAATTGCAACAATTGTTGTAATTATAAAAATCCATAATATTTTTTTTGACATTTTATTTTTTTTTTTTTTAATAATGAAATAAAAAAAAAATCAACTTAATCGCCTCTAGGAAAAAACTAAACTAAAATTTAATTTTCACTTCGATTAAAGTTTAACATAAAAAAAAGAAAAAATGTTTTGATTTGTGGTAAAAAATAAAAAGTCAATCTAATCAGATGAAAATTACCATTTTATGAGTGGACTAAAAAACGCACAAACAGTCTAAAATTGTAACAATTTTTATATAAAATCAAATGCAATGACTAATTTATTTATGATAAGAAAATTTAATCAAAATTAAAATTCTTTATAATTTCTCACAATACGCACGTTCACTTTAATTCAATTTTATTATTTGCAATAATTTCAATAAAATGCATTTATTAAAATAAAAATCTATTCACATTTATTTATTCGATTTATTTATCATTAAACAAACTAAACTCAACAAAACTAGAACTAAACTGAATAAAATAAAAAATTTGTATATGAACTAAAATGCAAAAAAATGAAAAAAAAAAATTAATATTTGTTAATTTCTTATCAAAAATGTAAATAATTATACGTAATGTGATATTGATAATATACGTACGTATAGATACAAAAGTATAAAGTAATCATTGATAAGATACTAAAATTTATTATCAAAAAGTGTGAAAGGAAATAATAAATAATGAAGAGGGGGAGAAATAATAATTGTGCCAACCAAACATTAACAAAGGTGACGTCATTCTCATTATGCACCAAAATTCTATTCATAAAATTTTTTATTCTTTTTACGATTTACAATTTTTGTTTAAAATTTAAACTTTATAGAGTCAATTATAGGCGTATTTTTTTTATTTTTTTGTTATAAATTTATAGACAAAAATTTTTTGTGAAAATTGATAAGCGTAACAGAATTTCCTATAACAGACTTCAATATTATTATTTTTAATTCAATTGAAAATACTAACGATTCGATATTATCAAAGTCTGTTCATAAGTTTTAGCTATTCGCTTTTAATCTTGTCTAATAATATTTATTGGTGATGTCAATGTAAATTTCAAATGAATCAAAATTTTATTTAAACAAAAAAAAAATTGAATTTGTACAAAAATAAAGTAAAACTTCATTAAAACAAAACAAAAAAAAATTTATCAAAAGAACAAAAATAAATAATTTTAACGATAAATTTAAAAAGATTTGAAAATTTAGAAAATTATTGTTAAAATTAAGTTAATATTAATTTATTAAAACCAGATGTTGTTGTGAAAAAATTTTGATAAAATGATTGTAAAAGGAAAGTACATTACCACAAAATTAAATAAATTAAATTTTTTTCGTTGTCGTTTATTATTGATTAAATATTTTGAATTAAATTAGATTTTTGGGTTAAACCACACGACCTTCTTAACTTTATGTGCATTGTATTTTATTACAATCAACGTCACATTGATTCTTTAATAATTGTTCCTCAAAATTGTCTTCCTTCACCAATTGCGATCATAACAAAGTCCTTATGGTCCACGAATGATTTTTTTTTTTTGTTTTGCGATCAAATTGAAGAGAGTAACTTCCGGTTTTTCTTACAATTACCTTAATTTTTTAAATGTAAACAAAGTGTCAATAAATCAGTTCATACAAAATATTCCTCTTCTACTTTTTCTTTTTTTTTTTTTTTTCACTCCAAGAATTGAATGGAAAAACATTGAACTACTTTTAATAAAAAAAAAAAATGTTAAAAGTTAAACTTCCTTCAAAATATATTTATAAATTGAATTGAATTGAATCACTAGGTTTATAGTGTAAATTTTTGAAGGTGAAAATAAACACATAAACAATATTCAGGAAAGTGTTAAAAATTCAATAAATAAAAATATGAAAGAAATAATTTATATTTTCTTGAACATAAAAACGAAAAAAGAAAGAAAAATATTTTGACGATAAATTTGATAAAGAAAAAAAAACTTCGAGGTTACATTTAAATTGAGGGCAAACAAGAATAAGATCCAATAAAAATAAGAATATAAATTGAATTTAATTTCTTTCGTCCTTTAAAAAAAAATTCACCCACATGATTTCACACGCAGCTCTCATGGTCTGCTCATCAGTTTGGCCATTAATCTGATTTAATAATTTCAATCAACATTTTATTATTGGCAATTTTTATTTTTTTTGGTAAATCCAACCGATACTGTCAAATGACACATTGATCAAATTAGGAATTGGATCTTTTGTTACAAATGTTTTAATCAAGTGTATGGAAATTTAAATTATGGACATCTTCATTGTGTTAACAATTTCAACATAAATTTGCGACACAAACGGCTTATAAAAAATTCCAAACACTCTGATTGTTATTTTAAAGCAAATCACCCGCAGTGAGCAAATGAAAACAAAATAAAAATTGATGCGTCAACAAACAGAATTTATGAAAATCGAAATTCGGAGAAAATAGGAAAATTAATTCTTAAAAAAAAACACCAATAAACAAATTTTCAATTTTTCTGTAAAAACAACAACAGCAAAAACGCAAATAAAATCAATAATTTCTGAAATACGTTAATTAGTGAAATTAGTTGAATCCTATAATTCATCAATCGAGTTTCAAGTTTAAAAAAAAAAAACAAACATAAAAAAAACAACAACACCAAAAGAATCCATCAATTTATTTGTTCAAGGATATAATCCTAATTCTATGAAAACAAATCAAAACAATTGAATAGAGGAAAAAGAAAAATCACAGAAAAGCAAAACAAACAAAAGGAGGAAAATCTTCTTCCCTTTTTTTTTATATTCTGAGAGACAGAAAAAAATAAAATGAAAACAGAAAAATATAAAATCGTAACTTGATTCTTGATTCAATGAAAATGTCCTTAACACGAAGAAGTAGATACTCAAGTGGATCATTAAATTTTATAGCACTGTAAACAATTTGTAGTATAGGATAGGTTATATTTCTTCTTCTTCTTCATCTTCGTCTTCTTCTTCTTCTTCATCTTATTTCCCGTTTTTATATAATAAGATTTTTCACAATTTTTTTTTTTTTGGTTTGTCAACGTTTTCATTATATTTTCCTACATCTCACAACTTACATTCTGTTCTTCTATTTGTTGTTGCTTTTTAACCAGAAGTGTCTTAGATAAGTTTTGTCGTGTCGTCTCTCTGTTCAACTGTGTGTATTTATGTATGTATTTGTGTTTATGTGTTTTTATTTGTATTTTGATGGGCTGATAGAAATGGGTAGTTATATAAAGGTGCGGTTTGTACTCATGTAACCTTACCTTTTAAACCACAACAAGAAGAAGAAGAAAAAAAAATAGAAAAGTTCTTTTGTAAAATTTTATACATTTGACAAGATGAAGAGGATGGGGAAAAAAATAGAAGAAGTTGAACTTGGTCTCTCATCTATATATTCCTACTTATATTCTCATTCTTTTTTTACTACCTACACTCCCAACCAAGCATCACCGCACTCTGCCAATACCTTCCTCAACAACCATATTTGTTAGAGTTCTTCTTTTTTTTTTTACTTCGTTTAACTTTTTCACTGTCAACAAAATAAAGTAAAGTAAAGTAGATAGAAAATATAGAAAATAAAAAAAAATCAAATCTGACAAAAGGAAAATAATATTAGCTCGTTATGTTCCCTTTTACCTCCTGATGTTTACAAGTTTTTCTTTTTTCCTTTTCTGTGTTTTTTTTTCCTTCTTTTTCATTTTGAACATTTTTTTTTTCCCTATACCGAAAATCTGGTTTTTTTTTCTCTCTCTTTGAGCTTTCACAGACAACAACAATAAAAAATAATAATAATAAGAAAATAGGGGAGAGAAATAAAAATGAAAACGTTGACCAATAAATTCTATTTTGTAATTTTCTCAAGTTCTTTTGATGTTTTTGTGTGAATATAATATTATTATTTTTTTTTTATACAGGATGTTTGAATTGTTTGGTATGAGTGAAGTTCACCAGGTTATGACATGACATCTTATCTTAAATTAAAATGTTGGAATGGGATGAGTTTAGATCCTTTCGATAAGATGAAGAAGAAGAAGAAGATAAAGGAAAAAGAAGAAGACAAACAATATTAACATTTATTTATTTATTTTTATTTTCAGGCAGCTAATCGTGATTTTTGGTGTGCTCGACCAACACATTTACGTACAATTGATATTGATGTATGGAGAAATTTAACACAACCAAATGGTGCTTGTTCAATTTATAATCTTAATTATTGGGGTATGTCAGATAAAAATTTTACAGCATCTGATTTTGTTATTCCTATTAATACACAAACAATTGAATGTAAATCATTTGAATTTGATGATAGTTTAATTGGTGATACAATAATATCTGAATGGAATTTAGTTTGTGATGAAGCAAAATTTGTCAGTGTTGTAGAAATGTGTTTTTTGGCGGGTGCGGCAATAGGTAGTATTTGTAGTGGTTGGATTTCAGATCGTTTTGGAAGACGTCATACATTAATGATATTTGCTGTTATACAAACTGTTGTCGGTAAGTTTTAATAAAATGAATTTAATTCATTTTCCGAAAATATTTGTCAATAGAAAATTCATCTTAAAATTATCATAATCATTTATAATCGTTCATTCAACCACACTATTTGGAAAGAATTATTAAAAAAAATTTATGGAAAGATTTTTCTTTAAGTTTGTACTTTTGTATTTTTGTCGAATTTCTTTGTTGCAAAATCAAACAAACTATTGTTAAATTGATCTAACTTTCACTAGAATTTAGAGGGACAAACACGATAATATGCCCAAAACACAGATAAATAATTTTCTTAAAATCTAAATTTATAGAAAGAAAAAAAAAATAGAAATTTAGTATAAAAGTCGTCTCATGTAATTTTTTTTGTTCTGTTATCAGTGACGATAAATGAACTAAACAAAATAATTATTCGGGTAAGACCATAATGGAAAATTTACAAATACCGTCTGTTTGTTTTTTTTTTGTTATAAAAATTAGTATTTTTATCGTTATAGGAAGTTGGTGATTCCGTTGAATCATTAAAAAAGAAAAGGAAAAAAAAAATTGATCGTCGTGATTAAATTCTTGTTTTGTTTCTTCATTTTTTTTTCCTACAAAAAAAAAGAAACAAAATAATTGTCGTAATTTTTAATTGTAAATTTTTAGTCTTGACAATGACAAAAGAAAAAAAAATGTTACACGCAATTTTAATTTTATCGCGAAAAATTATAAATTAAATTTTTGTTGTTATTGTTGTTGTTATTAATTTTGATTTGATTAACTCCACCTGAACAAATCCAATGTCATGGTCTGACATTATTATTAAATAAAAATTTACCTAATTCTAAGTTGAAGGTGAAATTTATTTAGTTTTTAATTTTTTTGTTTATGTCTGCCTTGATTAGTTCAAGGATTTTTATTATTAAATTAAATTTCTATGGATGATTTTCAACATGAAATAATAAAATTATATTTTAAATTTGATAATTATACAAACACAACAAAACAACTCTCAAGTATTAATACTATAAAGTTTAGGTCATTGGCATTACATTACGTTAAGTTATAGACTTTGATACTTAAAATTGTTAATGTCACAATTTTATTATATAATTTAGTCAATCAACAAAAATTAATACGATTGAGGAAAAAAAAACATAAGAAAAAATCAATGAATTATCAATCAAAACAATTTTTTTGTTATTTTCACAATTTTTTTATTCTGTACAAAAATATTTCTATTAATTTATTTATAAACTCCGACATTCTAATTAGGTAATCTTAATCTTGTCTTATGCAATTATACAATTATATAATTACTTGATGCCACTTGAATGAAGTGAACTTATTTGTTTGTTCAAATTTTTAATCATATAAAAATTAACTTTTATTAATTCTTGTAATAAGAGATTATTTCTGTACTATTTTATTAATACTCTTAATTGGATCAATATTAATTAATAAATTACAAATCAATGAGCCACTTATAAACGTCTCTTGAACACAAGATACAAGAATGTTTTTGGGCAAAATAAATTTCATAAAATAAACTCAAATACATTTTTAGTACATGATGCAATCAACTTAAAGTAATTAATTAAGAATTATGTTACTAAATTTCTATCAGAACTATAAATCTGTAGGAGGAAACCATCGTTACATGACCATCATCCTTTCTATAACATAAATTGTACAGAAGAGAAAGAAACTAAGTAAAATATTAATTAAATTCTCAATTATTTATAACAAAGATTAAAAATCGATCAATTTCATTCAACTGAAAATAAAATGAAATAAGTTTCTCGGACAAATCCTTCAAAAAAAAAATATTATTATTATACAATAAATGAAAGCGGATATAAATTCATTTTACAAATATCTCTATATGACCTAAATAAAATAATTGTGTTCTTTCGTACACTTTCTCCACACTAACATATCGCAATTCTATTTTCATTTAAGGTTGTCACTGAACAGCCTTTAATTGGCCCAATTTTTATGGTTCATTTATAAAGTAAAGCAACAACAAATAAATGTAACACGTAAACTTGAACTTTCACGTCGACTCTCATGTGTAATAATTAAACTTTTGCCTGCCCTTCTTAACTTTGAAGTCTTTTCAAAAAACAATTCATGTTACGCCAGTGCAAAGTAATCGTACAAGAGAACACAACTAATATAACATAACACAAATATTCTATAGATTGTTGGATTGTTAAATAAATTCTTTTCACTAATAAACATCAGTGGAAATATTGAAGATAATCTTTTTGTGTTAAAAATGAAATCAATTTTGTTATATAAAACGATATCCTTATTTATTTATTTTTTCTCTTTTTTATTTATAAGAAACAGACAAACTTAGGAGAGATTTAAGGACAATTCATAATAAATTTAATAAATATTGTTACTATGGTAATATTTTTTTTTGTGTTGTTCCTCTTTTGTTATTCTTCTTATAAATTCTTCATTCAATGTCATTTGAAAATAATTGTTGAATTGAAAAATACAACAAATGCAATTTTTTAAACTTTATACAAAAAACAAAATTATTTGATTGTGGTTTTTCTTCTTAATTTTAATCAAATCCAAATAAATTATTCAAAGATAAGAAATTCCGGTTAAATTGGATAAAAAGAAAAGTTAAAATTTGTTTAAATTTCTTTTTATTTCACTTATAAGGGAATTCAATTTATGAAATGTCCTTATGAGAATGAATACAAACACATCAACCTCACATCAAAATATTCTTTATTGAAAATCCATAACGTATAATATTGGATTGTGTGAAAATATAATGAAAAACAGATAAACACAATAATATGAAGATAATCGAAAAAGATTTTTTTTTTGTACTGAATTGAATTCGTTTTCTAGGATCTAGAAAATAGATACACCTCGTTGAACTCATAATAAGGACATATAGAGATTATGAAGAAGAAATAAAATAGAAGACAATATATACGTGAAGCGAAAGAAAAAATAATCTCAAAATGCTAGTTACTGTTGTTGTTGTTATTGTTATTGCTGTTGTTAGTTTTTGTTTGTTGTAATTGTTTTTTTTGTATTTGTAACAATATAGAAAATATTTCTTATAATCAATTAGGACAGTATGATTGTTATTTATTGTCTATGATCTATTTGCTACTTGTATACTATGTTCTTGTTCTATAACCTTCAATGTACTTAACTCTTCCTTATTTTATTTTATTTTTTTTATTATAAAGTGTAATGGGATGAAGGGATAAAATTTCTCTCTCGTTCCCATCATTTATATAATATCGATACATCTTCTTTTATTTTTTTGTTTTCAAAAAGATCAAATAGGATTTCAATATGATAGAGCAGGAAAAATTATTATTATTTGAAGTTTTTTAATATCAAGGAAAAAAGAATAAAATCCTACAAATAAAATAGAAAAAAAAAAAAATCTCCTCTTATCGAATATTGTAGAAAGAAAAAAATATTGTAACCATGGAAAAAGATTTTTGAACATAGAAAATATTATGAAGAGAGAGAGAGAGAATAAAACACAGAAAAAAAAGGGAAGAAATAAATAAATAATAGAAAAACAACAATTTTATATGAGAAGATTAAGAATATAATCGTACATTTTTTTTATTTCACAAATGTCCAATAAAAAAGATCTGTCAAATAAATAAATAAATAAGAAGAAAAAAAATCAATAAATAAAATAATAAATAGAAAAAAGAAATAAAGAAAGAAAAACAAAAAAGTTGTTATCATCTGACCATGTGTCAATTATAATGTCATAAACTTTCACACAGGTTGACTAACATTATGGGATCAGAAAGAAAAACGAGCAACACAAATACAGAAAAAAATGTAAATATAAAGCGCGGTTACAATCAAGTGGATTTTCTGTTCATGTAAACAGTACTTTAAGCCAAATCAATTATGAAACGCGTTAATTATGTCAGTATGTCATAGTTTAGAAGTGTGCACATATAATTTTATAGAGTAAATTTAATTAATTAATTTATAAAAAAAATTATCTAAACACAAATCTTAAGAAACCTTGAAGAAAAATATTCATTCGATTTAATTATTTCAAAATGTTATTCAATATAAAAAGCACATCAGACAAATTAAAGGGATTATGTGTAAAGTGTCCCATAAAAAATACTTAAAACAAAATAAAAAAAGCCACTACATATAAAACTTAATTTATGTAAATAAAAAAACAGAAGATACTTTACGTAAGAATCAAATTTTTCAAAATTGATGACCTTCTCAAAATGATTCACCTTGACTTTGACCAACTCTTAATTTATGTGAAAAGAAATGTTTGTTTGTTTGTTGGTTTGTTTTTTTTCTTCTTTGGCTTTAATTTTTATTAAGAAATATAATTTTTGCGTTATTAATGAATTTTTAAATTATCTCTTCATGTACGCACATTACTTCATTAGTGAGACAAAACAATGTACTTTTTTTTTTGTCAATTACTTAATTTATGAAGAAATCAAGTAATTGATTATTTAATTACATTCGCGTGTACAGAACTCATTAATAAACGATTTATGTTTCATAATTTTTTAAAGTAAACGTTGACTCGTTGTAGATTTTTAAACTCTTACCAATTTTAATTTGGCTAATCAATAAGCGATGACCGACCAAGGTGGCAATATGGCAACATTGTGTCGGTACCGATTCATTGTATCGATTTATTGTTTTTTTGTTGGATTTTGACTTGATTTTACGTTACTACAAGAAAAGATTGTTTTGATCAGAAAATGCCGGTTTTAATTTAAAAAAAAAAACCACAAATTCAATCAAATTTAATTATGACGCTTTATAATTGCAAGTCAAAGATTAAAAAAAATACAATATTTTGTTGTTTTATTTCTATAAATGAAAAAAAAAAACCTTTAATGTGTGACTTATAATCTACACATCCATATTTTTACATTTATGATTCATTAAAATCACAAGATTCTGTTTATTTTTTTTTTAATTGAATTAATAAGATAAGAAAGATCATTTGTACGCTGTGGTCTTTGGTCATCAGTATTTAATTATTATTATTTTGAATTATTTGTTTACTACAAACTTCTTTGCAAGTACGATTAGATAATTTATGTTCATTTTTATTTTGTATTTTTACGAAGTTTTTGTTAAGTTTTGCTTGAATGAAGCGGAATTTAGTTAAAGTTAAATTAATGAGTTTTGTTGAATCTTTTTTTTTTTGCCCATTGGACAATTGTTGAATTAAAAATTATTAAATTAAATTAAATAAATAATTATTCACTTATCAGTAAAATATAAAAATTATGTGTTCCTTATTCGGTTCATATTTAGTTCTTTAAATTAATCGGCTAATATATTATGAATGCTGGTTTTGTTGTTATTGTTTCTGTTGTTGTTGTTGTTGTTTGTTTTTTGTAATTTCTGATAAAAAATTTACTATGCAAAAATATTGACTCGCGTGCGTATAAAATTATCAAGGTCATTTATAAACGTTTAAAAATTTTTTTTTTGAATAATTTATTTTTATTCCAGGATTTTTCTAGTTAATTCCAAAGAAAAATAAATTAATAAAATTTTTAGTATCAATTTGCATATTTATTATTTTTGTTTGACTTTTTGTTCATTTATAAATCAGTTCTGTGTTCGAATTAGTAGTGACGTCTTTACGTGTAGTAAATACTTTTGTATGTAAGATAAAAGAATGGAAAACGAGAAATTCTGTTTGGACCGAGGTAGAAGAATTTGAATGCAACAGAAAGAAATGTAAAACAATGAATGTCACACTGAAAATGGTAGAGTCTGGTAGTGACAATTCAACTTAGACCAAATTTTATCACAGAGATGAAATAGACAATATAGATGAAGAAGAAGAAGAATAATTAATATAATTCGGCTTTGTGTTTCAGTAAGAACAATTATAAAATAAACGACTGACTTATTTTTTGCAACTGATGATAAAAATAGATGAATGAATTATATTTACATCGACTCGGGGATTTATGTATGAATTAATAAAAATTGAAAGTAATAATGCAACATCGTGAAAATCACAATAAAATCACAAATCTTGAAAAACTTCAATGAAAAAATATTCTGTCAAATGTAAATGTTTTTCCATAATTTCAAGAATTTTGAAGTCAAATAAAAAAAAAGTTTACTTCATTCTATATTGAAAGTCAATTCAATATTTATATTTTAATTCCCATTTGTTTTTATCCATTTTTCTTATTTTCTTTATTGAACAAGACAAAGATTTTTTTTTTAATAAATTGACAATAATATTCTCCATTGTTTTCCGAACAACTTTATTAATTCTGTGATTTTCTTTATTTGAAAATATTTAAAAAAAATAATAATAAAAAATTCATTCCAGCTGCAATTTTTCATTCTTTCATTTTCATTTAGATTAGATTTTCCATTTATTGTATTCCCAATAGTTTTATATTTTCATTATTATTTTTCCTTTCTCTAGTTTTTCCTTTTCCTTTATTTGTTGAAATTAAATTCACTGATTATTTTTATAAAATTTAATTATAATTTTTTTTTTTTATTAATTTTTTTTGTTTTATTTCAGGAACAATATTAACATTTTCAAAATCATTACCAATTTATATGACTTTAAGATTTATAATTGGTTTTGCCTCAATGTCAGTTGTTGTTGTTAGTTTTGTATTAGTTGTTGAATTGGTTAGTGGAAAATATCGTTTAATTATTGGAATATTAAATATACTGCCAGTAGCAATGGCATATATTATAACAGCTGGAATATCATATTTAACATATGAATGGAGAGTTATGCAATTATTTATTTCTGTTCCATGTTTTTCATTATTATTAATTTGGTAAGTGGTGTACAATAAAGAAACAAACAAAATAAGAAGTTATTCATATTAATTATAATGAACATTTTTATTTAGGTATTATCTTCCTGAATCACCAAGATGGCTTTTAGCAAAAGGTCGTATTGATGAGTTAGTAATTATTATTGATAAAGCTGCTAAAGTTAATCGTATTATACTTCCCCCAAATTATGCAAAAACATTAATTCCACCACCAGCAAATTCTTCAAATACATCAATACTTGAATTGTTCAGTAAAAAATATTGTCGTACAACAATTCTTATGATTGTTGTTTGGTTCTCATTGATTCTACTTTATTTTGGATTAACTTTACATTTGAGTAATTTAGGTGGAAATATTTACACAAATACGGTAATTATTAATTTTATTTTATTACCAAAAGGTGGCACAATTTAAATTTTTGTAACGGTTTTTAATTTGATCCAAATAAATATTGTATTCTGTAAAGTAGAGACGAACAATATTTGTTATCTATGACTTTCTAGTTCAACAACATTTTTAAATTAAACTTCCCTGTTGTTATTTGCATTCTCTTAAATTTGTGCCTAATAAAGGTTCATTTAAAATTATTGTGAGACCAAGATTAAGCGTAAAAATTAAAAATCTTATTTATAATTTTACAAAATGAAAATGCTGAAGTGTCGTTGGTACCAGAACCAATATATTATCAATATTTTTTCTCTACCTATTTGCAATATTTATTCGTATTTTATCCAGTATAAAATTTTCTATATTTATATAAAATTTATTTTCTATTTTTAAGATAATCGCTGGCAGTGTTGAAGCAATTTCAATTTTACTGAGTATATTTGTTGTTTTAAAACTTGGTTTACGTATCAATTTATTTGTATATATGCTTATCGCTGGTGTTGCATGTCTATTAATTAATTTTGTACCAGATGGAAATTTATGGCTTATAATTACATTAGCTATGATAGGTGAGATTTAATATGAATATAATAATTAGATTAAAAAATTATCAATATACCAGTTTATTTGCATCGTACATTATATACTCATAATGTATGTACTAAGACTTTGTATATGTAAATTTTGTTGACATCAAAAATGATTTAATATTTGTGTAATAATTAAATTTAATCAAAATAGAAATTCTTTCAAATAATTTACAATTTTCATTAATTGAAAATTTAGAAAACTGATTTTGTGTTAGATTTTTTCATTTACTTTGTTTAATAAATTAAATATAGTATAAATTTCAATCAAAGACTTGTAGCCATTGTTAATCCAATAAAAAATAGCAATTTGTAGTTGAGTTTTTTTTTTAGTTACATTATTAATTTTCTTTTATAGGAAAATGTACCATTGGGGCCAACAATGCTTTGATACCAATTTTTACAGCAGGCCAGTATAAATGTGTTATGCGAAATATTGGAATTGGAATTGGAAACTTTTCAGCTGGTTTTGCTTTGATTATTGTACCATATTTATGGCTGCTGGTAATTATTAATTTAATTCCATTACATAGCAATTATTTCATTAACAATAATCTTTTATTCAAACAGGAACACGTGCAAGTATTCCTACCAATGACAATTATGGGAATTTTTGGAATTATTGGTGCTTTTGCCTTATTTCTCATGAAGGACAAAACGGATGCGAAATCTTTACCGAAACCAATTCTAAGGTAAATCATTGATTTATTTTTTTTATTCTTTATTCTCAATTTAAAATTGAAAACTCAATTAAGAAGCCTTACACGTTGGGTTTTAAAAAATTGGGTGATATTAACTGGCACCGTAAAATATCATATAAAAATATATGAAAAAACTTTTCATATTGAAACGATCTATTTGTTTATTTTTTATTAATTAAAAGCTCTAATGCAATAATTGTTGTATACTTTCAGGGTTGCAGAAAGCAGAAATTCAGGCATTGTACAAAATGATAATAATTGTTGAAAATTCAATTTTCTATTTAATTTTTGTTGTTATTGATTAATTTTTTAATTTTTTTTCTTTTTTCAAATTGTACAATCATCCCCCCTTAGAAATTGAATTATTATTATTTTTAGAAATGCATTTTTATTGTAAGATAAATAGAGAAAAAGGCAAAATGACAAAAAAAAACACAATAGATAGAATGGAAAATGATGATGAAAACGAATACAAAAGTGATATTAATTACATTTATTATTTTAGAATTATAGATTTTAGAACACAAAACTTTCATCATTTTGTAAAATGATTGAACATTTAATTTCTACGTATATAAATATTTTAATTTACAAATAAAATTTTTCTATTAAATTCTTTATTTTTTGTTTGCTTTGCTTTCAATTAATTCATTTCAAATAAACTCATTTTGAAGTTGAATAAAAAATTTTTTTTATTAAATGCAATGAAAATGAAAAAGAAATTTTCAATTGAATTTAAATTTTGTATTTTATTTTCATGGATTTAAAAATTTTTTAATGATTTAAATTTTGTGAAAAAAAAATTAAAAGAAATTTTTTACTTTTTCCACAAAAAGTTTATAAAAGAAATAAAGTAAGAAAAAAAACTGTTGCATTAATACAATTATCCTAATTACATGACACAAATAATAATAATAATACAATAAAAGTATAAATAAGAAAATAAAAAAATGATGCGTTAAAAAAATTGTTTATATAAAAATATTTAAATTATTTTAATTTTAGTTTAGTAACTTTTTTTTTTTAATATTTATTTTGTCCTAAGAATTGTAATTTCTTTGGTTCAGAATCACCAATTTTTGTTTAATATTAAAATTTTTTTTCTTTTGTATTAAAAAATAAACAAAAAATTCACAATAAATATTTGTTTTTTAATTTTATTTCATTTGTTTCTTCTTTCAATCAAATAATCTTTGATTGATTTTTTTTTTCTTATATAAAAATTTACACCAACAAACAATCAAATTGTAACTAAATATTTCAACATAATTTGTATATGAACAGAAAATATAAGAAACAATAACAAGAGTGGGGTGTGAGTGGGTGAGATTTTCGTATGTGTAATTAATTGTAAGTTTGAAATTGTTAATGTAAATATACAAATAATAAATAAAAGTTAAACAAAAGGTCAAAGAATTATTATTTATGACAAATATTTCTTATGATTTTACCTTACCTGAATTAAAAAAAATTGGAATTTGTCTAGTGCGGTTTTTGTTGTATAACAATTTATTGTGTGATGGATTATTGATCGATTTTGTATATTGTAAATTTAATTTGAATAAGAAAAATTTACGAGAAAGAAAGTAAAGTAAATTATATTTGTGTTTGAATTGGAGAGAAAATAAAGATAAAATTATTTGTTTTTTTTTTCCATATTTAATTTTCATTTACAGAATATTCCAGATTATTTATTGGCTGAATAAAATTCGTTTGTCGTCATACGTCAGAGAAAAAAATTTATGAGGCTTTTATATACATGAAATAAATTTAATCTAAAAAGAAAACCTTACAAATTAGAAATTCATTTTTCAGATTTGAGGTGTTTTTTTTTTAACTATTTTAAATATTGGAAATTTTATTTCTTTTTTACTTTGAACATGAATAGAATATTTGAATTTTAAATAATATAAAATGAATGGCAGTTAAATGAAGACAAAATAATTTTTGAACGCTTTTAAATTGCAGTTTAAACTTTTACGTTTAATTGAATATAAAATGAATTTAAAATGGGTTGTAAGTCTTTTACGTTCGAATTGCATTAAAATATTTTAATTTTAATTTGTAACATACATGATTATTGATTACAGTTACAAATGTTCATTCCATAAATATATTAATGCAAGAACACCAAAACATAGACGTTTAGAACAATTTCAATTTTAATTAAAAAATTAAAGAATGTTGTCCAAATTTCCAGTACAAAAATAAACAGAAAAATTACTGACATTTTTACTATAAATTATTCGGTCAGTGTAATTATCAACAGTAACAGTTAGTTTGTTTAGAAAGAAATTATTTAATTGTTTATAGTTTAGGATGTTTATAGAAACAAAATAATGACTTGTTGCTTGTAAAGGTTATTGAACCTCTGTTTTTTTTTTACTATTAAATTCTTATTCATGGTTCCACCAACATGACTTTATTTATTATTCAAAATGCGTATTAGGTTTGTCGTGTTGGTAACACAAAACAAAGTAAACTTTGATTTATTTTTTATTTTTAAGTTTATTTCTCTTTAATTTCTGTTTTTTTTTTTTTTGTTGCTTTTTCTGTTTTTAATTTTTTTTTTTTATTTATAAAAATCGAAAACATTCATTTTATTTATATGGAAATTGTGTAATTTTTAAGCGAAAAATTGTTAATTGTCTTGGTTTTTTTTTTTAAATTTAATTTAAGTGAAAAAACGACAAATAAAAAAAAGTCACCAGACTGTTTATAAAAAAAAACCGATGAAAGTGAACAAAATTTAAATATACTTTTTTTTTTTTTTGGACAAAACGCACAACAACAACGGTCATGTTTCCGATTTCATCTTTTTTTATCTGATTCTTTACAATAATAATAATTTGTAAAACTTATTTCGTGTTTGTCGGTTTTGTAAAGTTAAGCAATAATACAAGACTAGATTTTCTATACCGTCAAATTTCAAAATTGTATAAGTTTGGTTCAAGGTTCAACTGATGCAAAAATTAGAAATAAGAAATGAACAGGAAGAAACATAACTGATGTTGCTGAAATTTCCAAGATTAAGAATCGATTTTCATTATCTTTTTATCTGTTGCAAAAGCGCTGAAATTATTAACTGAATACATTAAAATTGAGGATGCTGCTAAGAGAGGCATCTTTGAATTTTCCTCAAACTAGATGAATAAATCAAAATTCAATATAAAACGTTTTCCTATACAAAAGTGTATTCATTGTTTAATTTAAGAAATTTAGTTCATCATAGAAATATAATATTATAATATTTATCCGACATTTCAATATTTATAATTATTTCTTGTTTGTACAGAAAGAAAAATAATAAAGTAACACAAACATTTTTTTTTTTTACTTTCTCATAACGAACTTTAAATATCAAAATCAAATCAAAAGAAAAAAAAAACAACAAACATAATAATACAAATAGCGAGAAAGACCCGACCCATAAGTTCTTCTACAAATATTTTATACATTTATACAGTTTTCAATATTCAATGAAATGAATTTAAAATTTTTCGATTGAATACTTTAACGTTTTAACGTTCGATCAATTTAATTATAACGAATAAAAAAAAATGATTTATATATTATTATTTTTTTTCTCTCTACACACATTCGTATAAATTCAACTTATGTCTTAGATATTTTTCTATTTTTTTTCTACTTCTTCAAATGGCCCAATTTCTTAAATTACAATAAAAAAAACAACAAAAACAAAATTTATTATTGATATTTTGAAGATGTTCAATATGTTCAATCTTTAATATTCAATCAATAATTTCTATACAGATGTGAACGAAAATGCACTTTTATATTTATAATGTTAAGGAAAAGTAAAATAAAAATTAAATGTGAGTAAGTGGTGGGGGGAAAACAAATTAATGTAGACAGAAAAATAAATGATATATTTTTCGTTGGAGACAAAAATATACCAAAAAAAACTCTTTATTGTAATTACGAATTGTAGCGGGAGTTGAAAATAACAAAAATAAAACCTGAAACACCAACAAAAACACCTGACCTGTGTTTGAGTCTCTTGAGTTGTTTCAGTTGTTTCATTTAACAAAACATAATCATTACAGTAAAGTTATACCAACTGAACGGACGTGTGTTTATATTTTGTTGTTTGTTGTTCTTTTTTTTTGGTTGTTTTTAAAACAATTTTTTTTGATTGTTGTTATTTTTTTTTTTGTATAAAAAAGTGAAATATTAAAATTTTTTTTTGTGCAATGAAGATGTTTTTTGGAGCGGTTTGTACACTCTTTTTTTTATTATTTTTAATGATTTTTTTTATTTTTTTTGGAATCTAAAAAAAAATTAAAACGGACAAAAATTTGTCACCAAAAAAAAAAAAATCTTAAAATTTCATTGAAATATTTCACAAAAATTTCACACCATTTTTTTATCTTTCATGAAATTTTACAAACTTGAGAAATTTTTTTTCTATTTTTATCTTTCTTATTAAATTTCAACTGGATTTTTGTTAAAGAAAAACCAAAAACAAAATATATTGAAAAGAAAACCAAAAATTAAAAAGGGAAACAAAAAACAGAAAAAAAATATCAAATATTTTTATTTCAAGGCGAAATCCGTCCATTCTGTTTGTTACATTCTGTATCCTTCTTCTTCTTCTTCAACGTCTTTTTTTTTTTTTCTTAAAACATGAAGTCATAATTGTTTATGTTTATTAATTGTAATTAAATATTATAAGAACAGATTTGATTTTGATTTGGTAATCGTTTGCATCTTTGTTTGCAATTTAAGAAACAAAACAAAACAAAAGAAAAAAATGTAATAACTTGTTCTTAATTTTTCTTTCTTTATTTTATAAAAATATTTCAACCTTGATTATTTTGTCCGTTTTATCTTTTACTTTTTTGCCTTTTTTTATTTTTTACTTCATTTTTGTTGTTATAATTTTTTTTTTTCTCTTTCAATAAAAACTGAACCATTAGCGGATTTTTTTTATCTTTTTATTATTTGGAGAAAAAAAAATATGTACAAAATGGACATACCTGAATTACCGTAGAGCGTGAAATATTTTCTAAGACAACCAATAAATAAATAAAAATATAATTTCTTATCTTACCAACTTTGATTTTATATTTGTCTTGTGTTTGGTTTCTTTGAAACGCAAATTAACGTTACGAAATCTACAGAAAAATGGGCGATTAAATTAAATTTTGCAATTGAATTTTATTGAAAGTGTTTTAAATTCACTTAAAAATCTTCTATACCTACGTAAAGAATTAATCCTTTTGTGGTGGCAGCTGAAGGATGAAAAAATAAATAAAGGTCGAAAAAACTGGAACCAAAAAAGAAAGAAGGAAACAAATTAAAACTCAGAAAATCAAAATTGTAAAGTAAACGTAATTTTGTTGTTGTTGCTCTTGTTGTTGTTGTTGTTGTTTCTGTTGAAATTATTTTCATCGTAGAATTTCTACAAATTTGATGAGATTGACCTAAAGTTTATAAATACAATAATATAAATAAATAATAATTATTAACAATAAAAAATTTCACAGTTTTCGTATAAAACTAAATTTAACATTAGAAAAATTATTTGCAATATGTACCAAAAAATTGCAAAGCAATAGAAAAATATGTAATGATAATTATTTCATATTTTATGAATAAAATATGACGGGACATTTCATAATTTAATGTCTTCAAATGAATCAAAATACAAATGACCTTAATGATGGTTTGTTTTTTTTATAGAGAAATAAAAATAATTTAGTTTTTTTTTTATGTTTAAATTATTTGTGACTAATTCGATTCGTTTTTCAATTAATTATAATTTCTTTAAAAGTCACAGGTGAAGTTCCCTTCTTCTTTTGCTTCAACTGTAACTCATTGAAATTGTTTCAATTATATTTTGAATAAATTCTTATGATTTTACGGAAACATCTACAAAATTTTTATTCTTTCTCTTATAATTCCAAGAAACCAGATTTGAGACCCTGGCATTAGTATTTATTCGTTTGTTTTATTTTAATGCAATTAATTTAAATGAAAGAATAAATTATTGATAAAAACCAAAAAAATTACGTTTATAAAATTACAAAATGTAAAATAATGAAAATTATTCTAGTAAAAATTATGATCTCGTGAAATGCTCGATAAATTTACGTTTTGACTTAATATTAATAAATTTCAATTCATTCGACTTAATTTCTTTTTTCTCTTAGAATAATTATTCTTATTGAATAATTTATAAGCTACGTTGTAGTAATTTTTACATATAAAATTATTATTTTTATAACAATCACAATACGTAATTTTGTTTTTATTTTTTTGTGCGTTATAAAAATTAAATAAAAAAAAAAAAAAAACACAGAAACATGAACAAAAATGTGAAACGTCCCAATGTAAGTACACACCAAAAAAATAACAAAAACAAAACAAAGTGTTGTTGTTGTTGTTGTTGTTGTTGTTGTTGTTGTTGTTGTTGTTGTTGTTGTTGTTGTTGTTGTTGTTGTTGTTGTTGTTGTTGTTGTTGTTGTTGTTGTTGTTGTTGTTGTTGTTGTTGTTGTTGTTGTTGTTGTTGTTGTTGTTGTTGTTGTTGTTGTTGTTGTTGTTGTTGTTGTTGTTGTTGTTGTTGTTGTTGTTGTTGTTGTTGTTGTTGTTGTTGTTGTTGTTGTTGTTGTTGTTGTTGTTGTTGTTGTTGTTGTTGTTGTTGTTGTTGTTGTTGTTGTTGTTGTTGTTGTTGTTGTTGTTGTTGTTGTTGTTGTTGTTGTTGTTGTTGTTGTTGTTGTTGTTGTTGTTGTTGTTGTTGTTGTTGTTGTTGTTGTTGTTGTTGTTGTTGTTGTTGTTGTTGTTGTTGTTGTTGTTGTTGTTGTTGTTGTTGTTGTTGTTGTTGTTGTTGTTGTTGTTGTTGTTGTTGTTGTTGTTGTTGTTGTTGTTGTTGTTGTTGTTGTTGTTGTTGTTGTTGTTGTTGTTGTTGTTGTTGTTGTTGTTGTTGTTGTTGTTGTTGTTGTTGTTGTTGTTGTTGTTGTTGTTGTTGTTGTTGTTGTTGTTGTTGTTGTTGTTGTTGTTGTTCTTTTTCTTTCTGTTCTGATAAACTGTACCAAAATGAAAGTGAAAAAATAAAGAAAGAAAAAAAAAAAAACAAATAGCCTCCAGACATTTTGTATTTTATTATTTCTCGCATCGTATGTCTTTAGGTCGTATAATATATTTTTTACCCAGATCTTTCATTAATTTTTGTATTTTTCTCTCTCTGTCTCTCTCTCTCTCTCTCTCTTTGTCTGTGTATAAATATTTCTGATTATTATTATTATTATTATTATTATTATTATTAATATTTTGAATAATAACATAAAACTGAAACATAATAATAATAACAATTATGGAGATACTCTGTACTTACATCAACAGTCGTCTTACATCTTATTAATTTCTTTCAATATTTTCATTTTTGTATTCTTTTTATCCGATTTAAAAACAGAAAAAAAAAAATGTACATAACTCTGAGAGATTTTTAAAACTTGTCGCTGTTGATGTGGAACGGGTTAAGTTTAAAACAGAAAAAACAAAAAAAAAGAAATGAAACAAATAAGAAATAAATTTGATCTTGTTAATATTATGACAAGCGATAAGTAACCGGAATTTATTAAATGGAATTTGATGAAGTAATCGATTTTTTTTTTTGATTTGATTTGATTTTATAATTTTATTTTTTTTTTTTTGGTATTGAGACAATAGAAAATATTTTGTTGAATAAAACAAACACACCTGAGTGTTACCTGAATGTTGTGAGAAATAAAATTGAAAGAAAAAAAATATAGGTACATGTATTTTTGGTGGCATATAAATGAGAGCGAAAGTATTTCTTTGAAAATCGATCAAAAAAAAAAACAAATCAAGAAAAACAAAATACCAAAAAAAATAATAATAATAAAGTGAAAGAAGTTTGATCAAGATCAATTCTTATTATACAGATTTACTTCCGTATATTTTAACAGCAACAAAGAAATAAATGTGACAAGAGGACTGAGAATAATTTCAGTTACATCATGATTCACGCACATTATATAGATTTTATTGTCAATTTGAATGAAAGGATATTGAATTATTAATGAACGTAAATTTATAAAAAAAATGCATTCCAATGTAAAGCAAAAGTTGCATTTATATTTTTCTTTATTTTTGGTTGCATTTTGAATTTTTAATTAATTTGAAAGTATAAAAGGGTCCGACTCATCAGAATATGTCTCGTAAACTTTTTAATTTATGTTGAATTTATGCGCATTTTAAAATATTTTTTTGATTAAAGTTTTTTTTTTTTAGTTGACTTTTATTTAAATTTTTGAAATTGTCTTTTGTTGTTGTTGTTATTTATTGTACATTTTTTTTTGTTTTTTCGATTTTGTCTTATTAAGTTATTAACGATGTATAAGTATAGGTTTTGTGTTCAGAAACAAAATTAAAAGCTGCGTATGTAAGAAAAAACTGTTAAAGCAAAAAAATTATGCACCAAATATAAAAAAATAAATTTTGATTAAAAAAAAAAAAGCAAAACCGTATATGTGAAACCAGATTCATTAGTTCCAATTTTTAAGTTGCAAAATTTTGTAATGTGTTACAAACAGGTTGAACGACTTTTTTTTTATTATTATTATAAGAAAGAAATTACAAGAATTAATTATGAAATTGTATATTGGATTGATTTCATTTGATTTATTAAAATTCAATTCAATTAAACAAATTATTCAATTTTCATTTATAAAAAAAAAATGTCATCCTTCTATGTGGGAAATTTTAAGAGTGCAGACAATTAAGTTTATCTATTCTTTGGAATTCTTGGTTCTAAAAAAGGAATCTTACAGGGAACTATGACAAAATTATCAATATTTTCATTCACTCATCTCAATCATTGTCTTCGTCAATTCACATTCAGTAGTTACCTTTACAATATTTTTTATTATTTCAGGCGTTCATTGACATAAGAAGGTGACATAAGAAATAAATAATAAATCATAGAGAGAATAAAAAAAACTTAATAATTTGGAACGCGCGTCGTTTAACCCAGAAAAATAAATCGAGTAAATAACAAAAAAAAAATTTTTAATAAAAATGATGAATAGAAATTTAAAGAAACAAATGGAAACGAGAAGAAATTGATCTAGAAATGTCATTTGTAAAATTATTAGACGACAGTGAAATGTTATTTATGTAAATTTAATTTTTTTTTTATATAAATATAAATAAATTTACATACCTGACGATCGTCTTGTCTGAATTATTATTTATTGATTTGTATAAACCAATTTTCTTATTTTCATTTTGAACCAAAAAAAAAAACAATTTTGTTTTTTCTATTTTTAATTTCATTGTTAATTTTTTATTCATTTTTTATTTATTATATAGAAAAATATGTGATTTGTATATTTTTTATTGAAACAAATAAAAATCATTTCACTTTTATTGTTAATTTATTTAGAAAATTAATTTAATTTAATTTTTTTTTATTCGCGTTCACAATTGCAATGTTAATGTACTTTTTCAGTGCAATGCAAACCTCTTGCTATTGTTGTCTTTTTTTCTTCCCCCTTTTTCCATTAATGATTGTTGTATTTTTTTTTTAAATAAATTTAAAACGAAAAAAAAAATCCATGAATTTCAACCGGAAAATTATGAAGAAAATGAAACAAGAATAAAAAAATAATAATAATAATATTTGCCCTTGATTCTTTTAATAAAATGACAAAGAAAAAAAGTGTAACTGACAAAAAAAAAATGTAATTGTTATTGTTGTTGTTGTTGTAATTGTAGTTGTTCTTGTCTTTTTTTCATTTAAAGTCGAATTCCTTGATTTGATTTTTATTTTATTTTAAGTATAAAAATATTTTATAATTTCACTTTTACAAAAAATATATTTTTAATTTAAATGCAAAACTAACAAACAGCAAAACATAATCATTTAATAAATTGAACCAACAAGTTATCTAGGTCAAAACAACCAGACAAAATGATAATTATTTAATCTAAACTTGACCAAGTTTAATTTTCTTCTTTGATCTCAATTATATTTGCAAAATGTTCGTCCTTCAATTATCGTCATTTATTCACATAATTCAATCAAGAATTTGACGAATAAATGAAAAGGATTTAATTAAATTTTGATACAGATTACGTGTTAATTTTTTTTCTTTTTTTTGCAAGTTTCTCAAAAGCCAAAATTGTTCCTTTGTTTAAATTCTTAATTTGTTTCCATTATATAATTTTTATCTGAATTTTATTCGAAACTTAAATTGTTTGAGAACAACAAAAAAAAAAAAATATGACAAATCGCAGCTAACTTAATTTGAATGTAACTTTTTTTTAATAACAACGACTTTCGCTGAATTTATTATAAATTTTTAGCTGGGAGTAAAAGTAAGAAAAAAAAAAAAGAACCACAAAGAACTGAACTGAACTGAACTAAACGTCCTTGAATGCATAAAAATTATTAATAAAAAAAACAAAAATATAGAAAGAAAAAAAAGTTGTTGTACTTTTAACCGGTATTTTATTTCTTATTAATTTATCGTTTCAATTTCAATGTTTTCATATTTCTTCTTACATCGAATCTTTTTATTTTATTTCTTTCAATCCTGAAACTGATCTGAAAATCAATTTTATGAATTCTCTATTTTCTTGAATCTTTTTGATTTTTATTTCTGTTTTTTTTTTCTTTCACACAAAAATTTTCACTGAATCCAAATTTAAGAGAAAAATCACAGATAATTCAATAATGAATTCTGTTTAGAGAAATAAAAACATAAAGAATAATTTATCCATGTATGTGTGTGTGTGTGTAAACGATACATTATGTTGTACATTATGGATATTGAATATTTAGGTTTGGTATTTAATTACAATCGATAGAAATAAAAGCACATTAAAATGCCGATGGCGTGTTAAATTCTTTAATGTGAAAAAAGAAAAAAACGTAAATAATGTAAAATGTTTTAATGTGAATGGAGTCTGGTCTGGCCTGGAAGTTTAAAAACTTTAAATATTTTTTATTCCATATAGACCTTGACGTAAATAAAATAAAATTTATTGAATTTAAAAATAAAAAGGGGTGTAAATTCTTATAAACCGGTGTAATTAATTATTCGGTGTAATTAATATTTCGGTGTAATTAAATAACGAGTTGATTTTTTGGCAGCCATATTTTGTTTATTTTAATTTTTCAAATTTAAAAAAAAAACGCATCAAATGCAAAATAACTTTACAATTCACTGATCAACTGAATTATTTTCAAAATTCTTACAAAATTATTTTCTACAATTTTTCTTTAGTTAGAAAAACTTTAAGACAGAAAATAAAAAAATATGTTGTTATTTTTTTATTATTATTTATTTATTGTTTTGTTTTATGTAACAAAAAATAAATTAAAAAAAAAAAATTGAACGTGAATGGTACGATAAGTGTAAATTGATTATAAAAATTTCTAATGAAATTCAATCCAATAGAAAACATAATTAATAAAAGTATATATGAAGAATTATATAAGAAAATTGTAATAAATTTATTACGTATATTTGATTGGAATTTAATATTTTCAAACAAGGTCGAATATTTAATCAATAAATTTAAAGTTTAAGTAAAATATCATTTATTGTATGTTGATTGTTAATTTATTTGTTATTTACAGTTTTAGCAATAGAAAAATATTTAATTAAATTATTACCTACGTACGTATAATTTTATTAAAAACAAAAAAAAAAAAAGAATAATATGACGAAATATTTTGGTTTTTAAAAGGGGAGAATTGAATAATTCCAATCAAACGAACTTTAATATTGTGAATGTTTAATGGTTGGTTTGCTGGGTTTCATACTCAATAATTATTATTACAATTATTATTCAAGTATTTATATTTATGGATTATATTCGTTGCTGTTCTTTACCTTTATTAACTTATTCCAAATTGATAATGTCACGAATTCTAAATAATTTCTGATACGATTGTGATACGATTCTGATATGATTGTGATGAAATATTTTAACATTTAATCAATCAAATTATATGTATTAAAGTCACATAAGTTCACCATAATTTAATAAATACTTACAATATTCACCAATCAAATTCATTTCCATTACTAAAATTATGTTCTGTTATTTTATTATAATTATAAATATAAAATGAGTTGCAATTTGTCACTATTGCCTAAAGGAAGTGTTCAATTTTATTTTCTTTTCATGTAAAAAATTCATATAACGAAACTGTAATTATTTATTATTACTCTTTGTCATAAGTCATAATAAATTATGTTTATTTTGATCGTGTGTGAATCCGTTAAAATAATTATTATTTGATTAAAAGAATTTTTATTATTTCATTAAATTCTTGGAAACGTACTTTTACTGTAATTAAATTTGAAAACAAAATAGAAAACGGAAAAAAAATTTAAAATATTTTAGGTAATGCACGTTCTAGAAATTAAATTATTGATACTATTGGTAATCAAATTATCAGAAACAAATAATAAAAAAAAGGAATTATAAAAGTTATCACGTAACATTGGACAAATTAAATTAGTTCCCATGTAACATTTTTTTGAGATTATTTTTTTTTTATTGTTTCAGATTTTACTGGTATGCTTATCAGTCGTTGCAGCACAATATAATGAAGGTGCAGGACCACCGAGAATATCCATCCCTGGGGCAATACCAATTCCATTAAGACAAAATCAATATAGAAATGAACGTGTTGTTCCTGGACCTAATGTGGTTAGAATTCGTCGCCCTGGTCCATTTCCAAGACCACAACAATTAAATGCAATCCCAATACCTCAACCACAAAGACCCATTCCACAAGAGGAAGCAAAACCAGTTACTGAAGAAGCTGAAGAAGATGCACCAGAATTTGTACCATCACTTTTATCTTCCCAAGCACCAGTACAAGCTCAAACTGCATCTGCTGTTTATTCAACAGAACCAAATAATTATGCTCAAGAACGTCATGAAGAACCCCAAATTCCAAGATTTAGTCCTCAAGATCGACCAGCACCACAACCACGTCAGCAAGAAAGATTTGTTCCAGAATCTGGTGGACAAAGATTTGCTATTCAAGATAGACCAGTACAACAATTTAAACAAGCAGTAATAATTTTTAACATTGTTTTTGGAAAATTCAGATTTAAAAAAAAATCGTTTACTTAACAGGTTCGTCGTCCCGTTTATCGTGAAAGTCGTCCACAAGCAGCTCAATTCACTCAAGAAGAACCTCAACAAGTAAGACAAGTAGCAAACAGAGTAATTGAACAGAGACCAAGACCAACTCATAGCAATCAAGTAAATTATTCTTATTCCCATATAAATTCAGTTTTTATTTAACCAAATATTTTTAATTTAATTAAAGGATTCACGTGAGAAAAAACCAGTCGCCCAAATTTTGAGAAAGTACCGTGATGAAAATGAAGATGGTTCTATAACATGGGGCTTCGAAAATGATGATGGAAGTTATAAAGAAGAAATCATTGGAAAGGATTGTGTTACTCGTGGACGTTATGGTTATATTGACCCCGATGGATTAAAGAGGGAATACAATTATGAAACTGGGATTTTATGTGATCCAAATAGACCAGATTTAGAACAAGATGAAGAAAAAGCTGGATACGTTGATTATCAAGAAAATAAAGCTGTTCTACCAAACGGTTTAAAAATTGATTTGAGTAATATGGGCAAAAATAAATCAAAACGTCCTCAAATAGCACAAAATTTTTATAGAAATTAAGTTCATTTAAAAATATTATTTATTTCTAAGATTGTAGTAATACATAAGAATGTTTAATGTAATTTGTTTTTTTAAAAAATAATAACGTTAAAATTCCAATTGTTTCCTTTTTGGTTAATTTCCATTAATTAATATGAACGAAGTCTTCGCCATAGGTGGGGAGTGGGATTCTATTTAATGAAGTCGTAATAATCTCCAATTTTGCCTGTGATAATGTTTTTTTGGACCTTTTTGACCTCAACATGCTAATCAATCTCTCATTCTATAAACTGTGATCTGGAAATACCAATGCGAAATCAAAATATGTTCATTTTTTTCTTGTTTCCGGATTAATACCTTTAACTGCTTTTTCTAAATATTCCTCTTCTAAATATTCAATTTCTAAGTATTCCTCTTTCAATATGTTCAATGATGTCAAGACTTTTTTCTTTTTGTTATTGTAGTGTAGTAGTACAAATTTATATTCAAAATGGTCGTATTTTTTTTATCTAAACTTAACTAAAAAATTATTGTACATTGAACTGAAAAACAATAATAAATGCAAAGTTTAAGTAGTTTGTCGCTGGCTCTGTTTCAATATTCCATTTCAAAGAATACATAGCGCTAAGAAAAAGCTTTGAAATTAAATATTTAGTTCGTGTCTTAACTTAAAAATTTGTCTTCACTTACTGCTAGAATTTGGAAAATAAAATGTTTACTAAAATTATTCGTAATCAAAGTTTGATAATATTTATATTAAGTTTTGTTTAATAAAAGATTGTTTACTGCTTTAGATAGTAGAAAACATAATTTTTAAGTATTTTTTAATAAAATTTGTAGAGTAAGTAATAGTTTAATAATGGTTTAGTAAACTAGTAAATATATTTAATTGCAACTATTTACAAATTCCGTTTAAATTAAAAATGCAATTTTGTACACTACATATGAAAAATTAACTTAAAATTGATTTATAATACTGTTTTCCGTATCATCTTCTAGCGACCATAATATTGTTATCATCTTTACAAACAAAGATCTTTCCCCCCACTCCTTACAAAAAAAAAAAAAAAAAAAACAAAGTAAAAAAATATCGCTATAATTAAACGATTTTAATATTTTTTTTTTTTGTCTCTTTGTTATTCATTAAGATTAATAATTTTTCAGTAGATGATTTTATTTAATTCATTCACTTGTAATAAAACAGTAAAAGTGTTTAGTGATTTTATTTCTTTTCAAAAAGTTTAATTAATTTTAATTGTTGAAAAACAAAAAACTAAAAGAAAATGTTAGCATTCTGTAACACAGTTAAATTTTCAACAGTAATTTATGCCTCAGAATGGGGTGTCATTATTTTTCATATATTGGCAATGTCATTTACAATATGGACAATAGATTTACCACCATTACTATTAACACCAACATTTTTATTAGTGAGATCAGGACTTATGATATTATTTGCTCTTGCATTATTACTTGCTGCATACAAAGTAAGAATTTTTTTTTGTTTTTCTTATAATTTTATACTGATTTTATTGATTCATATTTATTTCAATTGATTTATTTGAAGGAAAAGTAAATAACGATTTTTCTACTTTAGTCAAATTTGTTCTCTTTCATTAATTCATAAAAAAAAAAAAACAAATAATAATAAAATAATTAATTTGAAATAAAATAAAATAGAAAAATATTTTGTACCAAAAAAATTGACATCAATTTTTCTTCTTTTTTTTTGTATTTGTTCCAGAGAATTCCAATTTTGATTATTGCCCGAATTATTTTTGAACAATTTTATGCGTTAGGTAATATATATATTGCATACAAAATAAGTAACATATATTTTTGGATAATGACTGTCGGTGGTATAGGTAAGATTTTATCATTATAACATTTCTTATAATTGTCATTTTCTTTTTTTTTTTTTTTGATTTTTATTCTGTTTGTTTATTTTTTTTTTTTTTCTTTTAGCTGGTGGAACATTTTATTGTTACCTTTTATTTTTATTCTATAAATATATAAAAACAGATGTAAATATAACAAATAATAATAATGGACGTGAGATTATTGATGAAAATGTTTAATCAAAATTTATATTAAAAAAAAAGAAGAAGAAGAGGAAGATGAGGAAGAGGATGGAGAGGAAGAGGAAGAAAGAAAAATTGTTTGAAGGACGTTTTTTTTAATTTTTCATTTAAAAAAAAAAATTTATTTAAGAAAAAAAAAGAAAGTTTTCGTTTATTTTGTTTTTACATTATTTTTTTTTTTATTTTTTAATATACACACACACACACACACACATTAATAATAATAAAAAAAAAGCTCTTATAATACATTGTTGTTGTTTTATTATAAGAACAAAAAAAAAAAAACTAATAATCTTTAGGATGAGGAGATTTCTTTTTTTTGTTGTGCGTCAAAAAATTTTTATTGTAGGAAGAATTAACGAAAAGAAGAAGAACAACAAAAAAAAAATGTAATCGTGAAATTTAATTCTATTTTTTTTTTTAAATCACGGCCATTTTCAGTCCAAATACAAAAAAAAAAACGCTTTTTTTCTTTCGTTTTAATTGAACTTGATTTTGTTCTTTGGAATAGAAGAAAAAAAAAACAGTAAAATTTTAGGGTGTTTTTTTTTATAAACTAAAGTGCGAGAAAACTTAAAAAAGTTCTTCAGTGGCAAGTAGTGAAATGTTAAAAAAAAAGTCAATCTCGATTTTATGTGTTCAATGTTTACAGTAGACTTGTTCAAATTAAAGATTAAAATTTACCTTTTCTTTTTTTTATTTATTTAAATCTTGTAATGACGTAAATTCCAAAAAAGATTTTAATTGTGTTAATATTTATTTTTTTTCACCCAATGAAATTAATAAAAAGTTTCAATGAAATTTTCTAGATTTAAAATCAAAGAAAAAAATATTTTGTCTTTTTCATTTATTGTTACGTTTGTCCCATAAGAACAAAAAAAAAACTTAACGTCATTAATTTTTATTTTAAAGATTATAAAATTAATAATGAACACAGTGGAATGACGAAACAAATAAATACGTCAAGAATAAAGTAATTCAAATTTTAAAATCTTTGTTAATTTTCTTAATTTTCTTTTGTTACATTTTTTGTCTTTTTTTTTAAGGGAATCGTTATGAAGATCAGTGGACTACAATCAGGAATAATATTTCAATAAAATTATTCTTAGTCACTGTCCTGAAAATCCATCTTCTAGAATTTTTATAAAAGTTTAATGACTGTTGAAATTTGTCACAGCTTAAAGTTTCATTTTGTCATATTTTTATTCTTTTGTTCTTCGTCCTTAATAAAGTAAATTTCTAATCCCTTGTTGCATCATTTTCCTTTGTATATTATTGATAAAATAAAACACAATTTTAACATTTTTCTTTTATTCAAACAGATATTTTTTATTGTATATTTTAAAATTTAATGGAAAATCTTTATAAAAAAAAAACGCTCACACAAACATGCATACACACACGCGCGCACACAAAACAATTAAAAAAAAATATGTGAAAAATACTAAACATCTTAATCGAACTTAAATAAAAAAAAAAAAACAAAAAAACAACAGGAAATAAGAATAGGAAACCTCACCCTATGTTTCTTATTCTTATTTCCTGGAGTGGGGAAAAAAAAAACATATTAAGACAACTAATCTCTATCATTAAAAATAATGTTCACAGGTGATTTTGGTGCTAATAAAAATTCAAATTGTGTATCCAGTTCACTACTAAATTCAATTGAAAATTCTTTAATCATCTGAAAATTATAGAGAGAATTAATAAAGAAAAATGAACAAATAAAAAAAAAATATGTACGAACCTTTGCAATAATTAAAATTAATTCCATTTCAACAAATCTTTTTCCTGGACATGTTCGTTTACCAATACCAAATGCTAAAACAATTGATGAACCAGGTTCATTATTTTTTAAACATTTTTCATTGTTATCATTATATTGTATCCATCTCTCTGGTAAATACATTTTAGCATTATGAAAATTTTTTTCATTATGACATGCAAGCAAAGTATGACATAATATAACTGTCTAGTTGATTTGAAATAAAAAAGAATAAATTAATAATTAAAAACAAACAAATGTGAAAAGTTTAGAGAAAATACTTACTCCTGGCTTTAAATTGTATCCAGATAAATTGAAATTATCCTCTAATATTCTTGCAATACAAAATGCTGTTGGACTTATTCTATACGCTTCTTGTATGCAAGCTTTTGTATAAACAGCTTTATTTAAATCTTCTGTTTTTATTTCTGAATCACAATATTCAAAATCTTTGTAAATTGTTTTTTGTGTTTCCGGATTTTTTGTTATGTGAAACAGTATAAATGACAGTGTGTTTGCTAACTAAAATACAAAAAGTGACCAATTTTTTTTTAATAATAGAAATTTAATGTCCTAATGTAGACAATAATTTTGTGTACAAACCGTTTCAATTCCAGCTGCAATAAAATCAATAATTGCTGATTTTTTTTCTCTCAAATCTAAATCAGATGTTTGTAAAATACTTATAAAAACATGACGAACATCATTATCATTACATTCAAGTTCTTCTTCTAATGAACGATCAACCATTTCAGAAATAATACTATAAAAAATTTATAATAAAATCTGTATAAATCAAACAATAAAATACAATTAAAAAAAAATACCTTCCACCATAGTGACTGTCATTAGAAGTTAAACATTTTACTTGAGCAAAAAGACTTTTATTTTAAATAAATGCAATGGAATAGTTATGGCACGGTGACCAGAATTTGTATGTTTTAAATTTTAATTTTAACCAAATGTAATAATCTTTTTCGACCACAAATAACAGCCACTAACACAGTAATAGATTTACTACATATAAAAATATGTTACAAGATCAACGACAAAACATACATACATACTCATAAATAATTTCCTCGCTTTTAACAAAATCCTTATAGGTTTTGGTTGGAAAATATTTCCATAAACCAAAACCAAAATATGAATCTCTTTGACTTATAAATAGATTTTTAACAGCTGCTGACAATTGCACAACATTTGAATTTGGTGTTGAATCTTTTGTTAAAAATCCCATTCTTCTTCCTAACATTAATGTGCAAACAGCTAAGATTTTAATAATTAAATTAGATTTTGTTTGAATAAATTTTTTACAAACATTTTTTTACCTTCCAATCCCATTAAATTAGCACAATCTTGAAAGTTCTGTACCATATTATTTTCATCTCTTTGTGATTTTAAAAGTTCAATGAAATCATCACAAACAGAATTAAGTATTGGTTGAAATGATTGTAAAACTCGTGGACTTGTTATTTGTGATGTCAGCTTTGATCTGAGATGAAACCAATTGACTCCTTGTCTTTAAATGAAAATATAAATTAAAGGAAATAAAATTTGATTTAGGTGAAATTTGTAGAAAAACTTACTCATTGACAATTCCAGTGCTTGCATATCTATCTGGTCGGCTTCTTCTATAATGTGCAACAATTTCGGTAGGTGGACGGTATGGATACTTACTTGAAAAAAATAAAACTTTCTCAATATCTTCACGGTCAAATAAATTTACAATTGGTAAGCCATTGGCAACTTCCAAAACAATTGGTCCATACGTTTCGTTCATTGCTTTTGAAAATAAAAAATAATTGAGAAAATTAAAAAAAAAAAACAAATTCTAGAGTGTAGAAAAAATTATGAGCAACAACCTTTATAAGCTTCATGAATTTTTGACATTTTATATTTCCAAAAGTAAATCCATTTTGTTCCACATAATGGAAATGATAAATGTCCAGGAATATTCCATACTAAATTTTTATCTCGTTCACGATTCCACAAATAATTTAAAAAATTTATTATTAATTTTTGTAAACGATCACTTAATGTTATACAAAGAACAAAAATCATGAAAATTATGTAGAGTAAAAATATTGTAACCGACATATTTGTCTATTTTAAATTTCTGTTGAATAAAAAAGAAAAGAAAATCAATTAAAAGATTCTATTAAATAATTTGCTATTATAAATTGATCGATATGACAATGTTAGCAAAAAAAAGAAGCTTAAACCTAACTTAATTTTTATATGATGTAATTAATTTTATGGCTAAGCTATTTTATTTGATTTTACAAATTACTGATTATAAAATCAACACTAAATAGATAAATCGTGAATAAGGTTTAACTAATTAAAATTATTGTCAATATTAAATAATAACAATAAAATTATTTGTTTAGTCTTTAGTATGTGTTAATGTTACAAATTTAATCATCTAAGCGATTGCAGATAAAGTTAAAATTAAATAAACTGATAACAAATTGATAACAAAACCTATATTTGAGTCTTATACGTTACAGATAAGAAAATACAGATCATTCATGACAATTTTACAACTTAACTATGATACAGCATATTATCGCTGATTCATCGTAAGTAATTTAGGTACGAAAAAATAATAGAATAAACTTTCGTTCTGTTTGTTTATTTTGATGAATGTAAATTTTAACTAGAATGCTAGTGATATTTGTACTAGTATACTAGTACAACAACTCAGGTAAAATGATATTTTATTGTTGTATTTTACGACATTTAGAGATCTAATGATAAGTATTTATAAGCTGAAATTCTGATAAATGGTCCAGAACGGAAACACCATAAAAAAAAACTGAAAAGAATTATTCGCAGTTTACATTTTTAAAGATAAGAATTTTTATTAAATTGATGACTAGATTAAATTACCACTTTTCATTCTCTTTTGTTCTTTTTTTTGTTACTTTTGAATTCATAGAATTTTTAGTTATGTTTTATAATTTGATCCTGAAATATGATCTAAACAAAAAAAAAAAATTAAATCGGCCATTATTTTCATTTCATTGATAATTTATAAGAAATTTCTAAGAAACGCTAAATCATAATAACAACAATAAAGAAAGGTTCAAGAATCTTTACATATGCATTCAAATTAATCCAAATAAAAATATTTAACCTTCTTAAGGCATACGATACACGTGTGTCTGTTTGTGTGTGTGTGTGTGTGTGTATGTATGTGTGTTTGTGTGTCAGTATCAAATGATGACTTAATTGAAATATAAAACGCTTGATTTTTAACAATGAAAATATAATTAAGCAGAAACTTATTTTGAAAATTTATGTATTCATTGAATTTAACCAATAATTTTATTTTCATTAATTTTACATTATATTTTTCTTCCATTTCTGATCATCAGAATAGGGTCTAGGCACTAATCTTATTTGTAATTTTTGTAAGAATAAAAGAGACAACAATCAACATTGTGTGTGAGAATGGGATAAAGTGATTTAATAGATATTCAATTAGTTGGTATATCGAACCATTACAAATTGAATTTATAAAATTATTGAGTTAATGCGATATAATAAACAAACTAATTACATTCTAATTAAATTAGTTTCATTAATTAATTTCCATTAATTATTGGAATGTGTTTAAAATTTATAAATGTAAAATAAAAAAAAAAAAACTTTAATTGAAAAATTGTATAACACAAAAAGAAAATCATTCGTCTTGAGTTGCAGATCCATTTACAAATCTGACACATTCTGAAATTTATCTATTAAATTGGTTTCGTTTTTTTTGTTTATTTTTTGTCTTTTTTTTTCATTTTTTGTTTTTTTTATGAATAAAGTATTCGATTTCTTCTTTTCTGTTTTGATTTTTCTTCTTTTTTTTTTTTGTATTGTTTTTGTTTTTGTTTTTGTTTCTATTTTTTTTTTTTTTTGTTTTTGCTTATTTCAGTATTTGTTGTTGTTGATTTTTTGCGTTTGCAAAAAAAAAACAAAACTGATCGTATCTTTTTAAACGTTGATCATGATCACACACACACACGCTCGTGTAAGAACTAAAAGGCCTATACAAGGTAGAACGAATTAGTTTAATCAAGTTATTTAAATTTTTTTTTGGGAAACAATTTAATTTGCTAATATATTTTTTTTTTTAAATTAATTAATTAACAGAATTTTAGTGTCCACAACAACAATAAATTAACAACATTAACAATTGTGTGTAAATGGATAATAAAAATTGTAACTAAGTTAAAATTAAATGATGATGATCCTAATAGACGCACACAAAATGATGGACAACTTCCGGTATCATAAAGTGTGTACAATAAATGTAATCCTTTTAGTGAACAATTAGAGATGGATACTTCCGGTTTTATAAGTGATGTGAACAAATTTATGTACGATTACCTGCCCATTTTTTTTTTCTTGTGTTATTGTTTCGTTCTGTTACCTCTATCAACTTCTCTCTGCCTACACACAATACAAAAAATACATAATAATAAAACTAGGTACAAGGTTATACTGATGACTTAACACAATTCTTTAATAATTTTTTCTATTTAGATTTTTTTTAACTTGCGAGCGTATTTTTTTTTTTGTTCTTCGATTTATTTTGTTTTATTGACGTGAGAAAATGAAGTTTACGCATGCAGTGTGTTACAAGGTCAGGTTCAATGGAAGCTTTCATTCAATGAATGATGCATAATACTTTTTTTTTTATTTCATTTTTTGTGTTTTTTTTTTGCCTTAGTTTTAGCGGTATTTAATTCATTTAATTTGAGTTACCTGTGGTTGGTAGAAACTGACTGGTTGAAAATAATAATTAAAAGTTAATTTCAAGACAATTTGTTTCAAGTATATTTGAATGCAGTGTCTAAAGCTTTCAGATAAATCCTGTTTGAATTTTCATTTTGGTTTCAGATTTTTATGTTACGAAGCAAAACGTAAATTGAAATGCTGGATCTCATATGAAATTAAAGTTGAAGCAATTAAATTGTGATTACATTTTTCAATTGAATTTTGATACAAATCTATGCAACTTTAAGAAAAAATGAAAGACAGAAAATAATTGATATATAATTGACAGAATTGGCATAATATGAGAATCTATTTGAGTTCATTTATTTGTACAAGAATTCATGCACTTGATTGAGTAGACGAGGCAATTTTTATAAAGAAAACCAATTATTTTGTAAAAAATACAGAAATCAATGAAGAAAAGTTATATCGTTATGCGTGTTTGAAAGAAAAAATATCCAGATACTTTATAATATTTGTTGTATTCGTTAAAGAATGTTAATTTTATCTAAAATTCTGATCTGATATTGCAACAATTTTTATTTATAGAAAAAAACAGAAAACAGCCAGGTGAATTAATAAAGTTTAGAAACTTTAATAAACAGCCACCTGGAAAAAATATTAAAAGATTATTGGTAAGAAGGAATTACAATAAAAATCACAGTCTGCATTTATTCTTGATAATAAAAAATTTAACCATGTTTCAATATATAAATTACGATGTAATCATTTTGATTTGTTTAAATCAAGTCTGAAACGTTCAAACCATATTAAAAGTCTGTGCATTTGTAAGAAGAATTAAAAAAAATGTTAAAGTTAATTATAAAATTTTCCTTTCTTATTCTGATTCTATATTTGAAATTATAAGTTGTTCTGATTATTGTAATTATATGAACATGAACAATGTGATGGTTCTAAACATTTATCATGTGAAAATAATTAATTTAGGATAACAGACGGATATGAGAATTTTGAAATATTTGAAGAGATGACTACAATTCCAACAGACGAATTCACAGATTCATCTAAATAATTTAACATTGTATAAGAATTTCCACCCAAAACGCTAAAGTTCAAATACTAAAAGTTCACATGGTGAAAAAATTTGATAGAAAACAAAAATTATTTATTGTTAAATTATTAGGTCAAAAATTTATAATAAAACGACTCTCGTTTTGTCGATTGTTGGACAAATTTAATAATTATCTGTGAATTATTCAAACTGTTTCTTCTTTCTCTGTGCTTGCCAAAAAATAAAATAAAAACAATTACAATAATTCTTTGTGTAATTCAAATAAACTCAAATTCAAACATCAACATCAAAATAATAATCCAAATAAAACAAAAAAAAAAAAAAAGCTCATAAACACAAAGAGAGTGAGAGAGCAAGAGAGCGAGAAGCAAAAGAAATAAATTGAACTCTTAAAATCCAGAATAAAATGTTGATAACAAACAAAAAAAAAAAAATGTCACAATCAAAAAAAATCTATAACACAAAATCACGTTCCCATAAAAGACAAAAAGTGTCATTGTCAAGGTTGTTCAAAAAAAAAAAATTTGTATATAAAAAAAAAACAAGAAGCAAATAAAGAAAATAAAAAAAAAACAAACAAACAAAACATTTGAAAAAAAGAATTGAAAAACGCGATAAAAACTAAAAACGAATAAAAATATGGAATTATAATAAAAAGATTTCAAAATTTCCGGGATCATCAAATTTTAATTGATCTTTCTTCTTTCAAATCAGGAATTTTTTTTAATTTATTAAATTTTTCAGTTTTTTATTTTTAAGTATTCTTTGTTCGTGTTGCTGTTACTGTTGTTGTTTTTATTATTTTTTGTTGCTAAAAAATTCACATGATGATAAAAATCACGAAAACTAGTTTTATTTTTTTTTTGAAAGGAAATTTCCCAACAACATTTTTAATGTTGTTGTATGTAAATTTTTTTTTTAATTTTGTATTTTTTGGCAAAATTAAGCCTATGAACATTTTTTTCTTATTGCTAAAAAAAAAATGTTAAAAATACAAAAATTGAATAAGAAAAAAAAGGATCGTTATACTGACGTGATCAACATTTGTAAAACAAAGAAGGATCGTTATACTGACGTGATCAACATTTGTGTTCAAAATTGTTTAAGTTTTGAGGGAGTTGAAGACAATCCAATTAGAAAATCAAAGTTCACAATGAAAACCTGTGAAATTGGACCATCAAATATATTACACAATACTTATGACTGATAACATACACAGGTGATTAGATTAAATAACATTTTAAAATTTATACTATGTGACCTTTACTTTTGATTATGGCAAATATTTTTCAACAAAAATTCCTCATAATTAAATGACATTAGTGGCACACATTTTAAACAATAGAATGATAAGAAAAAAAAAAAAGTGATCAACCAACAAGAAAATAAATTCAATTGATAATATTCTAGAAATTATTTTAATCATAAAAGTCCAACACAAAAAAAAAATAATAAAATTATGCAATCATTATAAGATAACGAAAAATTGACAAAAATATGTTATCTCGATACCAAAGGGGGCAAACAAAAATGTAAAGACATTTTGATAAAAAAAAAAAAAGAAGAAGATGCATTTCATTTATTTATTTGTTTTCGTAATTTATGACGCTAATAAAAAAAATAATAATAATAATAAATAGAAAAGGAAATCAAGCGTATTAATAATGTCAACGCATTTTTCTTATCATCAATTTTATATAATATTCGGTAATATTGTCACAAGTGTTTTTGAATTTAAAATCTTTTAAAAGTGACGACGAAACGATTTACACGTGAACTTCATTTTAGTGAGGTAATTTGATGAATGAAAATAAACAACAAAACAAATTAAATAAAAGGAAGTTTGAAATTATTAGATTCACGAGATTATCGCAAAAACTTATTTTAATTTAAATCCGTTTAATTGTCTTTTTTAACTTTAACAGGAAAAATATTTAGGATCGATTAGATAATTTTAGAAAATTTGTTGTATATGAATCCTTACACCCAATAATAATGAATTTATCCTACAATTTTCTTTAACTTCTAAATATGAAGCTATATGAAAGTTCACACAACACGTGAATAATGAACACGAATAAATTCACATAAAATAATTCATATAAAAGGATGTCCTCGTTCCTAACTGTTTCCTTTTTATTTTATTCTTTATAAAAGGTTTTTTAAATTGAATAGAAAATCTGTATTGAATTACAGTAAACATTAACACAAAAGTATACAAACAGGAAATTAAAATTTAACATGAACAAAGGAATTGTACATAAAAAAAATGGAGTCTAGGACAATGAGTCTAGCCGCACATGAGGAGATTAAATCCTTTCCATTTATTATAAATTTTTTTTATTAAGAGAAAATGAAACAGAATTTACAATTAAAATGTATTTGTTTAATGTTCGTCGGTTTATTGTTTCATTTTCCTTTTATTCCCGCACATAATTTTCTTAGACAATTCTTCTTATATTCTTCATTTTAACTATAAACTAAATGTAACCAAACAAAACTCTACTCTAAAAAATTATTGAAAACAAATGAAAGAATAAAACTTTACAATCAAAAAAAATAATTATTAAAAATTAAGTCAGAGTCAAAGCAACACATTTTCAATGACGAAACTTATCTGAAGGCAAATTTCTTTTAAAATTTAATAAAGAAAGAAAGTAAATTAATTAAATTAAATTACCGTTAAAGAAATAAAATCCTTTAACTGTATTTTCAATCGCACTTTTTTAAAACTCACTTTCAACCAATAAATTGTCACAACAATAAAAATTTTTGATTATAAAAAATTCACACAAAAAAAAAATACAAAAATTTAAAAAGGAAAAAAAGAAAAAAATAAAACACAATCACTTAAAAAAATAATAATTTGATTACAACAACAATAATGTTTGTTTTAAAATAAATTACACAAATAAAAAGAAAAAAAAAAAAAAGAAAGAATTGAAATTAAAAATAAAAACAAAAAAAAACACCGCAAACGTTAAAAAAAACAACAACAAATATAAATAGAAAATCCAAATAAAAAAAAAAGTATTTAACGCATGCGCGCGCGCTTAAATTGTTCTTTCCTTATCGATATTTTGTTGGACAATGAAAAAGAGAGAACTCAGTTAACTTAACTTAAACTATACAACAACAAAATCTGAACAAATCCCAGACATTTTATTTTTTTTAGTAAAGTGTCATTCACAATAACACACACACAGAAAACATTTTTATTATTCTGTTTATTTTTCTTTCTCTATCTTTCTCTCTCTTTCACTCCTCTGCTAAAAATTTTTAATCAAATTTAATTAGAAAATTTAAGAATTTTTGTTTTGTTTTTTTTTCTCTTCCTTCTTTTTCGCTCTTTTTGATTTCGATTCTGTTTATTTTTTTATTTTAACATATTTTTGATTAAATTATTAACATTTTCTCGTCTGGTTGAGTTTATTTGTGTTAATTACATAAAATGATGCGAACATGATTTCATTAATTTCTTGTATTTTTTTTTTTCTTTTTTTTACTCCCATCAATTTTTTGGACTTTTATTTATTTTTTTTTGGTTTCTTTCAAAAGAAAATAAAAGAAAGAAAGGGGTGGGGAGCAAGAGAGAGAGAGATAGAGAGAGAGTGATGTCAAGTGAGTAAGAAAAAAAAAATCAATGAGATTAATAAAAATCAAAAATAAAAAATGATTTATTTTTATTTGATAAGAAAAATTGTTTTTAATTATTTTTGTTTTATAGAAACAAAAAAAAAACAATAATAATAAAAGAAAAAGAAGAAACAAACATTCTCAAAAAAAAAATCTCTTCTTCTTTTCTTTGTGTTTTTTTTCTTTTGATTTTGTTTTGTTTTTGTTTTTGTTTTTGTTTTGTTTTTGTTTAATTTTGTTTATAAAAGAAATAATTCAAAAATTATTAATAATTACGGAGATTATTCTCTATTTTTAGCCATTATCTTAAAACTAAGGAATTTCGAAATGTAAACAGTAGAACCTGTATAATGGGACCATCGATTTTACAGACAAAAAAAAAATGTTTAAACAGACTAGACACAGGTGGTCTAAATAGACAATTCGATTTGGAATGAAATTATGAGAAACTTATTTAATTAAATTTCAGAGATGGTCCGAGTATACGAGACTCAATTCAACTGATGTTGTACTTTTAAATGAATCCATATGGTCCAATTAAATTATAAGTGACATCTTCCTTTCTCGTTAATAAATGAAGAAAATTCTTATGCAGATTTTCATGATAAACGTAAAATTATTATGAAAATCAACATCCAAAATTTATCAGATGGAAAAACAGCAAAAATAAACCTTTAAAATAATTTGAATATTTGAGGTAGGTCAAACAGTGGATGCGCGCGGCATCATCTTCTAAAAAAACAAAAAACGAACGAAAAAGAAAAACAAAAAAAAAAAAGAAGAAAGGAAAACATGAAACTTGTTTCATTTTGATATAAAAACTGTATTGCGTTTTTCATTATTCTGGAACAATAAAAAAATGTTATCAAGGTCAAGGTTTTTTTTTTATTTGTTGCTTTTGCTTTTGTTTTTGTTTTTTTTTTGTACAGAAGTGAAACGAAAAACAATTCTTCTTCTAAAGTTACAAAAATATTGTTTATTTTTGAGGTGGCCAGATTATTGTATTTTTTTTTTTTTCCTTTTTTCCTCCTTTATAAAATTTTTATAGAAACATTTTTGGGTTCTGACCGAAATAATAATTTATGTGTTGCCGTTCATTTCCACGAAATTTTTCTACGTCTGTGAGATGTTTCCACAATATGAACGCATGAACAAAAATTATAATTCTTTTTTTTGTTGTTTTAATATTTGCTTTCTTACAAACACAATTAAATAAAATATTTTTATGTGCGGTTCACTTTTTATGTTGGATACTTTTTGTGGTGTGATCTTTAAATAGATTTTTTATAAAAATACAAAAAAAAAAAAAAACTGCGCATCATTTTGTTTTTGTATGTTTCTCCCCCTTACATCTGGCAATAAATGTCAGTCTGAACTTTTTTGTTAAATTAAGATTAAAATTTTTTATTAGTTTTTGTTTATCTTTCTCAGAAAATATTAACGAAATCAATTAAATTCATTCAAATTATTTAAAGTTTTTGTTTACTCTTCTGACGTCTGATGTTTAGGTAGTATTGCCATATGTGATAAAATATAAACCCTATATTTTGTTACTGACAGACATCCTGATCTCAATTCTAGTCTGGAGAATCAATTTTAATCAAATTAAAAAAAAAATTGTTTTGAACATTAAAAATTATCCTAGAGCCTAGACACAAGACGAATGAATAAAATCAATTAAAAAAAAAATTGTCTTTGTTTCAAACAAAGAATTTAATTTTCATCAATTTGTTTGTTTTTTCTTTTTTTTTTTAATAAACGCTAATAATAACCAGTTTCTTCATTATATGTCATTGATTTCTGTCTAATTTAATTAATAAACATTAAAAAGATACGCAGTGAAATATCTTAACATTAATTGATGACTCATTCGCCTGGGACAATGGTCAAAATGTTAAAGTAGCAAGATTAAAATAAATTATATTGGTCAACATTTGATGTTGCGGTTGTCATATTTATTTTTATTCAATTTTTGAATTTATTTAGAATAAACTAATTAGGAGTTAATGTCAATGTACGTTCCTCAAACTTAGATGTCAGTCCTTTTTGTCCGTATGTCTTTTCTTCCAATTGTGGGGATGTGGCTTCTTGGTCAAAGAATATCACATTAAATATTTAAGGATAAACTTAGTTTAGTTGGTAAATTATATTTATTTGTGAAGTAAAATTAATTCAAACTATAGACAAGGCGACGGACAAATTTTTATTCTTTCATTTCAATCTTTGGATGATTATTTACTGTAGAGAAATTTGAAAATTAATAATAAAATAATTGTGACTGAAACTTTTATAATATAATAAATGATAAAAATATTCTTGTTAAACTTCTTAAATATAAGCAACATAATTATATTGGATATATATTTATATATACAGAAATGGATACAGGAAAAACCTGTAAGTTTCATCGAATAATTTCTTCTTTTATAACAAACAGATTAAATAATAAAGAAACTGAAAAAAAAAAAATAAATAAATAAGTGTACAAAAAAAAAGGTGTATAATAATAATACAAGAAGACAAATGACTATTTAAATAATGAATTCAAAAAAGAAAGAAAAAAAAAAAAACAAACGAAACAACAAAAGCAACAAATATTCATCCCGTCCATTTGTCCATTTGTTTCGTGTGACTTTTATGTTTCGTTCAGTGGCCGGTTTATTACTTTTCTGTGTAAGAATTCTTTTTTTTTTTGTTTTGAACAAGAAAAATTAAACAAACACATAAATGAAGAAAAATATGATTTATTAAATTTTTATTATTACAAACTGGGAACAAAATTTTTAACAAAGTGTTGATGATGTTTTTTTCTCTTTTGTCAAAACACTTTAAAATATTTATACGAATTGTGACAACAAAAAAAAAATTTTCTTTAATTTAAATTTAAATATTTTATTAATTAAGTTATTCAGTTAGTTTATTCAGTTGGCCAGTGATTATTTAAGACAGATTGGAATTAATCCATTGACAGTCGTCATGCGGACATAATTCATGAAGAAGAACTTCAGACATACATATTCTGAATAACTACAGTAAAATCCTATTATTATTTTAATGACTTTTAATTTTTAACATAATTTATTTTCACTTTTTTCTTTAATTATCATTTCTACTTATTTGAAAATTTATAACGTTGTATTCGTACTTTTCTCAGTTTCTTCTAATAAATTCTTGCACTTAAATTTTACGACATATAAATCTGTATTTTATTCTCATGGTGTTTTTCATTCCATTAAATATAGAAAGAATATGACAAGAATCTTAATCTTAATCTTCTCGTAAAATGAATAAAAAAAAAAAAAAAATAACAATTTCAAGTTTATAATTCAAACTTTCGATTTCCATGCAACAAATTGTTTGCAACTGTGCAACAAGACACATGCAACATTTCCGTTTCATTGTAGAAAATCACATAACTTTATTTTAGAATTTGTATTTTTTTTTTGTTCTTCTTCTCTTTGTTACTTTACATTCTAATTTCTTAAAATATTGTGTTTTTATTAGGATTACGTCAATATATATATGCAAGAAATGAATTAATAATTGTTAACCAAACGAACGCCAGAAATAACCATTTTTTATTTTTATTTTACGACTTTTTTTGTTTATATTTTCGTGTTATGAATTTTAACAAAAAAAAAAAAAATGAAAAGAAACAAAACAAAACAAAAAACAAATTTCATTAATGAAAATATGTCCTCTTTGTTATAATTAGATTTTAGAGGTTTATTTTTTCTTTTGATCAAAATACAACAACAACAACAATAATGAAAAAAAAAAACAAAAAAATCGCCAATGAAAAGAAAATGGAAATATTTTACAGATACGATTTTTATAATTAACTTTAAAAATAAATTGAATCAGCATCATAATTTTTTCTTTAAAATTTTAATAATTTTTGATTTCACCTTCAGATTCTAATAAAAAAGAAAAAGAACAAATTCTAATACAGACACACACACACACACCTTGTTGGCGGTCAACAAACTTGATGATTCCTCCCTAATTAGCATATATCGTATTAAAATCCATTTGACTTTTTGTTTTAAATTAAATCTAATCCAAATTCTCATTATTTATGCAAGAAGGAAAAGAAGACAACAAAAACAACAACAACAACAAAAACAGCAAATGAATTCGCATTATTATTTCTTGTTGTTGTTGTTGTTGTTGTTTCTTTTTATGAAGTTTTTGTTTTTAATTAGAAAATTTTTTGACAGTTTTTTTAATGAATAAAAAATGAATAAAATAATTTGGAATTTTTGTTAATAATTTTTTTTTTTTTTTTTGCAAAATTTTTATGTTTGTGTTTTGTATTTTGTACGCTAGTTATTTATTGATTTGTGTCATTATGTGTGTGTATGTGTGTTTGTGTGTGTGTGTGTGTATTGCTGTGTATTTATAGATAGTTTTGTATATTTATAATGAAAGGATCGAATTAGAGTTAATGGAGACAAAAGTATATTATTAATGATTTTATTATAATGAACTTAAATGTCGAAATTAAAATTTATATAGAGAATGATAATATTGAGATTAGATCATCTTTTAGTCGTTATAAATTTACTTAAAAAAAAATACGATTTTGTTGTAGAATATTCGACGAGTATATTAACAGAAAACATTTTTCTTTACGTTTCTTAAAATCTGAATCAATATGTAATTTCTAGTCAACCAGTTTAATTCTTCAACGTGAATAATTTCATTATATTCTTAATATTGTTCAACTGTGAAGTTTCAGTGAGAACTGAGAACCTGTGTTTTTAGATAAAAAAGAAAACGACAATTATCGTAACCAATATAAATTTTTTTTCTCAAAAAAATGACGTTATTGCTGAATAATCTATAAGAAAAAATTTATCTCTTCATGTAATTTTTTTTAAATGTGGCGGTTTCTTCTTTCAAAACTCACCTTTGCATATAAAATTAACACCTCGCTTTTATTAAATTCTTAATCGGAATGTATAAAAGAATTTGTAAAGTGTCTGCTAAAACTTTATAATCAAAAATCTAATCTTTTTTTTTTTGCATTCTACGAATCTCTTTAGTTTTTCTATACGCATAAAGAAGATATTTTTTTTTTAAATTCTTTATTGATTGAAATTCTATAAAAGAAGGATTTCAATAATATTACAATAACAACAAACAATGAAATGTTTATTGAACATTTAGTTATGGAATAATTTTATAGATTTAGAAAGATTAGATTTGTTTTCTTTGATTTTGGATTAGGAATTTATACTGCAAATAAATAGTCGTTGAATACTTACTCTTTTGAACAACGTATATTTTCTCTTTGATTTAAATTTTAAAGGAATGATGAACATTTTTTTATTCTCATGGGATAATCCAAGATATAAGAATTCAAAGAAATAAAAGGGAATTTGTTTTCTCTTGAAAATGAGAATATTTTTGTGTATGGATTAATTTTCCTTGATTTATAAAAACAGGGTGATATTAGACAAAAGATTACTAATTAAAAAATGGGTTTCTCAATAACAAATCTTCAACTAATTGCAAAAACAAGAAATAAAAATGTATAATTGATTCAATTGTTTTGATAATTGTCAGATGTCTATAAAATTTGTAACAAAATAATTATGAAATCGTTTTCTAAAATATTATTTCACCCACCCTGTTAGATGTGGAAACACAGAAAATTTACACAGAAAATATGCATACTGCGAGGACGCGAAAATTGAGTATAAATAATGGAAAATTTCAGAAGAAAAACTATGTTTACGGTAAACCTTCAAAGTGATAACATATTATCAACAATATCAGTGTTTTTTTTTATCAAGTAAAAATTAAAGTTCAATAATGTCTTCATTAAGGTGAAAAATTTTTATATAAATTATTGAATATTATTAGACTTAAAAATAATTTCTTTTATGTAGATATTCAACGGTCGTTTTTTGTTTGGTTGTCCTTTTAACGATAGCAGTGGCATCTACCAACTCGCAAGTAGCTTTTAGTCGAGATTGGAACGCTGGAAAGAGAAATATGATAGATTTTCCACAAAATGATTGCACTGCTATCTGGCGTTCGGTCACATCATTATGTAATTCTATCGTGGTAAGTTTGTGTCTTTGATTTTAAATTTAACAAAAATTAATTAATTTTAATAAATTCTTTTTGTTAAACAGAAAATGAAAAATGAAGATTTACAGAATCAACCCATTTATTCCAATTCAAGATTATAAAGACAACACTATAAAATTCAATTTTTTTTTTAATATAATAAGGACACAATGAAAAAATTATATTTCATATATTTAAATTATTTACAATAAAAAAGGGATATTAGAAAATTTTAAGAATAACCAAAATGAAAAAAATCTTTTATTTATTGTTAATATTACGATTGAAAGTAACATCCGGTCAAAAAAAAAAAAAATCCTGATACAAATTTCAATCAATATCTATAAAATTAAAAAATCAACACAATTAAACGATGAATTTTTAATTTATTATTATTATGAATTTATAACAATAACTTTGATTCTCAATAGAAGAACTTTTCAACACATATGAACACACACGCACACACACACAATATAAATAATTCTTCGTTTTTTTTTTCTATATTGTGCTATGGGTTAATTTTATTTAATTTATTCCCAAGCGTGACAATTCAAGATTTTTCATCATCATCATCATCATCATCATCATCATCATCATCATATAAATATATACATTTTTATTGTGTGTTGTACCTCTCATTGATCTTCAAAATGTTTATATTTATATTTGTTGTTGCTATTATTTTTATTTACTTAACTAACGAATGAACTTTACTAATATACAGAAACAGAATCAATATTTATAATGGACCATTTAGAATTTTAGACGAATGTAAACCATTTATCGTATTCATCGTATCATTAATTCAATTGTGTAATTTTTAAATGAATCATATTTAAAAATGTTTACCTATACATTGTACGGTAGCTTTATAAAAAAAAATTCTTGTCTCTATTGATGGACTCTTAACAGTGGAATTTATATAAAATTTCACATCTCATTATTTATCTGGAAAAATTATAAAAAGGTATCGTGAACATAATTTTTGTATTTGGCAGGATTATTCACCATAAATAAAATGCTATGGTTCCGAAGGTAAATCTTAATTACGGGTTTCACACTAATTTAAAGTGAGTTTTAAGTGAATTTTAGTTAGAAACAAAAGTGACACTACAGATAGAATCTGAACAGCGTCCCTTAATATTTTACCCATTTTCTTCTTCATACATTAATTTATTTTTATTTAGAAATATTTATCCGTTGGTTGTTCCTAATTCCCAGTTTTAAATGAAGATTTGTTGGGAGTAAAATCTCACTGGTAATATTTTGATGTTTCAATTTTATTCCATATTTTTTTGCGGTTATTTAATATTCAATTGATTACAACAAAAAAATACAGCATTAGAATATTTCATTGTATGTCATCTCCTTATATAATAATAAAATAATTAATCGCATTAATTTTTTTACTTGAAATTTGTATGGGTTAAAAAATAAGCTTTCATTTTATTTCTATTTAATTTATTTTTTTATTGTTTTTTGTTTTTTGTTTTTGTTTGTTATGAATATTTGATGATGTGTGATTTGATTTACTTCGAAATAATTTTAATTCTTTTGAATCAGAAAATATTCGGCTTAATTTTTTTTTTTGTTATGAATTTTATTTTGTCTGCGTTACCTTGGTTCATTATAAATCATTTAACTTCTTTTGTTTATTTATTCTTGTTTTTGTTTTTTTTGTTTTTTTGTTGATTGGTTTTTTTTTTTGTTTTTTAAAAATGTTTTTTTTTTTTAAAGCAGGAGAATGTAGCCAACTGAACTGATTGAGTTTTTTTTTTATGTTCTGTTACGTTGTGTGTGTGTGTTTGTGTGCTTTTGTTTATTAAGTATTAATGAGTGCATTTAACTCCACCCAAATCCACAACCAAAAAAAAAAATTTGAAGTGTTTGTGATTTAATTATTTGGATTAACTTTTAGAGGCCATCCATTTTCTGGTTTCTGTATTACTTTGCATTAGCCTTCATACATTTTAAAAATTCATTCGATTCTTTCACATATAATTAGGACTTTTTGTCTGTTGCTGTTGTTTTGTTTTTGTTGTTATCCAATAAATCTTATATAAATTTCTTTAAGTTATGTTTTTGTCTGTCACTTAAAATAAACAATGCTTATTTCATAATTTCATAATTTTTCTTAATTAATTTAATTATCTTTAATTTTATTGTGAAATCTGTTTTTGTATATTTTTTTTTAATAAAAAAGAAATATAAAAACAAATCAATTTAAATTGTTACAAATGAAAGATAGAAAGAAGAAGAAGAAGACGAAGAAAAAAAAAACTACAAATAAATAAATGAATAATTAAATGAATTGAATAAAAATTCACGGATCATCAACAAAGTATCATCAAAAATCTATTAATTTAGATGAATTCTCATTAAATTCAAATTTATTTTATGAAAAAAAAAATATATATATATATAAACAGAATAAATAAACGAAGAAATAATCTTCATTTTATTATAATTTTTGTCTTTTTTTTTAATCGAAAAATATTTATTAAAAATTGTAAAAAATCAAATCTTAAAATTTATTGAATTAATCTGTCAGAAATGTAAAACATTTGATTTGTTTATTTTCAATGAAAAAAAAACCTATCAAATGTTCTGAAATTTTGCCATTTTTATTGTATGATAGAATTTGCATAATTACATAAATTATTATTCTGTACAAATAAAATATTTAGAATTAGAAAATCCAAAAAGACAAAACAAAAAAAAGGTTCAGTTCCGCTGAATAAATGAAATGAATTAAAGAAAAAACAAAATGTATGGATATCAAATTGGATAAATGTCAGACGAAACTTTCTTTGAATCTCTATCAAATAATTGTCTGATTCAACTTATTATAACATCAGAATATTTATGTGTGTGTTGTGTGTGTGTGTAAATACACAATGACTTTGGGATTTTTTTTTTAATACTGCGCGATTGCTTGATTTTTTTTTTTTTTTTTTGGTGTAATTCGGTAGTTTTGTTTGTCGGTTTTCAATGAAAACAGAAGTTGGAAACATTTTATTTTTATCAACAGATAAATGAGATGAGAAGTCAATCTTATCATGTTTATCCTAAGGAAATTTAATCACTCAACATCAACACCACTTGATCGAATTTGAATTCCAATAAACGAGTTTTTTTTTGCAAAAATGTTGTCTATTCCTGAAAAAGTTCAAAAGTATCAATAAACACAAATAGTTGTCACAATCAATAAAATTAACAATGACTTTGATGATCTTATAAATTTTTAAACTGAAATCTTTTAATAAAGATCATTATTTTTTTTTTTTTTTCGTTTTGTCCAAAGTGTCGCATGATGATACACTGAGGTCCGTAATATATTCATATTCATTACCTGAACTTAAGGTTATAAATATAATTGATATTATCCCATGTCCAGGAATGGACAGACAAAAAAAAAATACAAACGCACACACATCAGAATAATGTTTGTTTCCTTATAAATTGACTGTACACTGTGGATGATGCCTGCAGGAGTTTTTTCACCTTCATCTCTTTTATACCTTAACATTTTTTTATTCTTTTCTGTTTTCTTCATCTTTCTTTTCTTCTTGTTGTTGTTGTTCTTCTTATTATTTCTTTTTTTTTTGGTTTTCTCTCTGTTGATTTTTGGGTTCATTGAAAAAAAAATATATGAGTGAAGAGAAAGACAAGAAAAAAAAATTCTTTCTTGACGGTGTCGGATCTTTATACCAGCGCAACAAGAACAACAACAACAACAAAATAATAACAGAAGAGAAGAAAGAAAAAAGAAGAAGAAGAAGAACGAAAAAAAAAATAATACAAATTCCATTTATGACTTTTTAAGTGAGGGATGTTTTCACAGGAAATAGGTGTATTAAATTCTCATTCATCTAAAAAGGATAGACGATATATTTTTATATGATGAGATGATAGACGACAAACTATATATATACATACATACATACATACATACATTCATATACATAACACACATATACATATAAATAAATAACAAATCTGAGGTCCTAGACATTCTGGCACCAAAAATAAAAATAAAATCACTTTATTTTTACAGCGGCTCTTTTTTTTTTCATTTTTGACTTGAATTTATAAATTTTGTCAGGTGTTAAGATTTTTGAATTTTGTTTGATTTGAAAATCAATGTTTGACGTCATAAAGGGATCAAGGCTACATACCATTTTAATTATTTTATTGAAATCAAGAAAGTAAGTGAGAAATGGATGGCTCATTTGTGAGTGGGATACAATTTTGAATTCAAATTTTATCGTTAAAGGAAATGGGAAATAAATAAATGGAATTACGTAACACAAATATAAGTTGAAGGACAAAATTATAGAGTTGGGAGGAAACAAATAAAGTGCAGAATTACTGTTACATATTTGCTTTCGATAAATTCTGAAGATAAAGGAAATCTGTGTGTGTGGGACTACAGAAATTTTTTTTTTTTAATCAAAAATAATTCATTTATTGAAAAATAAGAAACTCAAATTTAAATTCTTGCGGCGTTTTTCAAATAAAAAAAAAAAAAAGGTGTTAAAGGATAAAGGAAAGGACACATTATATTGCACTCACACGCACACGCACACACACACATTTTTCGGTAAACAATAAAAGAGAAAATAACCAAAATAATTTTTTTTTTTTTTTGTATAAATTGACGAGTGAACAAAGGGGTATAAGAAGGGTGTGGAGAAGGGAATGGTTACAATTCCCGCCCGTTTATAAATATTCCTCTTTATACACGAATGACAATAAAATAAAAATAAAAAAAAGCATATCCATTTCCATTATTGTTATATTTTTCCAAAATAATAATAAAAATCTGTCCTAATCGGATTTTCAGGATTAAAAAATCATTTTTTTTTTTTCATTTTCATTTTTTTTTTGCAAAAAAAAAAAAATTAAATTGCTTTTTACCGGATGTATTTCCTACAACAACAACAACAACAAAAACAACGAAAAAAAAGGAAAAAATTAGAGACACACACACACGTTGAAAAACACAAAACACACACACACACACACACAGAGAAAACAGAGAGGAAAAATTTTGTTCCCGAAACAATTGAGAATTTTTCGATTTAAATGCAAATTTTTTTTTTTTTTTTTGTTTTTTATTCCAATTTTTGTGTGTGTATGTTTGACAGTATGTAGAGCCTAAATAAGTGAGAGAGTAAGAGTGAAAGAGAGAGAATAAATTTGTGTGTATGTGTGTGTGTGTGTGTGTGAGTGTCATTTGAGGAAATAATAATAAAAAAAAAAATAATAAAAAGGAAAGAAGAAAATCATACACGTTTGATGATTTAAAATTCACGAGGATTTTGGTTTTGATTAATCGGGAAGGTATAATGCGGGATTAACGTGATTGAACTGAGGATGGGTTTGTTTTGTCTGTATATGTTTGTGTGTGTATGTATATATGTGAGTGTGGGTGGTCGATTATTTGTGGGTTTGTATTTTTTTATATGCAAAAAGTAAGAATAATGAAACGACGTTTTTAACTTAAAAATGAGCCATTATTTTTTCTTTCTCTCTCTCTCTCTCTTCTGTTCAGAAGTAAAAGAAAAAAAAACGTCTTTATAATTCGTTCAATTGTTTCGTTATAAGAATTCTAATAAAAAAAAAAAAAGAACAAGAAGAAAATACGTGGATTTTAGAAGAGAAAAAAAAAACGTAATTGATATCCGGGTGGTAAAAATATTGAGGGGTTGTGAAGAGGTGAGATGGGTGAATAATTGAATGTATATATTTTTGTGTTGTGTTAGCAATGTAGAAAATATTATCATTGGAATAATGATGAGTGACACTATTATGCTCAAATTCAAATACAAGTGGGTCACCTAACCAATTTCATCACCACTGACTTTGTATCATCAAATTTAAACGATTCCAAAAAGGAATCCACGATTATTTCCATTGGAATACGTTAATCTGTATGTCATTATAATTATTTTTTTTTGGGCAGATCATCATCAAGAGTGAATGAATCATCAGATAATATGATGGACATTATACTTTATATGCATATTATTTGAAGCAATCGCTACTGAAGTCAACACAACAGAATTTCTATTAAATTGAATAATTATAAAACTTCAAATAAAAAATAATTAAAAAAGAAAAGAAAAGAAAAAGAATCAAAGAAGTCACTCATTTCTTGAAACCCCGAAAAAAAAGAAACAAATGAAATAAAAATCAAAAGATGTGCGATGGAATTAAAATTAAATTAACCACATCTGTCTATTCTGTGATCTGATTCAATCCAAATCTCTAATAATAATAATAATAATAATAATAATAATCACATGTGTCAATGTGTGTGTTTGTGTAGAAGTATTTTTTTCTTTCTTTTATTGTAATAAAATTTCATTACAAAATAATTTAAAGGAAAAAAAAGAAGAAGTTAAATTTTATAAGAAGAAAAATGAATTCATGTGTCATTTAAGTATAATTGATCGTCTCATTCTCTTCGTCTCTGTTTTTTTTTTTTCTGTTCTAATAACATTTTGAATATTTATTTCAACTTCATCGTTTATTCCATTGAAATATAATTTTCATACCTATTTTTTTTTTTGTTAGTCTTGGACAATAATAATAATAAAAAGTAAATATATTCTGTATCACCCAATATATACAAATAGAAGAATTAGACAATAATAAAATAAATAAGATGATGAAGATGATGAAGATGAAGAGGATGAAGATGATGAAGAATTGAGGGAAAATGATGCCTTATTATTAAAAAGTGTAAAACATTCAAATTAAAGAAAGTGTAAAAGAGATGAATGAAAATTGAATTTTTATGTTTTTTTTTAAATAAATGAAATTAAACAATCGGAAATGACTTCTGAAAATTGTTTGTCTCTATTTATATGGACAAAAAAAAAATATAAACTTGAAGATCTCAGTGAATAAATATTCAAGTAAAATAATGATGATCATATATTTGATGATGATGATGATGATGATGATGATGATGATGATGATGATGATGATGATGATGATGATGATGATGATGATGATTATGATGGTGACGTTTGATGCTAAAAAAAAAATAAATACATTCCCATCATAATTTTTTTTAAGTTTACAAGATATATTTTTTTTTCTTTTTGTTTTCACAAATATTTTGATGAACAGAAAATTTTTTGTTTATTTGAAAAATACTTATAAAAAAAAATATTTATAAAGACTTCAATGGAATATAGTATATAGATGAATGGTAGAAAATTGTACGTATACCTAATGAAGTCTTTAACACAAAAAAAAAAAAAAATTGGTGAGAGAAAAAAAAATACAAAAAAAAAAAAAAAACATTCCATAAACTAAACAAGAAAATATTCTTTATATGGACACGCCATATTATATTATTGTTGAGTCATTAAGAATTTTTCTATTAATAGTCACGTTTTAATGGTACCAGTGGCTATGAGGATATATCTATAAATTTTAAACATTTGTACCTATACATTTTGTTAAGATGACAACAATAACAACAATATCTAACAACAATTTATGTATACCAAATTAAGTTAATATGAAGAAAATCAAATGGGGCAGATCAGGTAAAAAAAAAAAAAAATTATGAACGTTTGACTAAAGAGAATAAATTATTGAAGTGAAAGAAAAAAATGATTCTTTGGTAACTGACGACATAAAAGGCAAAAATGCCGAATAATTTCAAAAATCAAAATCAAGAGAATAGTTCAGAATAATGAGAACAGCTTCTGGAATTAAACAAAATCAATTGAAAATATTTAAGTGAATTTTTATTTGTTCAATTAAAAATTTGTTCTTTTAAAAAATTTATTTTAAAAAATTTTATACAAATTAAGTTTCAACATTTTTCTCTTCAATATTTGATGTGATTTTATTAAAAGTTTTACCTTTTGTTTCAGGCACAACAAAAGCAACAAATATTGCTCCCGAAAATGAACAACCAGCAAATAAAAATAATAATCCATGCATTCCCCAATTGTCAGCAATCACTGAAAAATTTTTAACAGCAATAAATGCAAAACAAGCTAATAATGACATGCAAATTGTTGAAGCAATTGCACGAATCTAAAAATGAAGGAAAATATTTTGTTTTAATCAAAAAAAAAATAATGAAAAAGAAATTATCTGTTGTACCTTCTCAGGCATAACTTCTGCGATAACAACAAAAGGAAGACTTAATACTCCACATGATGCAATAAAAATAATAAATGAAAAACTCGTCACTGGTACCCAATGAAAATTTGAAACATCGTGTCCTGTAAATTTTAAGTAACGATGAATTCCCATTATACTTAAGCCAATTGCAGTTCCCAATGCAGAACAGAAAAGTAAAATCTGTAAGATAAAAAAAAGTGTATAAAATAAATTAAATCAAAAGTGAGTGAATAATTTTGTAATCAACCTTTCTTCCAGCATGATCCACAAGAATTGTTGAGACATAAGATCCAACCAGTTGAAGTATAGCAACAACTATTGCTGCTGAACTTGGTAATAGATCAGAACCGGATTCTTGAAAAATTGTTGCTGTATAATTTATCATCGCAAGACATCCACTAAAATGACATAAAGCAACCAAACCAATTCCAATAATAAAAGCTCTAATGGCTTCTGGAGTGGCTGTTTATAATTTATTAATATTTTAGAGCTGTCCAATGTTTTCTGATGACAAAATTAAAGAACTATTTTTATTCCACTTTTTATGTTGGCCATTTTTCGCCATAGTCCAATCCAGGATTTTATTATTAATTGGAATAAAAAATAATTTCCTGAATTTTGCAAAAAAAAAAAAAATATTTTGTGAAAATTTACTAAAATCCTTCCATTCAACTTTAACTTTTTCCTCAGTCACTTTTTTTGAATGTTTTTGTAATTTTTCCATTTCCATTTCTAAATCTGGTAAATTATTATCCGGACTTAAATTCCTAAAATATCTCCAAGATTTTTCCGCTTCCTTAAAAAAAGATAGAAAATTATAAATAAAAACATTTCAAATTGAAAATTTAGTTTAATAAAACTTAATGTAATGACGTCATATAAAAAGTTGAAAACAACTTAAATTACATGCGTCTGTTTTCGATTTCATTTTGTTTTGTCATTTTAATTATTCCATACAAAAGAAAAAAAAAAGACACACTACCTTTTCCTTTTTGATTTTCATTAAGTAAAATGGTGTTTCAGGAAGGAAAATTACACTAATTAAATATAATGTTGGTACAATTAACATGACTTTTGGTATTTGAAAGTATGTTAAATATTTGCCAGCAATAAACATTGAAAGTAAACCAAAATTTAAAAATAAAATTATTTGTGAACTTAGTGATCCACGAATTCTATAATTGAAAGGAATTAAATTAATTTGAGTTGGCAAATTTGTGTTTATATACACAAAAAAAAAACAAAAATTGTATCAATACTTATTATCTGATATTTCACCAATATATAATGGTATAATCACAAACATTCCACCACCAGTAAAACCACCCAAAAATCTTGATAAAAATAAATAGTAAATATTTTGATTGCACAAAATCAGTATCCAAGTTAACTAAAAAAAAAAGTTTCATCAATTAATTATAATTAATTCATCTAAATACAGTTATGTATGAGACTTATTTACAAATTGTGGTAATGATAGAAGATATAATGTCATTTTTCGTCCAATTCTATTCACAATATTACCACAAAAAAGTGATCCGACAATGGCACCTAAACACATAAAAGATGCAATCCATGATGATTCTTCTTTAGTTAATGGTCCTGTTTCCAGTGGATAATTTACTAATGATTGTAATATTGGTAAATTTGAAGATGACCATCCCATGGTTCCACCATATGAAATAGCAATAATATTCACTAAAATTTAAATTGAACAATTGATTTAAATTCTCGACAATTTAATTTCACTTTTATCACATTTATAGTTTCGACTTTAGGAAAAGTTGAAATTAAAAATTATTTAAAGTCGAAACTAAATTATTGAATATTTTTTTATTATTGAAATGATTAAAGCACTAACCAGAAAATGCTGCTAAATACTGTTTTCTTACACTTTTATTAAACATTTTTTTTTATATAATTAAATCACAGTACTTAATTCGTTACTATAAACTTTACCGAGTGACATTACTTAACAAATTAATATTAAATGTTAATCAGTTTGTTCTCAGTATTTTACTAAAATGCTTACCTCTGTATATCACATTTAAAAATTAAAAGAGTTAAATAAATAATTGTTTTATAAAATAAAATAATAAATCTCTGTACATATAAGAAGATAATTTATGTATTGTAAAATTGTGTTATCAATGTATGTGGAGATAAGATGAATTGAAATCATGAATTACTGTAACAAAATAAGACACACTGACAAATATCAAATAATTCTCTATATTTTCCTATACACACACACACAAAATTACAACAGATTCATAACTGCAATTTCCATATCATTTTTATAATGTCGAGGTCAATAGAATTTAATACGATTAAGTGAAAAAAAAAATCTTATCATCACATCACTCAATAATAAACGGAACCCTTTTTTTTTTTTTTTGTTACTTTATTTCATTGAAACTCGTTATTTATAGCAAACGTAATAATATGATCTTCGAATACAAATATTTTAAAATTGTTTTAATTTTATATGGAAGCAAAATCTTATATTTTGTCTTTTTTCTTTTTCTTTTTCATTTCTTTTTTTTTTTTTTTGGTTTAGAAAAATTCCAGTTACCTTGTCTGTTTCTTAATGTAATAAAAAATAGATAGATAAGAAAATTAAAAATAAAGAAATTTAAAATTTTATTATATGATGTGTGGAAGCTATATAAACGATTGTAATTGATGATTGTAATTATTTAAAATGTAATGCGAGTCACACAAACACAATTACACACACACACACACATAATTATTATTACAGTTGAAATATTTAATATAAAATAGAATGAAGATATTTTCTAATTAATTAAGAAATTAGTCATTATACAGAAATTTTTTCTTATAATAAAAATATTTCAATCATTAATTATTGTGTTAGATTGTGTCTAAAATTATTTTGATTTGGATTTTAGCTTTGTTCGATTGTAAGATCAATGGAAGAAATCAAAATTTGCTCCAATTTATTTTTTTCAAAGTGAATTATGCACGGATTTTATATTGTCTGTCTATAGCCAATTGCTAAAAGCCATAAATTATTGGTTTATTTTAGTTTTCTTAAATGTTTCAGGGACAACATAAAAGGTAATAAAGTAATCAATTTTTACAGCATCCTTAACTTAACAGGTGTCCAATTTTGTCAAATAAGGCAGGTGTCAAAATTTTATTTTTCTTTTCTTTATATTGTTTTATTTGCACAGAAAACAAAACTTGCTTTTCTTTAAAATTCTTTGAATGAACAAATTTCGTTTATAATTAGATTCTTTCCTTATACCTGATAAGTGTTTCTTCGTCTCAAAATCTTTGATTTAACCAAAACGACTTTTACACGCAGAAATAAGTATTTGTTCAATTTCCAATCATAAAAATTATTGAAATGAAAATTTTGACATTTTTGTTTTATGAGAATTGCAAATTTTATTATCTTGTAAATCAATCATAATAATTTCATTGCAATTTCTAATTTAAAATTTAATCATACAGATTTAATTATTTATGATTTATCGTCATTAACTTATTGTACATTACTGGTACTAACTATTGACATTGTACTAACTGATTTGACTCCGACACCACTGCATTTACAGTAAAGTTTCCTCTCTGACGTCACAGATATCATTTTCTATAAAACTTAATAAAAAAAAAAAATTCTGCAGTTTCTAAAAATTGTTAAAAAAAATGTTTCAGAATATTGAGTGCGGTCAATCTAAAAATTGTAGTAAGTACAAACTGGACAATCCAATAACAAAAATTGAAGAATGCCAATTATAATTTTGTTTCAGGTAAATTTTTCACACCGGAATTTCCGACATTTCTTTGTAATTTTCGGTTTCAAAACACAAATTTTTTTCCTCCATTCTTTTTTTTATTTACAACAAATAAAAAGTTACCTGAATTCTTAGGGTTGATTTTAGTGATACCTTTAATACATCGTGTATCTTTATTCATTTATACAATTTATATAAATAAGGGACGAGAAGGGACAAACGGATTTATTATTATTATTATTATTTTTATGTTTGTTGAGGACTATTAAATGTTAACTATATCCGACAAATTGATCTGGGTATACGACGACTAAATACGATTATCTTTATATTCTTTAAAAGTTTTGACTTTTCAAAAAAGGATTAATAGAATAAAAAAAAAAATAAAGATTTAAGGGATGATTATTGATATCGGTTGTTTGGTTGATTATTTTAACCATATGCCCAGGTAAAAATGAGAATTCGGACAACAATAATTTCAATTGAGTTTTATGTTTATTTATTTATTTTGTGTGTGGGTCTTTAGAATTTCGTAATTAACTAATTAATTTCAATAAATTCAATTCCAAGAATTTAAGATACTAAATTTTTTTTTGGGACAAAAATAAATGAAGAATAATTCTGATTGAGAAAAAAATCTTTAAATCATCTACAGAACAATTTGTCACCTAGAATTAATTTCAATTAATGAATTATAAAATTTTTATTTAATTTAGTTAAAAAAAGGAGCTTTGAGTTAATTCTCATTTAACAGGGAAAAGAAATCGTTTCAAAGAAAACAACAACAAAAAAATTCCATTTAAAACGAAATGATTTTTTTTTGTTGTTGTTCAGTTTAGTTTTGAGACTTTGTAAGAAATTCTCATTAGCATATTATTATTACACCTATTTACCTATATTTAGATACATATTTACACTCCCCCACGCCCCGCATATGCTTATCCTCATACTACAACAGTTTATATATATTATCCACGTCAATAATTCATTTCTTTAGCATACGCCATTTTCTCCTCCATAAACACACAATTTTTATTATTAAAATGAAACAATTTTTGAATATAAAAATACATTTTTCTTTTTGTTTTACATTTTTTCCTTTTTTTTTTTTCTTTTCTTATTTCTTTTTTATTTCACTGAGTTTTCGTATTGTTTTCTCGCCTTTCAACAGGGAAAATCAACAAATAATAAATGATTAGACATTTGTAAAGATTTGAGACTCCTAGAGTCAGCATCAGCATCTCTTCTTCACATATAAAGTCCTCATTCTTTACACACACACAAACATACATTTAGAAATGATCATTTTATTATAAGAGGTCTTGAAAACACACACACACTCAGATTTTACACACACACACATAGGGAATAAATAGAAGCAAAGGGACATGAAATTCTATTCAATACAAATTTTTATATAAGCGCGCGAACATCAAACTCATTCCATATTTTGGTATGATGATGTTTTTTCTCAATGTGTTGAACGATGGTGATGGTGGTGGTGATGGTGTGTGTGTGTGTATGTTTGGTGGGTGGTTGGTTTGGGTGGTTATCATTCCAGAATAGGAAGGCCATCTGGTACCATCATTTGATAACAGAGAATAAAAAATTATTTTCTGTTTGACGAATAAATAATTTAGACAGATTATGAAAAGGAGGAGAATTTATTTTTGTTGCTGTTACTGTTTTTGGTGTTGTTGTACTTGTTGTTGTTATTGTTGTGTTTGGTTAATGTTGCATATAAATGACGTGTTTTTGGTCTCGTCGTTTTGTAGACATTTTCTACTGTCACACAAAAAATATAAATATAATTATTATACATTATTATACATGAGGAAAAAAAATAACAACAACAACAAATATATATATACTGTCCAGACAATTGCCGACTTTTTTTTAAAACAAAAAAAGAATTTTCAATTTAAATTAAAAAAATATAAAAATATGAAAAAAAAAAAAGACGAAAATCTGAATAAATTTAAATTTTAATTACGTTTGATGGCAATCAAATAGATAATGATTACGTGTTACACACATCTGTGTCTCATCATATTTTTGCTCTGCTTTTTTTTTTTTTGGATAAAATATTTTTAAATACAAAACAAAAAAAAATGGATTCTTAATTTCTAATTTTATAATTTCTGTAGCTACAAATTCTAAGAGAATTTTCTTTATGGATTTAAACTTTATAGAATCTTCTTGCATTAAATGCTGTCTACTCGAATATTTATAATTGTACAGATTCAAATGTCTATAATCATTGACTCGTATAATAAACATTAATGTTCTTGTTACAATAAACTTAAATAACTTTTATCAATAAAAGTAAAAACCAAAAAAAAAAATGAATCCACACAGATAAAATATCTCAGCTATAAGATGTGAGTCCAGTACCCAATAAACACATCACTGGTGTTAAATGTATATAAATTTTGTTTATATATTTATACATATGGAATGACAGAACCAGATATTATTTTACTGAGTTTATTATTTAGTCGATCTTATAAATTAGATAAAAAGATTTTTACTTTTAAGTCAAAATTCCATTTAAAATCACAATTTAATTTTTTATGTAACATTAAAATTTCAAGGTAATAATAATATAATATTATAAAAGGATCAAGGGACTCAACTAACTTACACACACAAATAGATCCATTGATATATTACCCCATCCAATTGAGTCAGAATAACCGCAAAAATAACAACAACAATAATAAAAGAAAAACGAAAACAAAATAATAATGATAAGATTGAAATGAACTTATATATTTTATGGTCATAATTCTTAAGGAATAGATGAGAGGAGACATATTTTTGAAACTCTTCTTTTGGTATATAAAATGTCGTTAAAGAAAGAAAGAAAAAAAAAATTAAACACAATAATAACAACAACAACAACAGAGAAATAAAGATTCCGAACGATTTATTAGATTTCAATTTTATTGGTTATTTTAGCTGCTTCAATCACACATATTCAGTATATGTCTGTCTGTTTTGAATGATAGAAACCAAAACACATCATCATCATCATCATCATCATCATCTAAATGGGAACATAATCATGATCACATCCTCCACTATAACTAACCATATTCAAAGTGTTATAAAATAATAAAAATAATATTTTTTTTCTTAAAAGTTTAAAGAATTTTTATTAGGGGTGGGATGCAATATATAATTTCTACCTACTTGTGTACCTCTTATAATCTATATTATCATAAAAGAGGCAAATTTAATTTATGACAATTGTATATCATTTGATGATGGATTTTCTCTGTTCCTTTTCGATCCTTTTCGATATATTCAAAGTGTCTGGATATCGGACTTAATCTCTTCTTATAAGAATTAATTTTTAATTGACATTTTTTATTGAATGACAAAAATAAAACACATGAATTTAATTTAATGATTTTTTTGAGTTGTTATCTAACGTTTAAAACCTTGTATCATTATTAGAAATATGACTTTGACATTTTTGTCCTTGTCTTAAACTATTTTTCTTTTGTTTTCTTTTGTCAATTACTTAATTTTTTTTTTCATGAAACTCGTGAGTCGTGAAATTTCATTCGAAACTACAAATTTAATTGTTAAGAAAAATGAACAACTATTTACCTCAATCACAGTCAAATTAATAAAAATTAATGTGTTGTAATATAAAATTAAATGTTTCATTTTTAATTCAATTCTTTTATTATTTTTTTTTCATTCTTTTTTATATTTGAAAAAGCAAAAAAAAAATGTTACAAAATATTTTTTTTAACTTTAAAATTTTTTCAATTTAAAAATGAAAAAAAAAAAGTCATAAATGAAAAATATTAAAAATTAATTATCGAAAAAGAATAAGGAAAAAAAACAGACGATGCCAACACACACAACAGAAAAAATACAATTCTCAATTCAATAAACTGGAAGAAAAGAAAAGACAGAAGAAGAAGAAGAAGAAGAAGAAAAAAAAATTCTGGAAATAAATCAAAAAAAAAAAAACTGTTAGAATTTTTATTTTTGAATTGAGGATCGGTGATTTAATATCTGTCATATAATAATTCAATTTAGTTCCCAAAAAAAAAAGAACAACAACGATCATCATCATCAGCATCATCATCATGATCATCATTATTATTATTATTATTATTTTTTCACTTCGTATTCATTCCCACCCCAATACCCGCGCGCACATTTAAATAAGTTTCTGTTTTATTATACGTTTTTTTTTTCTCTTGTCTTCATTTTATATATACGATCAAAATATTTTTATGATTTTATTGCGAGAGAAGATCATTTAACAGGAGAATTTGTCTTCATACCTTTTTTTGTTTTTTTTTTTCTTACTTTTATTTTGTCTTGTTTAAGTTGAGGTTGTTGGTCGTTTATTTTTGTTTGCTTCTTCTGAAATAAATAACAAGGATATGAAGAGGAATGATGAGCTCAACGTTTTTTTTTTAATCAAAATAAAAAAGAACAAGAAAAAGAAGTAGAAAATCATAAATTTTTAATCAATAACAATAATTAATAATTGAATAAAAATTTCCGGTTTCTGTAAAAAAAAAAACTTTATCATAAATCAAAAATAATAAAAATTAAATAAAGAAAATAATTAAGAAAAATTTAATTGTCTGTTTTAAGTGGCTGAAGCCTTAAAAAAATGTATACATCCACAAAATATTTACAATCTTTCCATTTTACCATTGTCTGATTTCAAATTGAATTTTTCTTATAAAATTATATGAATTTCAAATTTACTTTATTATCTTAAGATTTAAGTTGATATAAGTGAGTTGTTTCCTTATTAAAAATTTATTCGATATAAAGAGATTCTTCAGTTCCTATAATTCTAGTCTAATAATTTTTTTTTTTCATTTCTAGCAAAAACTTTAACATAATTTCCACAAGTAAATTAAAATACTGTTAGTATTTGGGTCTTTATATGTGTACTTTATTTCTATTTTCAAATGAATTAATTATAAATTTCATTACTAAAATAGAAAAAAAAATAATAAAGAATTCAAGAATGAAGTCCCCCCGGATTTCCAACTTCCTCTAATCTTTGATAAAAAAATTCTATATACAAACATAACATTTACCAGGCATGTACACACATTCTGCTATTTGTCGTCATTAAATCATCACAGAACAACATAAAATATAAAGCAATAATTAAGATTAACGAATCGAATTTTATTAATTTAACTATTTTGGTTACGTCAAAAACGATACAAAAAATGAGTGCTAAAAGTTTATTTGTTTTTGTGTTAACAATAATTTTAATTACAACAAATACTGGGGCATACAAGAGACGAGATAATAAAGAAAGATGCCCAAAGGTGTGTGTGTGTGTGTGTGTGTGGTGCTTGTGAATAATTAAATAAGATGTGTGATCATCAATGATCAAAATTAGTGATCAATATAATTAAGTTGAACGACCATTAATGATCACACCGACGGACAAATTGATTTATTTATTAGTTCATCATTTATGAATTTTTATAATTATTACAAATTATTTTATTTATTTTCTCATTAGGTGAGAGCTATAAGAAATTTTAATTTATCAGAAATAATGGGATTCTGGTATGTTGTTCAATATTATGCATCATCTGAGGAAACACCTGAATATTCTTGTATGAGAAGTATATTTTCAATGTCACAAGAAGATCAACATGTAAGTGTACCTTTTTAATTTATAGTTATAAAATAATGTAATTATTTTAAGTCAGATTAACAAAAAATTATAAATTAAGAAAAAAAAAATGTGATGCATTAAACAATAACAAGTGACGCGTATTCGATTCATTCACTGATGGAATTGATCGAATTTCTGTATGACAATTTTGTATTCCAGATTTACTCTTAATTCTTTATGTCAACGTTAATATTTATTATTTATTTTTAATTATCTCATTAGTTCAGTCTTAACATTTTTCTTAAAATGGACACAATTTAATTAAATACTTTATACGATTTAGTAGCCATATTCATATTGTAATTACTTTGGTCAGTTTACTGAAAATATTAGTATGTGTGCATGTCGTTATCGCTATTTGACTGTGTATCATATTAAATATTTAAGTATTTCTGCAAATGTGTTATAAAGAGTCAAATCTACTGATTAAAATAAAACATTTTCATATACAACGTTAATGTTACAATTAAATTAAATATAAATTCATTCATTCTTGTTTTTATAGGTAACAATGAATTTCACATATGGTTTCATAGATGATCCATTCAAAGAGAAACTTGAAGGAAATATAACGTGGGTAATTCCAAATTATGAAGTACCTGCACATTGGATACATTCAGAAGATATTTGTAAAGTTTTTTTTTTGCATTTATTAAAAAAAATCAAAACTAAATAAATTAATCTATTCATTTTACATTTGTTTTATAGATGAAGGAATTTATAATACATATATAATTGATACTGATTACAAATCATGGGCATTAATAATGCATTGTGCTGAAAAAATAAAATCACCACGTTATTTATCAGCATTATTATTATCAAGAGAATCAATACTTGGTATGAATGTTATAAATTTTTTAAGAGAAAAATTACCAAGATATGATATTGATGTTTCATTTATGTTTGATATTGAACAAAATGAATGTACAAATACAACAGTACTTGATAAAAATAAATTAAATTTAGAATTGGAATATCATGTGGATGATATAAATATAAAAAAAAAACATCCACTTAATATTGTACATAAATCTGTCAAATAAATTTATACTAAAAAAATATTGAAGTCAGTCACGTATAGTGGACAATAATCTGTATTTGATATGAAAAAATTATCATCAACACTTTTTCTCTAAATAATTTCCTTAATTTTTTGTTTCTATTTTTAATTTTTTATAATAAATTTATCTTTTGAAAAATAATTATCTTTTATTGTGCGTTTATTTGAAGTCCGTTGATGTATTGTAAACCATCATAAATAGAACTTAATGTTTAAAATTTAAATTCTTCTAGAATTTACTAAAAGAAGAATTTATCACACAATTAGAATTATTATTACCTTCCGACAATAGTCAAAAATTTTAAATGAAATTGGTCCTTATGTCAATTCAAATTTGAGAAATTTCTATAACAATTTTTTTTTTCTCACATATCTTCACACACAACAAATAATAAAAACCACACAAAATATTTCATATATTAAAACTATAAATGTTCAAAGTACATAAGTGAGACTATTTACTAATTGGACTTCAATTTGATTTGATGATGCTAAAATATTCAAGTGTATATTTAACAAACCTCTTAAATAACCGTGAGTTTATTTTATAGTCATAGTTTTTGTTTCCCTCTTTTCACTGTATGTATATATAAATTCCCCTTCACCTCCTTCCCAATTCTATATATATAAACATCACATATTAACTGTCATTACCTGTGCCAAACCCAAATGCCAAATCATTGCCCTAATTTCCCTTCAAAACAGTAAAAATCTAAAATATATAAGAAAAGACCATCAGCTGCATTCCATTATTATTCTCAACACTCAAACAACCTAATTTGTTCAACAACAACAACAACAAAATTCAATGGCTGACAAAAGTCAAATTCCCCTTTGAATTCTTTGTCCCTAGTTTCCATTTTATTCTTTATAAAAAGAACCCGATATAAATAAGGACTTTACTATACTTATATATACGTTATAACAAGACCTTAAAATTGAAAAAGGATAGATTGATCGTGTCCTTATATTATATTGGATATAGAATAGAATAAAAAAAAATTATACCCCTGACTTGAACAGTTAATTGTATCGTCCCTTCAAATTAAAATGAAATAAATTCTGTTCTTTTTATCACACTTTTTTTTTTTTTTATTTGTTTGTTTGTATTCCTTCTCTCTCTAACACACTCACACTTTCTGTGTATAATAATGTAATATTATATTAGTTGGATCAAAAGGACACATTGTTGCATTCAAAATTAATGTGCTTTTTTCTTTTTCTTCTTTTACTTTTCTTTGTCCTTCATTTCTCTTTTACGTAATTTTCATTTCATTTCATTGTAATGAAATTAATTTACAAAACTATAATCATTATTTTCAATTGAGTGGAAATATCTATATAATTTTTTTTTATTACTTTGATTTTGTGTTTTATTGCGCGAATTTATTCGTCGTCTTTCTTTTTTTTTTTTGTAGTTGCTGTTGTTGTATTTTTGTTGTTGTTACAAAACATTTTTATTTTTATAATAATTTTTTTTATTCTTTTTCTCTTGGAAGACAGAAAAAAAAACAAAACAATATTTATGATGACGATTTTATTTGAGGTGATTAATGAAGAATTTCGTGGTTCATCTTTCAACTTCCATCTGTAGGTATTTATGATAATCTTCTTCTTTTTTTTGTTTGTATTTTCTAAGAAATTTAATTAATTTTTTATTTAGTTAAGTTATTTTTTATTATTTTAAAAGAATATATAAATCAATTGTAAAATCAGCATGTTACAAATATTGACCTGACCTTCAAAATAGGTCAAGGCTGATGAGAATAATACCCTTGGGATAAACTAATCATTGTGGCATCACAAGGCAAAAAAATATTGTGGCATAGCTTATCGAATTTCAATTTTTACTTTAAGAATTTACAAATTTCTACAAATAAGAAATTCATTATTTGATTTGTCTGCTGGAAAATATTCATGGGATTTTTGTTCGAAATATTATAATTAAAAGTTCACACAATTGCAATATTTCAAAGATTTTATATTCATGAAACAAAATGGTTCTTATTGATTCAGACTAATAAAGGATAATAGAGTAGACAAACAAAAAGTACTTTAAAATTATTAAAAATAACTTCGCCACTTTTTTATTATTAACTTTCACCAATAAATATTTTTTCCATTTTGATTTTAAAACAATTTTTTTGTATAGGAAATTTTTTTATTCATTTAATTGTTTTTATTTTTTCTTTACATAATGGACACTTACAAAGGACACTTTTACGTAAATAAACTTATTCTTCAATTTTCAATCTTCAAACTTCAATCTTAACAATAGAAATGCAGCAAAAAGTCAAATAATCATGACTGAATAAAAATGACTTGCAGTTCATAATGGGGGGGGGGGGGGGGGGGGGAAAGGGGGGGGGGCAGGGCAGAGTATTGTTGAAAAACGAATATAGTAAAAAAAAAAAATTTCCTTTCTATTTCTCACATACAAACAACTCATAATTTTTTTTTTTCAGGTTTACAAATTTCTTTCATTAAATATTTCACCCTCTATTGCTAGAATATAAACGAAAAGCAATTCTTTCGACCTAACTATGAAGTGAAATCTAACAATGAAAAGTTTAACAAAAAAAAAAAAAAAGATTTTTTTTTTTGTGTAAATCTGTAAAAAAAAAAAGGTAAATAAAAATAATGGAACTTTTTTGTTTATGAATGAAAAAAAAAATGAAACTAATAAATACAAACCGGATGTTCTTCAAATTTTGTTTTTCTTCTTCTTTTTTTCTATATGATAATCGGTATCCCTTTTAACATTTCTGTGGATATAATTTTAAATCTTTAGAATCTATTGGTTTACAACACATATAAAAAGGACAAAACTTATGAATGGTGCACTTTTTATATATAGATTTATAAATTCTTTTGATTGATTGATCGATTGACGACAATAATCGTTGTAGTCAATATATTTTTTCTTGTTGTTATTGTTTCTTATAACATTTGATTGAGTTGAGTTAAGAATTTTGTACATTTTCTCTCATAAAATGAAATAATATTTTGTAGAAATTTTTAACAGTGTGACGTCAGTATTGTAAATATAATGAACTTAAATATTCCCATGGTGATTAAGTATATTTTGTACTTATTATATACGAGTTACGATGATTGAAGATCTTAATTTTTGATTTAAAAAAATATTTTCACTAAATTCTATTCTTTGCGTTTATAAAAATAACTTCTTTTTTTTAATAAAGGAATAAAAAAACTTATAAGTGATTTCAACTTATGAAGAGAATATCGGTGTAATTATATTCTTTCTACACCATTTTT